>JACSVZ010000014.1:62784195-63258555 GCA_014706295.1 Lycocorax pyrrhopterus obiensis
GACTCTCCTTAGTGATTTGTGGACATTACACTATCGCTCGATTCTCTAGGCACCTCATCTACCGATCACGTATTATTGCAACAAGCCACACACTTCAGCCATTCGCTCTTTTTCACCAAGAATTCCCACTCATCATCTTTCTTTCAATCGCCAACATACTTGCGCTTTAGATAGCCTACTAACAACACACGCACAAAAAAAACCATATTTTATTCTCTCGTGCTTCGCCACTCTGAAGTTGTCTCACATCATCAATCTTTATGTAGAAACTAAGGCTCCCTTCCGTCAGTAGTTCACCGCACTAGTCGAAGGCGCGTTATTAGTTAAGGTGACAGAAATGCCACCAGACCACTTGAGAAAGTCAATTTTATCTTGGCACACATCATATTTACAAGGGCTGACCCCACCCAACAAGCTCCCTATCAAAGATTTCTCACAACAGAACCAAATACTACACCTCTTATCTATATATGTGGATTATGAAACCAACTCTTTATAGTCACTTAAGAAACGCGCTTGACAGCCATCCCTTCTACTTTAAAACACCACATATTGAAGCTCTACCCATTAATCTATCACACCTAGTAAAACTCTCTTAACTTAACTCAAACCCTTATTTTGGGAACAGTCCCAACCTGACTGCATTATAGAGCGTTGCCGCCCAGCGGCCCCACAGCAGCAGACCGTGGCTAGAGGCCCTGCCCCGCTTTGGCCTATGGCCCACCTACTTACGAAGCAAAAACCCTAACCTATCTGTGAAGGAGCCGAGTCCTTATGCTAGACCGCAAAAACCACGGCTTTCATTCTTCGAGCGTGAAAAAAAATACCTCCTCAACAGCGCCAGAATTCTGCCATCCAATTAGAGAACACACAGTCTCATCCTCCTCACACAAGAGACGCTCAGTCCCATCCACGAAACTCGATCAAATTCACCCAACACTCGCTGTTTGTTATCCTTGGCCCACCAAAGAATCTGAGCTTAAGACTAGCCCCCAACTGAGCAAAAGATCTCATGGGCACCCAAACCGACGCCATAGAGGACAAAATTCCAGCGGCTATATGGCAGTCCTGCGAGGGTACCAAAGAGAGATTAAAATACCTCACTTTCAATGCTTTTGTAAACAGTATTCTCACGAAGCAAGCATAGCAATGCAAAACTATGCCAAACCATCAGCATCCTCTCCCAATGTCACAATAAAGGAACAGACCTATGTGCCAACGCAACCATAACGAAGAACACCAACACATACGAACAACCAAACAGTCCAGATGCGGAGGAACAGGAAAGAAGAGGGAAGCCTCCCAACCCGAAAGGAAAGAGAAGACGACAAATGCTTCAAGTACACTTTCAATGAAGCTGAAATATCTGACACTTGGCTAAGTCCCTATGACTAATCCGACCTAAGTGGCAAATACAAGTCAAGAACTACCTTTGTGATATCTGCCATGATTCTAAAGCATCTGCGGTATGAAGCATCTCAATAGCGGTGCTACAAGCGTATGCAGCTAAGACGCACTTCCACCTGTGCTAAGTAAACAACCAATTTTATGACTCTAGATTCCACGAAATTCCTAATGAGAGTGATGATAGCCCTGTAAGTCAAAAACAACGCATGCAGAGATGAACAAGAAGTTCGGTCCAGAAATATAACACCCATGACGCCCAAGAGCCCCAAACGACACCTCGTAGTTCCCCAAAATATCCGAAAAAGCATCCCGAACCAAGAGCTATTAGTATGACACAAGAACCTGCTTTACCAGCACCCCATCGAAACAACGTACGCACCTTTTCATCTCTTGAACGATATGGCACCCCACAGCAGCTAACCACGAATCGACCTTAGAGCTCGTGCGTAAAGCTGCGTCTAAACGTCAAGGGCCCGAAAAACTTTCACAAGCAAGCCCAGTGAGAACAACATCACTTCCGCCCACCGATCTCGCCTATGTGAACATTATCAACACCAACTAGAAACCTGTTATTCTTCCCAGCCAGCCAACTGTCTTCCATAGCCACATGTAGCAAGAGAGACTGCCCCTCTCCCTACAGTCGAAATGAACAGGGAAAGCCTAAGTATTAGAGGATCGGTAACCTGACAGCCCGAACAACATCACCCGTCAGACCGTTTGTTCACTAAACTATTCATTTAGTGCGAGCATAAACAGGAGAACGGTGGCGAGGCGACAGGAGGAGGAAGCTCCTTCCTCAAGTTCTATTCCTGACTTACTTTTCTTTTCTTCTTTTCTTTTAGTCCTGGTCTACAATAAACTTCTTTATATTCTTCTAAGTTTTTGTGCCGCTTTCGTCCATTTGCTCCCCTAAATTTATCCCTACCCACCTCTCACCTCAGTGAAGAAAAATAACGATAAGTAATGCATCTTTTCAAAATCCCAAAACCCTTCGCTTATTGGTCGTGTGTTCCAGCGTCCCGGTGCCAATTCGACTGCGCTTTTCCCTAAGACGCTCCCTCGAGCAAAGGATCGCCGATTCCGCGCTCGCGGCTGCTCACCTAGCACCCTAGCCTTCGAACCTCTACTCCCCTATCCGATCACCCTATGCAGCTGTTTAGTTGCAGATAGATCTCCCACCACACACACTCTAAGACAGATAGCCACTCAACAACACCAGGACAAAGATTGGAGGGCTCTCCCGCATGGTTTAAATTCCCTTGTTACACCACCGGACACAAAACTCCTACCTCAGCTCGCTCACCGTGACGGCGGACTGGAGCAACAGCCGAGAGACATGCTACCCGCAGGCCCACAGCCCAGGACTTACACTAAAGTCTCTACACGACCGCCCCCTTCAATCATCATCCGACGGCATGCCCCGGCCGCGCGCCATCCTCGAGCCTACATCACGAAGGCGGACTCGGGAAGAAACCGACTGAGAGACGACCGTGCAAGCTGGGCTACTCCGAGCACAAACCGAATTCAGCCAAAGCGACCAGACTAACACGCCACAAGCGCAACGATGGTAGGCATTGCCCAGTATTTCAAACATTATTATGCAGTGTCCTATACCAAAAACTTAAAGTCGAAAAATCTGGAGAGTATTTACCAACTTCTAGTTATTAACCCACCAGCGAAGTGTCTCCACCAGAACTCTCTGTTCTTAGATCGACCCTTCTACTTAAAATATTCTAAACCATACACTTTAATTGGGGTTTCCGCCTGGTTATCGGAAAACTGAAACACTCGCTGCACAGGCTCATCAGGAAAATTAACTCTACTGGCCCATACAGAGCCTCCAGTATGGCATAAAACTATGCATTACCCATTATTATCACTAATTTGGTCTCAGCTCTTACTAAATATATGTTTCAGCGTCATCTGATTGACACCTTACTCATGTGCAAGATGTTTGCATATATAGGCCACACAGGACGAAAACTGCCAAAAGGATGTATTTCCCACCATTTTCTTGATCAAGCCCTTTATCGCAACGTTAAGTATGGGATTCCGCAATCAACAAGATCACATAACTAGATAAATTAGTACACTGAATAACACTTCGCTCATGAAAACACGAGAACCTTCTTCCTTTTTACACCCTATAGGGATATCTCTCATATTACGATAGCTCATCACCATCACGTCCCCCAAATAGGACACAAAGCAATATTGCAATATATGCTAATTCAAACCAGCTTAAGGTTCTAATTTTGGTACTCTAAGCAAAGAGGAATATGACTACAGAAATGTTACACCTATTGGAAAAGGCATAACAATAAAGCAAACCTGCCATCGTATTTCTTAATCTTTTTAAAATGCACTTGCATGACAGACAAGGTTCCCCCTTATAATAAAAACACTTTATTGCCACTTCTAAAGGAACACTCTCATTCTCACAGCAGTTCTACGGCCAAAAGAGCCTCCAAATGCAGTCCCCTATGTAAACCAAGACCAAGAAAAGTCTGAAAAAAATCATAGGTCCCACCCCTCTATATCATGGGAGAAAGCACTTCCACGACTTTTATTCCACAGCTAGTACTGCTCCATTCGTCTACAGAGTTCTCTCCAGGCTTAAGGAGCAAAACCTCAGGGCCCTCATCAATACAAGACCAGCTGATACAGGAACCTCCGGAATCTAAATGAGCTAATCCCTTAATACAATTCCCCATTCCGCTTGACCCTCAGGGCACTCAGAGTAAGAAAACATAATCCTCCTCCCTTGAAGATCTTAATTGATCATTCATCCAGTAGAGGTCAATTCCATTCCTAATAAAGGGCTCAAATCCATAAAAATTAACCTGTACTCTACACAATCACTAAATATCATTGCTCCATCATAAAAACCACAGTCAGACAGATTTCCCTTGCGGTAAACCATTCACTTCATTCCCTTTTTTGATGACAGCCATCCCCTTTATGACTGGCAACTACCCAGACCCACACCAGTTACTGAAACACCTCTTTTGAAGTGACTTTTCTGCCAGGATCGTTGCCCTTAATTATCTTTTCCCTGCTGCTTGTCAACAAGGAATCATCAAGACATGGACTCTTGTGTGAGTGTCACAAAATTTGCGTGCCTTCGGTATTGCGCATCGCATAACAAGAAGAACTGCCTGTTGACACTGTGACCCCTTAAACATAATTGTACAATAAGTATGATACAGAAAAAGACTCTAGTATACGGGGTATAGCTAATGGCTTGCAACTTGCGACACTTGACAACGTCTATATTTGCCCGAAACAGGTCCACTACACTATGGCCAATAGCTAGTAGACTTTTGTCAAAAATGTAAAGTTGTGTCATCGCTACAAAAGCTTTATTCTAGTATTAGTGCTTTTCCTGTTACTCTTGGCATATTTCCTGTTAAATCAGAAACACAAAGAAACAAATGTACGGATAATTTAGCCATTTAACAGGACACAAGATACCGTATGCGTGGCTACAGCCTCTCCTGAAAAACCCATTTGCTACTTGTCCTTGTTGCTCTACCCTTAGATACATGCCCGTACATCCCTTATCATGGCTCATATTCTTGATTCGGGAGAATCATTCTGGATGCTCATCAAGAACAATGAGGATTCCACCTATATCTGCTTCCATGCAGCCTTGTAATCCCCTCAATTAGATTAGAGACTTTTGGCCTGTTCTTATGTAAAAATATGGATCCTTTTTTTGTTAAATTTAGTTATTCTGGGAGCAACCAATCCAAAGCGTGGGATGTTTCTTTGAGTCAACACACACTTAAAAATGAAAGTGCCTGGATAGCATTATATCACCACCTATCCAAATCTAGCACTCTCCCTCTACTAAGGCCCCCATAATACGTTGCCAGCAGGAGTGGCCTTTTTTATTGTGGGACAAGCTGCTGCCTTCATTAAAAAGCCATACGCAGAATTACAAAGGAGGGGTAAACCCGGCCCCTGGTAGTTGAGGTGCTGTAAACTCTCCACTAGTTACCACCCCTAAATATCAATACCATGAGTGTCTGATCCACACACTACTGCATACCATGAGAGAGAAGTGCAGTACTCATGTTTGCCTCTGATTGCATATATAACCAACTTTGCGTCACTGCATCAGCGCTGGGCTGCCTTCTTTTTTGCTCCGGCAGTGGCAGCCTGGAAAGCATTGGGATTGCTAAATAAACTAGGCAGCTGAATAGCTTGACAAACTAACGCTACTTTGCTTGCTTTAACAAGATTGCTAACTGATGTTGATTCAATTAGACATGCTACATTGCAGAATAGAGCTCCAATTGATTTTTTGCTTTTAGCGTACACACATGGATGTGAAGATTTTGATGGAATGTGCTGTATGAACCTTTCTGATCACTCACAATCTATTAATGCGAGTGTTTAAAGCTTTACAAGATAATGTAGCCAAATTAAAAATAGTAGATAGAGCTGACTGGTTTAACAGTCTTTTTGGAGACTGGGGGATCACTGGATGGATTAAGCATTTAGTCAAGATGGGAATGTCTGTACTAGGAGTATTATTAATTATAGTGATATGCTTGCCTTGCTTGATTCAATGTATTCAGAGATTGAGTAATAAATCAATAAAGCAAATAATGATTGTTGAAGAGAGAGGGGGAATTGTCAGGAGCCAGACAGCGACAGAAGCTGATGGCTGTGCAGATCTTGTAGCCTTGGTTCAGTGGAAACCATGGGACAGACAAAACTCAAGGCAAGAACAAGAAGCAAAGATGGAATGAAGAGGACACCACGACCTGACCACTTTGGCATAAAGCAGATGCGGACGAGGTCACCGCTGGCACAAGGGGGTGTCTGCAAGGACTTGATAGTGTTGCTATGGGAACTAGGGCAAAGGAAATTTAAGTAGAGGAATTTGTCTGGAAGTTAGAGAGCTATAAATGCTGGTGATTTCTGTAATAAACTGGCTTTGCTTGTTGGTTTACCTAGCATCCAGCAGGGTCTGTGTCTTTTTCTCAATCTCCACAGTCCCCCACAACTTTCTGCTCTCTAAATTGAAGAGAGATGGATTTAATGGGTGGACTATTTGGTGAATGAAGAATTGGTTCCATCCAGAGGGTAGTAGTCTATGGCTCAGAGTCTGGATGGACACCAGTGAAAAGTGCTGTCCCTCAGAGGTCCATATTTGGTCCAGTATTATTTAATATCCATATTAATAACAGAGATGAAGGCTTCAATGCACCCTCAGCAAGTTTGCAGATGACACCAAGCTGAATGATGCAGTTGACACACCTGAAGGACAGGATGCCATACAGAGGGACCCGGACAAGCTTGAGAAGTGGTGCATAGGAATTTCATGAGGGTTAACAAGGCCAAGCTGGTGCTGCAGCTCCTAGGGTGGAGCAAGCCCAGTACCAACACAGGCTGGGAATGAACAGATAAAGTGCAGCCCTGACCAGAAGGACTTGGGGGTGTGTCAAAGACTGGAACAGGTAATCTGTTTTGAGACATCATAGGGGCTTGGAATGTGTGGTAGGGAGTGGGTCTGGTAGGGACCTGCTCTGGTGAGGTGGTGCCCTGTCCCCCATATTCCCCAGCCTTGCAGTGTCCATCAGTCATGGCACAATGGAGGCAGCCCCCCAGTGCTGCCTAATCCAGCCCCTGAGTGGCCGAGCAACCAAAAGTCCCACCTGGGAGCAACAGTCTTTAAGAAGGCTGACCATTCTTTAACCCTACCTTCATCTTGGAGCTTTACATCTCTGGAACCCAGGAATTGGTAGGTATGTCTGTTTTTCTACATCTTTCCTGTCTTTCTGTTTTGCTTCCTGTCTTTTTCTTCTAACTTTTCTCACAGTACATAATATTGAATGGGTTTAAAGGTTTTCTATGTTCACTGGGATAAGTCTATGCTGTGATAAGTGATTAATATTTCTTAATTTTTTATGGTTTGCTAGTAACTTTTTGTGTGTTTTTTACCTCTTGAGAATATCTGGTTGGCATTTTCTCCTTTGAGTCTATCCAGAGCAAAAGAACTTTGGTTTAGCCCTAGATTTAAGTGAGTGGGATGTAACAGGGTGCTGGTGGGTGAGAGGCTGGACATGAGCCTGCCATGGGCATTCCCAGCCCAGAAAGTCAAGTGTGTCCTGGGCTGCATCCAAAGTCCCGTGGGCAGCAGGAGAGGGAGGGGATTCTGCCCTCTGCCAAGACCTAATGAGACCTGCAGAGCTGCCTCCACCTCTGGTTTCCAGCACAGGAAGGACATGGAGCAGTTGAAGCCAGTCCAGAGGAGGGCCACCAAGGTGATCAGAGGGAGGGACCACCTCTTCTAGGAAGAAACGCTGAGAGAATTGGGATTGTTCAGCCTGGAAAAGAGAAGGTTGACCTAATTACACCATTCCAGTACCAGAAGCCAGCCTACAAGAAAAATGGAGAGAGACTATTTATAAGGCACTGTAGTGATAGGACATGGGGGAGTGGCTTAAAACTGAGAGAGAGTAGGTTTAGATTAGATATTTTTTAAAAATTCTGAATTGTGAGGGTGGTGAGGCACTGGAACAGGTTTCCCAGAGAAGCTGTGAATGTCCCATCCCTGGCAGTGTTCAAGGCCAGGTTGGATGGGGCGTGGAGCAATGGGAGAGAGGCTGGAACAAAATGGTCTTTGAGGTTCCTTCCAACCCAGGCCATTTATGATTCTACGAGTCTATGAATTTCAAACTCCCAAAGCATATACATTTCTCTGTCATTCTGTGAGATACTTTACTAAATGTAAATTCTATGAGACATGGAATGGATGGAAGATAGCAACAAGAAAAATTTTCCCTTTTTTGGTCTTCTTTTTTGTGTTTTGTAGTTCAGAAGTTAAATGCTGTCTGTAATAGGCCAGGCACAAGGGAAAAGAAAAAATTATTTAGATGAAGATTGACAGAAGATACGGGTGTTCAGTTGGTTACACTTACTATGTAATAATGATGTGCTGTTATTATCAAGGTAGGTGAAGCCCCTGTGCAACTTAAAATAATGTGCATTGCTTTCTGAAGAGAAAGCATCAACCAGAAAAAAGCTTTAGCTCCTTCTAAGAGCAAGTCCCTTTCCTATTTCTCCTCAGAAATTTGTTGCTTCACCCTTTAGTATCTTAGTTAAAGATACATGTTTTTTTCTTGTCAATAAAGTGTCTATATGTTGAATACTGAAAAATAATTGAAAACTGCATTCTGATTCTATTCTTGTTGCATTGGGTTAACACTGAAGACTTTGAAAAAAATTCCAAGCTTAGAAATAATTATAGTTAGGAGGCAGTGGAGAGAAACTGAGAATGATGAATTCAAGTTTTCACAAATTCATACCAGATCAGGTATTGTTCAAGACTCACTCAGAATTTATGGGTATCTTGAATCTGAACATTATTAGTAGCTGATAAATAGAACACAGTGATGGTGGTTGAATGAATCTAAGAGGTAGAGGTGAAAACATTACCAGAACTTTGGTCACAATATTCAAGTTCTTGTGTTACAGAAAGATTTGCCATTTCTTATCTGAGCCTGAGGCTTCTCTTTAACCATTATTTGAAGAGAACTTCAAATATATTAATGAGTAGTTAGTGTGTTATTTAATAGGTTACAGAAATACTCATGCACACTAAATGCATTTATAATCTAGAATTAGTCTCTTTAAAGAATAACACTTAAGTTATGGTTAAAACAAATCGAGGAAAGAAAAGCTGTTTCTCCACTCTTGAAGAAGAGGTAGAATGAAAACAACAAAGGTTTGTGTGTCACATGCATGGCAGCTGCCCAAGGTTACTTTGTGTGCTTGCTTAATGGTACATTTTTTGTGTCCAGCTATTTTTTCCTCTATAATATATTGCACAATGATGACTTGTGGAGGTGTTTAGGGAAGGATATTCTCTATGCAATCCCTCGACTTTACTCCTGGCCCAATATAAATTAGATTTAATGAGCTTTCCAGAATATTGCATAGGCTGCTATTTTTTTCATAACATTTATGAAGAGGAGTGAAGATATGTATTTGATACAGTTGTGAAGTAAAGCTTTTGCTCTTGCTATTGAGTTGCCTTTTGACTGAACTTAACTGCTGTCATTAAGGCTTCCACTCAAAGATATTGACGTTTATTAGACTTGCTGAATATATCTGAGGGTACTGATAATATGTTTTTACAGGTGCTCCTGGCTCTGTTATGCTCCAACTGATGGTCCAGTTACAGTTATAGACATTTCATTACAGACCTTGATCAAATATTTGGGGGTTTTGGCTGGCGAATCCCAGGAAAGATGCGATACTTTTCTAGGGACAAATGTTGCTGTTTATCACTGAACTACAGTTCAATGCAGTGGAAACATTTTTAATATTAGCCTCATGATTTAATATTAGCCAATATGGCATCATGAGAAGTGCTTTTAGTAAAGAATCTGGCTGTACTTGTATGTGAGACCAACTGAATTCAAGTAGTACTGGAAAGTCCAAGAAAAAGTAAGCCTTTTCTTATATTTATGTAGGTGGACTTATGCATCCAGAAGTATTTGGCTAGGAAAGGCACAAAGTGATATGCAGCAGTGTCAAATTCACAGATACTAAACTGAAAGAGAGTACCTTCTGTAATGTCTTCTGTGTATTAAATTCTTTTGAAATCAGTGAAGCTGTTGATTTTTGAGTTGGTGTTGGTGGAAGTATAAAGTACTGGATTTTTGTTGTCGTTATTGTTTTGATATTTTTTCCAGAGAAGCTTTCAGTATTTTTACTGTAGGTAAGTATCTTGATTTAAAGCAGACTGCATAGACACCATGGTAATTTTTGTATATTTATGTGGGCCTAAACATAATTTTTGGTGTTGTTTAGGCAGTTTAGTTTTCATCAAGGATCTCTTGAAAATGGAATTAGGATTTTGTTGCCATGCCAACAGATTTATGTACCTATTTCCCAAAACTTCTACTTTCTTTGTTGCTACAGTCCTAGGGCTTATTATCCACTGAGTTTTATTCATTGATATTTCTCATAAGAAAAAGGCAGCTTTCTTCTTGGTGTATATCAAGACTTTAAATCTTTACTTCTAACACATAACCATACAGTTTAAGATAAACATGTTTAACAAGAGTCAACTGTTACATTATGAG
This sequence comes from Lycocorax pyrrhopterus obiensis, assembly GCA_014706295.1. NCBI lineage: Eukaryota > Metazoa > Chordata > Aves > Passeriformes > Paradisaeidae > Lycocorax > Lycocorax pyrrhopterus. Next base: position 62,794,710 of record JACSVZ010000014.1, read on the forward strand.
TGTTTTAATTAAAAAGTATACATATTTACTTAAACACAAATATATTCTGTGGTTTTCCCTTGTGGTCCAAACCGAATAGAGTTTAACCACAGAATCTGGATGGAATTATAAATTACTTAGATGGAAGACAAATATGGAGGAGCTCATACTTTTAAAAAATACTTGAAGTCTGATGTCGTATTTCCAACTCACAATATTCAGGAAATTAAAAGAGTTTGTGAATTTTCAAAATCAATAAAATTTTAAGTTCTATCCTGAATGGGTGGCAAAGGGTAACGTAATCAACAGGTGAGATACAAGGGGAAATTATTATGCATAACAGCAAAAGGAATAAAAGGAGAAGCAAGAAAAGGCAAATATCTCAAATCGTAAAATACTAGCAACTAGAAGGCATTTCTTGTCGCAGCAGTGTTGGATGGCAAAGTGCCGCGACCTTCCCAAAAGCATCTCCAGGAGGAAGCCTCTCAGTGCAGCCACCACACTTGCACACACACGTACACACACACACCGATAGCCGGCAAAACAGGTCGACGATGAAGGAGCAGGAAGGGTCTTCGCATGGGGTTCTATGGGAGAGATTTAATGCAGCCAGACCCGTGCAGGGTTCCAGAGAAGCAGACCCAGAACAACGGGGGATCCAGGGTTATGTGCAGGAGCGGAGAGAGCATCAGAGACCAAGGACCTGAGGGCAAGGAGAGGTATAAAGGCGGGGCCAGGGTAAGGGAACCAATAGGGAAACTCTGAGGGCGTGGCAATGGGGGCAAAGAAGGCAACAAGGGGTGGAGCAGCCAACGGAGGCAACCAGGGAAGCAGAACTGGGGTATATTAACATAACAGAACAGAGCATCTTGGGAGAAGCTTTTTCGGTCACCCTAGCCTAGAAATGGACCTCGGACGTGTCCCACCATAGGACTCCCTTCATTCATTGTTCAGCAGGCCCACCAGCCTCCACAATTTCTCACCCTAGAAGAAATCCAGACTAGGAAGAAGCCCTACACTGCTCCCACAGTTGCCTTAAGAGCCAGCTCTGCACTGAATCCCTAATGTGACAGTCCAGAGCTCAAAGACTGTACAAATGTCTTACACAATGAGTCTGCACCCCATTTACAAAACTGTACATGATTCAGCTTGCTAAGAGCTGTTATAACGAGTGAGTTGTTACCTAAGTGAATAAATAAATTATTAAGGGACCACAGGCCTATGCTACAGACCCCATCACTGGAGGATGGATCTAGAACTAGTTAAGGAGAGGTGCCTTGCAAACATACTATCTAGTTCTGATTGATTTAAAGAGAACCATACATTTATCCAGATATTGAATTTTCTAGCCAGGTAGTTTCTTTCTGATTAAGATTTTATTTGATTGTATTTCTTTTTCTATAATCTGAAATTAGTGCTGCCTATTGAAACACTGTATTTGTTCTGATATTTAAGAAAACATACTGCTTATGTAACACCCAGCAAACAAAACGACACATTGCAGGCTGTCTCTCACAGTATTATTTTGTTTCAGAGAGATATGTCTCCATTTTCTATCTCTCAGCCATTCTAAAACAACATCAGTTATCAGATTTTTACGGACCAAAACCGGTGTTTTCAAATTCTACACACTGAATGCTTCCATATTGTACTGAGATTTTTCTGAATTACGCATGCAAGACAGGAATAAAAAAAGCTCACAATTTTAATTATAGTGGTGTAATGGCATAATTTTAGGTTTCATCTATTTGTTTAGTCTTTATTTTGTTTTGTGTCCAATCATGTTTTAACTTTAGAATCTTATCTATGGTATTGGGCTTTCCACTTCATTCAAGGCACGATAGTCCACAGTCAATCTCCATTCTCCTTCGGATTTGCGCACAGGCCAGATAGGACTGTTGAAGGATGAGTGGGTTTTGCTGATCACCCCTTGGCTCTCCAGCTCACGGATCATCTTGTGGATGGGAATCACAGCATCTCGAGTTTGTATTGTATTTCTCTTTCAGATATTTCCCCACCTCAGCTGGGTTCTGAATTTGTTCAGGGGGGAAACGAGGGGGGAAATTCCAAGCTATTGGGTCAGAGAATTCCTTCAGGCCCATATCCTCCCATTCCCCACACCACTCAGGATTTTCCACATCTGGGTCAGGTGTCTCATCAGTCACCCTGGAAATCTGAGTTCTGATTCTAGACAAGCTGCAAACCACATAGAGGAAACTTACCAGATGAAATACCAGGAAGGTGGTCTCTTTAATATCCAGTGGAAACTGAACATTCTCAAAAGATAATGTATCCATTTTAAAGGGGAAGGAGATGAAAGGCTGGGAAACCCTATCTCCTCCTCTTCTAACAAACTGGGTGCAATTACTAATAAACTCCCAAAACAGGCTACTGAAACTAGGACTGGGATTAGGACGGAGAAACCACATATCATAAACCCTTTGAACAACTGCCCAGTACCTCTCTTAACTTCTTATAAATCATTATCACTGAGCAGAGCAAAATAGAAATCCAGATTCGTGCACCTGCTCGGTAAAAGTTACGTATCAGGGACAAGATTGGAGGAATCTGTGGATAGGCAAATAGGCCTAGGGACCAGAAAGACATTAGTACCTCAAACAAGCCTAGGGACCAGAAAGACATTAGTACATCAAGCCAGAGAGACATTAGGAACTCAACCAATACAGTGACTACTTTACCCCAACACAAAATAATTAAATTCAAACCAAAATGTAATTAGTACAGATTTTTTCACTTTCCTCTGAGCCGCACATTGGGCGCCACTAATTATTTGTGCCGGTTTGGACAAATTTGGAGGAAAATATCCTCTGACAGAAGGCAGGTTACAACCACCCCTCCCCCACCAGGTTTGGGAAAAAGAAATTTTCCTCGGAGGAAAGTGAAAGAGATAAAAAACCTATTTATTTAACAAACACAGAGGAAAAGGATAATATTGCTAAATAATAAAACCTCTTGCTGTGGAGAGAAACCTGGGAAGATTTCAGAGTCCTTCTGTAGGTGTGGTCTCTCTCCTCCTCCTCAGAGCTGGGTTGGCGAGGGCCCATGTCCAGGGCCTCGGTGAAAAATTCTCCCGATGTGTTCTGATGTTGTTGAAACAGTCCAGAAGAGAAGGGAAAAACCAAAGTCCCAGGAAAACAAAGTTCAACTCTCCGTCTCCCTCCGGAGAAAAGGAGCCGAAAGCTGGCTGAAAAGCAAGAAGGGTGCTTCCTCCGCCCTTCTCGCCGCAGCAGGAGAATGCAGAGGAGTGTGTATCTGTGTCCTTGAACAACTGTTTTGAAAAGTTCTCTCGGTCTTTTTCCTCTTCCCCCTCTCAGGCTCAGTTTAAAGGCACAGAAAGGCACAAAGTTAATTCCTGGGCATAGAGCAGCAATAGGGGATACAACATCATGAAGTCACCCCATGACAAAAGCATATAGGAAAAAGTAAGTAAGAAACAATTTGAATGTGCTTTTTGAGTGATTATTAATTAATGACCAACTGCTGGTGGAGTTCCTCAGGAGCTCATATTAGAACTACACTTATTAAATATTGTTATTTATATGGCTTATAGATAAGAGGAAAAAGCATGCTAAGCCACATGAAAGAGGTGGAATATTTGCATGAACTTTAACAGGTAATAACTTCAGCATCCTACTTTGAAGAATCTTTTCATAAAATTATCAGTCCATTTCCAAGGTACAAACATTATATGAATAAGCCAAATAAAACTTATTCTTGCCTTCCAACTTTTCTACTGCCAAAAGGATTTACCTGTTTATAAAAAAATGTGAGAAAGAAACAAGAAGAGGAAAAAGAAGCTAACCTCATGAATCTAAAATGAAATAGAAACAAAATTAATAATTCACAGCTTGCACTAATTGATCATAACAAAACACTTGATGATATTAAACAGATTTTCTTTGCCTATACTCTACCTGTTGTCCATAAAGCAAGTGGGATTAAAATTTTTGCATGCAGAATCAGCTCTTCTGCCTTTATACCCTATTTTGGATAACATCCATTCAATCTAATAGAAGGAATTTGTTCCCATAGCTCTTTGTCTCCTTAACCACAACCAATTCTGAAAAATTGCACCTTTTTTTTTGCTAATAGGATAGGATTTTCGTAAAAATAAGCACCTTCTCTCTTTTTGCACAACCTCCATCTTGAGGAGGGAAAGTAAGAAGTGCTCAAAATGTTCAGTTTACCACTGTGCTTTATTTACAAATGTTTTGAAAGTCAGGGTACTTATGTCATGACCAAACACTATTCTGTTGATCTCATCTCTCTCATGGTCTTTTTGAATTTTTCTTATTTGTCTGTATATCTTAAGGTCCCTTGAAAGTAAGGGGACTTCCTTTTATCCATGTTTCTATACCATGCAGTGCAGTGGAGCCTTCAGGGTTTTTTAGTAGCAATTTTGACATCCTCAACAGCTACCTAAATTTAACAAACAGACAGTTTTTAATACTAAGTAGCAAATTTCACGAGAAACAACCACTGAGAATTCCACAGTTCTTGTCACAACTAAAGCCTATAATATCCACAGAATGACAGAATGGCTAAGGTTAGAAGGGACCCGTGGAGATCACATTGTCCAAACACTCTGGTCAAGCAAGGCTACTTACAGCCACTTGCCAAGAACCATGAGTATTTTTAGGGGAGACTCCACAACTTCTCAGGACAACTCGTGCCGATGCTCAGTCACCAGCATCTCTCTGATAGCAGCATGACCCTCTGGCGTATCAGTCACTCCTCCCCTTTTTTTGTCATCATCAAACACACTGTGCCCCAATATCCAGATCATTAATGAAGATGCTAACAGGACAGGACCCTGGAGTACACTTCTACTCATTGGCTTTCAGCTAGACTTTGCATTACTGATTTTCTCATCCTATATACACCATCATATAATTATTCATAATTACCAAATGAATTTACTTTATCAATTAAGTAGCAATTGAAATATCAATTAAGTATAAATTAAAACATCAATTAAATTTCAATTAAATACTATTAAATATAAATTAAGTGCATTATATTTCACAAACACGATGTATTTCACAAAAATTGAAATATCTATCATAAATAACATGAAAAATAACTTACTTTAAAATTGCACATCTAGATGCCCTAGTAACAATAGAATCTTTTAAATTTCCTGATGTATGAGATAAGCTGAGAATATTCAGCCAATGTATAGCTGAAAAGTGAGACTCACGTAATTTTATTCAACAAAGGGAAGGATCTTAAAAATCAAATCGCTCTGGATGAACTACTAGTCAACATAAGAACTAATCCAAGACATTTCTGAGCTAAATAGCTGTACACTAATAAAATTTTTTTATTGACTATAACTACAACTACTGCTGAAGTGACAGGCTAGTGAAAGATTACAGGAAGTTGAGTCAGCATTGGTTCTGTGCTAAATTAACTTAATGTTGCAGTAGTACAATACGTCAGAAATCTTCTCTGAAAACTATCCTGAAATTACTGTAAACTAAATTATTTCTGGAGATTTTACAGTTGCTTCACACACTATTTTCTAGTCAGAGCTGTGACAGCCTTTAAAGAGTTTTACGTATTCCCTTCAGGCCATTTTCCCTCCTTGGTCTGGGAACACTGTACTTTCTGCAGGCATTTACTTTTATCCCCTTGGACTTCTGTGGACTTATGTAATTGTCACCACAGTACTGGGCACTAGGGAATGAGTATCCATCCCCTTTTTCTTCACTGTATTTGCTTCCCCCTATTTCAATTTCCAAACCATCTGACCTTTTTTAATAGTCTGGCACTACCAATTACACAAAAGCAAAACAAAACAACTCTCCCACCTCACAATTTCCTTCTCATAGGCACTAGACAGATAGTCTTTCACATTAATCAACAGCAGTAAAAAAATGTTCTTCCACAGGAAACAAGGGACAAGACCACTGTGGAAATAAAACTGAGTAAGTAGTCTATATTTACCAAGTAAAGGAACAGGAGAGACCAACTATAGTGTAAAGAAGTATCACTATTACTTTAATTGGAAGAAAAAATAAATGTAATGCCTTTTTTGACAGCATGGGTAAGATAATGCTTATCAAGTTCAGTCACTGAAAAACTCTGATCAGTCATAGTAGGAACGATGCTTCTTGGTTGTGAATCTCTTTGTTTTTTCTGCTCTCAGTGATTTCAAAAGATATGACTTGGTGATGTGTTTGGGATGCAGATCTTGAGAAATGAAATAGCTGTGGTTTCTCGTGAATTAAACTCGTGTTTCAGAGATAAAAGAATGTAATAGAAAATGCTATAAATCCACAATTTGTCTAAAATTGAGCATGGTAAAATGTGTTGCCGAATCAGAATGAAATATGGTTTCTGCAAAGTAAGTTTATATTTGAGTCTATGGCAGCTACATAGTTGCATGGATTGATGCTGTTTCCTATTCTTATCACAGATTCATTTGATCCCTTAGAAAACTCAAATGATTGCAATGCAGGCCTCAGAATGTTATTTAGATAATAAAAGGACTGAGACAAACCTAGAAAAGGGAGAAGGAAAAGAAGAAAAGAGAAGGAAAAACATCTAGCTAATCAAATATCTGACTGGCAAACCAAAATCACGTGATGGTCAGATTGGAAGTGGGTAATTTGGTAATAATTTGGTGTCCTATTATTACTCTGAATTCATGAGACTTCTAGTCAGACAAACGAATCGTACAAGGTGTTTTTGTGACTTTTGTATTACCTTCTCATTTACTCTTGAGCTCCTTATTGATTAAGACATGCACACACAACAACAACAGACATATAAAAATAATTGATATACTTTCTGTCTTTCAGTTTCTTCACTGTTAACGAATTTCTCCTTGGTCACACAGTTGTCCAGGTTCCTTTTCATATGTTTTCTCTGTGTTTCTTTCCGTGTGCGTTTCATACTGTGTGTGGGGTGAGAAAACAAAGGCTTATTAAAAGAAGAGCAAAGACCTCTCGGTTAAATAAAAGAAGGTTATTCCACTGAGCCAGGGAGAAGATGCAACAAAGTTTCTAAAATGTAACAGATAGAACCACAGCAGTTTGCAATAAGCTATAACAACACGCTTAGTCTGAAAGAAATGGTCTGATGCTCGAATCATTTATTCTATTGGCTGTCTAGAGGCATGTTGTTTTAATATGTTGGTAAAAATATTATAAAAACTGTATGCTTTTCTAATAAAGGTTTCTGGTCTTATCACTGTCTGGGGACTGTGCTTTGCACACTGATATGCTGCAAGTGTGCTCTCTGAATCTGCCGCCTTCTCTCACTTTGGATAATGGTCCTATGGTGTAACTCCTTTGGCTCCTTTGACACCTCCTGATTGCTGACTCAGGTGTTCTGTACAGCTCAGTAAGGTAAGCCCATATCCCCTTCTGTCACCTGCAGCCAGTTTTCTAAGGAAACTATTTTTTTTCTAGGGAAACTATTTTTTAAACCCTATCCTCCTACATAGGAGCAATGCCTCTTCAGGGTCACATTGAATTTTTTACCTTATCAGTTGAAGTACAGCAGTTACACTAAAATCAGTCTGCTGATTCATCCTGTAGTCTTTGTCAATGGAAGGAGACCATTGGTAATGTAACTTCATGATTTAAATATTTTAAAAACTCATTCTTGTATGGTCATCCACAATTCTGAACATACATAGCTATCCCATCAGATATCACAAAGTAGTGTATTTGGCTATGCTTCTTATGCAGGCATCTTTATGATAACAGTGCATTTCATTGTAAATAGAATTCTGTTTTAATTACAAAAATCTAACAATTTATAAATTATCTTCAGTAACTTTATTTTTTATTTGAGCTTTCATACTTTCTTATAACTCACTATTTAAAAAGCTTTTTTTTTTTTTTAATTCAAATGATTGGCTTTTATTGTGTATATATATATTGACACTTAGAAAGCTCCAAAGATTGTAGGGTTTCATACATTGAATTCTTCTCATCTTCTGGTTGGGTAAAATTCAGAAAACAGGAAATATGCCTCTAAACAAATGCTACACAAACTCTTGCAAGAATTCCCTAAAAGACAAACCAAAAAAACCATAATAGTTTTGTAGTGGAGAGTTTTGTTGGTACATTAATGGCTGAGGTATCAAGATAATGATGTTTTGTTTTATTCTTCTGGTAAGAACAAGGATCTGTTGTTTCTACTTTTTTTGTTGTATCTAGAATTAACCCAACCACTAGGAAATTCAACACAACATGGTTTTTTGTCTTCAGGCTCTTGACAGTGATAGGATCTGAAGTGACCATGTTGTACTTCGACCTTGTAGTTCCAAAGTTATCCTAAGAAATACACATTTTGATGCTTTTAGATTCTTTGTACATGGCTTAAGTAATTTGCTTTTCTTACCTTACACTCTGCTGTTAACAAGTATGAATAATTAATTCAACCTCATTAAAAAACATGCTGGAAGGGCTACTGGGAATTTTTTCCACCTTTGGTTTTTTTTGCTTCAGGCTGACAGGTAGAAGAGTCTTTTCAACTTACACCCTAGACTGTAATTAGCTCTTTGAAAACTTCTCAACAATCAATTATTTTTCTATCTTTAAAGAAAATAAAAGTTACTTTGGAACAGAAATATTTGCATCTGTGGAAAATACACAATTATCACCAAATTTTATACCAAAAGACTTCGCAATAACATAAAAATAACATGGAGAGATTTTTTTCTTTTCTGAAAAATAAAAATGCTAAAAATATTTTTTAGCAAAAATTGGCAAAGATTAAGAGAACAAATAGGACAAATATTACACAAATATTGCAAACATATTGTTCTCCTAAAAGGAAGTACCCAGGTCATTTTTAAGTACAACTGAATGTGATGATCATTTGAAGAGTCTGAATTCTTCAGACTAGTAATCAGCATTTCATAATTAATTCAGACACCAAAAAAAATATGACTTTTTACTCCTTCACAGATCTCTTTTCTAACTATATTATCATTGAATGTTCATCTAATAATGTTAGGGAAAAAAACCTGCCACCAACCCAAGTTAGATACTTGAAGGCAAGAAATACATTTGCTTTGTTTTGAAAGAAGTTAAAATCACCTAACTGGAAAAGATAATATTACCAAAAATTAGGTAAAATAAAAAAAACTTCTTAACACCAAAGTAGCATTAACAAGCAGGCTTTCTTTATTCAGACAGATGCACCAGGGACAGCTCCTCCCAAAAGCGGTGCACACTGGGTACAGGGAAGTTTCTGTTTTTATACTGTATTCTACATACATATTCATTGATTGTCCCAGACTAAACATACATATGATAATCATTTCCCCAAAATCATTACCATATTTCCCCTTCCCTTTACGCATGCGTTCTTCTGTCCTGGGGGTTCCTCTGGTGGTCCCTGGTGGTCATAGATCCCAATGTTCCAGGTGACCAGGCTGAGCTGGCAGAACACTGAGGCTGGTGAACTTCCAGTTCTCCTTCTTACACAATGGGCATTGTGCAGCTCCATAGGCCAGTAGTTTTGGAGAGCAAGCATTGTGTCAGCTCACTAGGTGTAGGCAATTTATCATCTGGTAACAAGAATATCTTATGGTATCTCAACAATAAAGTGAGGGGGCTTCTTTGGGAACAGATAAACCATCTTTTTCACTAAAGAAAAAAGACTGTCATGATCTTCATATTAAGATAAAAGAATTCTCCCATTCATCTCTCTTGCTCTTACAGCAGGAAGCCACTGTCACCAAAATATAGGAAATCAAGTGTGTTATCAGTACAAACTCACCTGCAGATTTATTTTAAAACTTTATTTTAAAACTTTTTAGCTGATGTTTTGGGAATTTGTTGAATAAAAATGTGTAATATAGACTACATTCAGATTGGGTACCCCACTAAAGAAAATTGAACTGATTGACAGGTAAATCTAAGCAGCTATAAATCTGGCTATGGGGAACGATGAGAAAGCAATTTTTTTGGAAAGCTGAACAATTCAGTTAGAAATAATAGTTTTGTATGTTGTTTCAATTCATATAGCTCACAGATCAAAATCAGGCTGTAGATGGGCTCCAAATGACTGAAATCTGTCTACTTAACTGCAGGGGCTACATCTGTACTGTGGGCCAAGGAGGTGTCCAGCTCCTCTATCTGAATACTTGTCCCATCTACCTGTTGAAATATTTGCAAAGGCAAGCAGAGTGGCCAGGAGGGAGCCATGGCAAAATCCCAAAGATCTTAACAGGACTACTGGAGACCCAACTGGATGATCAACTGCCAGCAGCAAATACAAGCCATTCAGCACAGAGGAGCTGATAGTATTTATCTAATTATTTGAGCACCAAGAGACCACATCACTGAATTACACCATTATACATTGTGAAATAAAAATATCTGCAGTTTGTTTACACAAACCAATGTTATTTAAAGGTCTAATTTGATTCCCAAAGGAGAAGGGCACCTCAGGGTTAATGGTCTATGAGTGTTGGAAAAATAGTTCCAAAATTCTGGCAAAATAAAGAATGCAAATTTGGGGCAGATTCCTGCTAACAAGCAAGCATTATATACCAAAAAAAAAAAATCACAGAAATTTGGATACAAGATAGTCAGGGAGTGTTAATAAACTCATCAGTAATATTTAGCATTTTAGCTGAAGAACTGGTGATATTTACAGTATTCAGGAAAATAAAAAAAGTTAGGAAAATTGGTTTTAAATAGTTTCTACAGTTCCCCATCACAGTCAACACTGAAACCCAGGTTTCTATGGCAGCTTGATCCACACATGCTAATAGGATACATTGTAATCATACACCTTCGCAAGTAATTTTGACACTAAGAAACTCTAGCCTATTCTGCAATTACATCCGTTTTCTAGTTATTTTGGCATGGACCTTGCCAAGCATCTGATCTCTTGTAAATGGAAGAGTAGATTTGACAAATATGCTAACAAAGTAAAGTTACTTCTAAAAAGGAAAATAAGTATCCTTTAAAGGAGTTTGAAAGGTTAAAATTCTTATGCTGATGCACAAATCATAGCTGAGAATTACACAGATCTTTTGAGATGCAGTGCAGTAATTGATGCTCATTAACTCACAAAAGCTCATTAATGGTTTATAAAAATCAGTTTTGCATTACATAGGCAAAATCATCACATTCTCACAGAAGAAAAACTCCTACAACAAAAACATTAATGAGGAGTGGAAAATCAAATGTTTGCTGGCTAATGCAAAGCAAGTTCACCAAAATGTTGCACTGCTGATTTTGAAGCTCATGGTTCCATCATTTAACTGATATTATGAAGTCTCTGGCACACGCCAAATCAAAACTATAGCAACCACAACAGTTGGTACAGCTTCTTTCTTCTATTCCTTTCTGATTTTGATTAACTTCAGTGAACTAGAAGAGGATAAAACAAAATATATACAAAGATGTAATGAAACAACACTGAATATAGGATGAAGGAGATGCAGGAATAAGTGCCATTGACAACTGCACAATCTATTCCATTATTTATTCCACTTGTTAATTAATTAAATGAAAGTGTGAACACACAGAAGCCATAATAATTTTGGTTGGTACCCACTGCCAGCCCAAGCACAGCCACGAGTGCCCACAAATTATTCTTTGCAGGGCTGCTCTCAACCCATTCGTCCCCCAGCCTGTATTGATATTGGTATATCAAATACCTGTCAAATGCAGGACTTTGCACTTGGACTTACTGAACTCCATGATGTTCATTATGACCAGATTTCTGCCCCGAGTAACCCAAATGAAGGATATTTGTTAGGATTAAAGCACAATTTTTACTTCTGTATAGACACATGCGTTGGATTTTCTTCTTACCATTGGGTCCTTTAATCCATAAAAGCCATCTCTTCTAATTCTTCCTGTAACACTACTTCCATCCGCTGTGATGGATAATACTTCTAGATTTCATTTATATTCTTGCCTGGGCCACAACTTCTGACAAATAACACAGACACAATATTTCAAATCAGTATCAGCCAGTTTCTAGGACTGCAAAAAAGTGACAAATTATTCACATTCCTGCCTTGGGATGAAGAGGGTGTTGCAATCCGGTTTAAACCTAGAAAAGCAAAGAAAGCTAAGTCTCTGTGCATAAACCGGAAAGAACTTAGAAGGTTCAAATTATTCCCAGAAACGAGATTAAAACCAAAATGAGGTTAGATGTTGATGCCAAAAAATTGATGTATTTTATTTAATAGTAGAGAGGCAAAGAGAAGGAAGGAAGGAAGGAAGGAAGAAAGGAAGGAAGGAAGGAAGGAAGGAAGGAAGGAAGGAAGGAAGGAAGGAAGGAAGGAAAGAAAGAAAGAAAGAAAGAAAGAAAGAAAGAAAGAAAGAAAGAAAAAGAAAAAGAAAAAGAAAAAAGAAAGAAATAGAAGTGTGTGTGGGGGTTGGGGGGACAGGGAGGGGTGACAGGGGTTACGTGGAAGCACATCACCCATTCGAGGGTTCCAACGACATCTCATTGCTCTCCTCCATCTGGTCTGCTGGTGGTGAGGGTCCCCTGTCACCACCATGGCCATGGTGCCACACGCTGCGCCAAAGTGCCACACACCACCACACACCGAAGAGTACAGAATCCCGTGGGTTCATATACACTTTGGGCCAGGTGGGAACGCCCACGTGTCTCCCTTGCAGCGGCTGGCTTGACACACTCTCCCTTGCAACACTGAGGGTCTGTAGCATCATCTCTGGTGCTCTGGTGCAGGGTCTGGGGACCCCTTTGAGGGGGCCCCTTTGATGGGCCATGTCACTCCCTTCTGCTGTGTATAAGCTTCCCCCCTCCACCCCAGTGAGGACCCGTCAGCTGGGCTCTTCTGCACTCCCTGGAGCAGAAGGAGGATGGGCAGTCACTGCACCTCTGACCAGAGGCTTTTCCAAGATACCCAAAGCCTCTCCTCCCCCCACCCTTTGGCGCGAGGGTCTGTTCGAGCCTGGCAGCTGGTAGCCCTGGGTCTGTGGTCTCCACCTTGGAGGCGTTAAGCTTTGTGCTTTGTGAATGTCCCCAGCCCTGAGTTGTTACTTTATCTTATCTTCATCAGCGGGCGGTGTAAGGCCTCCGTCAGAGTCCAATTCAGTGTGTGGTAGTCTTCTCTGCAGCTTTTGTAATACAGTTTTGAAAGTCCTTCATGAAAATGTTTAAGTCATAAACTATAATATTTCAGTCTCTGACAGAGGGGTGGGGAGGCAAAGGAGGAACCTCCTTCCTGCCAGACAGTCCGTTCTATCAAACTAGAACTTCTTTTCTTTGCGCAACCAGAAACAAAGGAACAGGATTAAGAAGGAAATGTAGTTATGAAGTAGAAATCTACAGCAGAAAGGATAATAAACAGCAGATGTTATGATATTTCTTCTAAAAGAGTATATGAAAGTGTTTTTGATTAATAAAGAAAAGGCATATTGTTTAGCCATACTTGAAAAATGTGTGTTTTCTGATGAGTGATGCATGTGTCTAGCTTTAAACTTGATTTTTTTTCATGTTTCATGAGAGTTGATACTGTATCTTTCTTACTGTAGAACTAATAGTCAAATGGAGGATTTAACCTTCACTTCAGCAACATACTTCAAGAATGGGGCTGACTTTCTAAATAACTGTTTTCCAAGCAATATTAAGTTTTTAAATATTTATCTAGAATTGATGATTATATTAAAATACTGATGTGGAAATCTTTGAAATAACACAATCCTAGTAACTGTCACTGTGACCCCAGCCTCCAGAGCCTTTTGTCTGCCAATGCAATGAAAGCTTAAAAGACATAAACTCATCATGCCAATTGGGAAAATCAAGCTGTATTCAGGACTCCAAAGGCAGGTTGTCTTGTGAGACACCTGCAACTTGTAAGTTGTTATTGTGCTTTAGATAACTACAAAAACAACATCTCATGTCTTAGCATAATCTACTCACATCAGGCTGGCATGACTTCAGAAGACAGCATAACAAACAGTAATTTCTTGAATATTCCTCTTCTGCTCAGCTCTCTCAATTATCTGTCAAATGTTTTCACCACACAGAAAGCCCTCAGCTGAAGTCTAATTGGAGACATTCTTCGCAAAAATCAGGTCACTTTTTTTACAAGTTGTGATGAAGTGTATCATCTGCCTCTTAGGCAGTATTGTAATTTACTATGGTGGAAAAAAGAATAATGTCCTTAATAAAAAAGAAGATATCTCCAGCTACACTGTGTAATAGATAAATATTACAGAACTAGAATGGAGTAACATCATCAGAAATGTGTATTGTAGTTGTCTTACACACTATCTATGGAAAATGTGGTGGGTGATTTTTTTTGTTGTTTTTGTTTGTTTTGGGTTTTTTTTCAAATTTAAGTGCAAATTATCTAATCCCACACAATAAGAATCTTAACTAGGGAAAAAAAGTACATATACATACTTTATCAGTGATTTAGTTTAGTGGAGGACTGGTTTTTGCTGCTGTTTTTGTTTGGGAAAGTTCCCAACAGATTGTCTGGGACAGCACAACACAAAAGTTTGTTGCATGAGAAATTTTTGCTGGACTGTTTGTTAAAGGCAGGGCCGTGCAGGTGATGCAATCACTAGTAGCTGGTGGGAACTGCTTGCAGACAACTCTGCCACAATTAGTTGGCTAAATTTACTGTGGTACGAGTAGATTTGTGCAGCACAACACAAACCTGAAGGCTAACCTGTACATGAAGTTTAGTGCAGCACAGCACAGCACAGGCCTGGGACCACTGAGGTTAGCTGAGTGCAGATAACTAACTCCTCCATGTCTTCCCGTCAGGACCACTACAGCAAAGTAAGAGTTGTCCTCTTATTGTCCTCTAGTCTACAAAAATCACCAACTTCTCACCCACATGTTAGCAGTTATTTAGTAGTTATCTGAATATCACAATTGCTAAATTATAGACAATACTATTGACTATTTTTCTTGACACAAAGGAGAAGCACTTGGATCATGGTCAAGACAGCCACAAATCACACACGAAATTTAAAAATGTTCTATTACAATGACTGTCAGTCTAAAGACTAGAATGTTAGACAGCATGGCACGTCAACAGTTTTTACAGAGGCAAACAACTGAGTTACAAATGATTTTCAGTGTGGAAAGGGAAAGCATACTAGAAATCAAAACACTGAGGAAGTGGTGAATGTATGATTTCTTTAGCTTGTGTTAAAAACTCTCTTTGGCTAGTACTGCATTCTTGATAGCTTGCGTCTTCTGGTTTTTCTCATTTTGAGAATTGGAGTCCACTTCTGATCATAGATGATCTGTCCTCTAGTGGTCTGCACTTCAGAAAAGAAACAACCATCTAGCCTAACTCCTCCAAGTGTATGGGGAGTACAGTTTGCATGCTCCTTCAATAATGATTCAATTACACTAGAAACTAGATTACACTAGTAACTAGAAAACTCCTGTTTTATTTCACCTAAGTTTTAAAACCAGACGTTTGGTTCACTTTTCAAACTGATGCATCCAAAGCTCAATTGAAGACAATTAAATCCAAGATATTCTGATGGATGTTGCCAGGGAAACCATTTGCCTTGTGACACTAAGCTCAAAGTCATCTTCTTTGTTTACACCTGTCTCTAACCACAATGGAGAAGGTGACAGTGTTTTTAGGGGATGCAAAGGCTGAGAAGCACAAAAGTAAAAATAAAAGCCTATCTGTCAGTAAACTGCAGTAAGTCACTGCATTCTGCAAAGTGACGATACTAAACCTCTTCTTTCTTTTGCATTCTGATCCTATTTTCTTCGTAGAGGAGCCAAAGATTATATTTGAAGAGGAAGGAATATTGGATAATATTTCTTCCTCTTCATGTATTCACTGAAACAACCTTACGCAACTGTAATTTAATATGCTTTTCATCACTGAATTTTCTTACAGAGAAAAACCAAACTGTGGGAAGACATGGAATAAAGTTGAGTTACAAGCTGTAAAACCTGCCTGCAGAAGCACATGGCAGCACAAAGGAGCACATGGCAGCACCAAGGAGCACATGGTGGCACAGAGAGGCTTGTCTCCACCAGACCCTGGGGGAGGCGGTGTCACACGGCAGACCCCTATGGAGAGGAGCCTGCCAGAAGCTGATAGATGGGTGAACAGCGCGTGATTACCCCATAGAAGGACATTTAGGAAGTTTGTTGCTGATGTGGCAACACGGGATAGGTCACGTAGTGAGAATTGCCATATAAGAAAATACTGTGCCTTAGAAAAGAGTATAAACCAGCTCATTTCTTTGAATAAACGATTCAGATTCCCTGCCGGTCCGGGTCTGTGTTTCAATCACCGACACCAAACATTTGATTGGAGTGTTCTTCTATGCATTTATTAAAAAAACATTGGTAATTTCTATTTAAACTGGCACTATTGACACTTGTGGATTATCTTTTTCTGCATTCTTTGGATTCTGTCTGCTTGTCTGCTCAAATGGTTACAGAAAATGAATCCTCAAGAGGTTCCTAGTTCAAGTTCACCAGTCTCAAGACAGGGTGAATTACAATTTAACCAAGTCAACACCAAGTCACCTTGTTCTTAAAAGTCTCCAGGAACAGAGATTCCTTAGAACTCCTTAACTCCTTCCACCCTCCATTTCAGTTTTTAATAAGCCTATCATTACAAATTTCTTTCTCAGTATTGAAGAAATTTCCCTTGTTGCCATTCTAGTCCACTGTAAGTATATTAACACGTCCTCTTCATTCTGGATCAAAGCTGTAGCTTGGGCCCCGATCCTCCATCTGCTCATACCTTTAAAATACCTTTCCTGGAACTGAATATACTCGAGACCCTGGGACTAACTGGCACCCATGAGTCAGGAAATCTGACTGCAGCATTGCATATTTGACACCTTCTTTCAGATAAGTTATCTCAGGTCATTATAAACTCCTTTGGATTTTTCCCAGGTTAATGCTTCTGTATCTGTGTTTACTCTTGAAAACCACTGATCAGCCTTACCAGGTGTTGGAGGTTAGGACTGTTCTTTTTTTTTTACCTCTTAGGGAATTTTCTTCTATCTGTTGGTAAGAGACAATAATGACTGGTACTTAAGAGACAAAAGGAGTGGCCAAGATGGGGGAAAGGGTGCAGGTGCATTCTCATAGCTAAGGGTGCTTTCTTTTGGAAGGGCACAGATACCGTGAGAGTTTGGCTGGGGGGTGAGGGCCTGGGCTCAGCTCCTCACTCTCTCTTGCTCTCGAGATTGGAGGGAATGGTTGAGCCACTGCTGTCGCTGCCACTGCGGAGTCCAGCCCGTTACTGTTTTCTCCTACCGTGAGTGAGGCTTTTGCTCGTACGAGCGGCCGCTGCACTGGGACCTCATTAACACCCTACCTCACTGGAAAGGATCCTCACCATCTACTCGAGTGCCTCAGAGAAAAGCCAGGACCGCAAGCCCTGAGTCCCTCCGAGGGAGCCTCTGCCAGCTGTGTTCGGGAACCCAGCTGCCACTGTCCAGCCCTGCCATTCTTCTGCCACTGCTCCAGGTTTTTCATTACAGTGTAACCCAGCACCCCATGCCTGCCAGGACACCCTGTGGCTCCTGCTACAGCTACAGAGTTTCTGATACATTATGTTTGCTACCCCCAGTGTGCTTGCCTCTGCTGTTCCAGCTTGCTGCTTCCGAGGTTCCTGCTACAGCTCATTTTGCTATCTGGAGGGGCACTGGGACCAACTGGCCCCCGTAAGTTTGTAAAGCAAGCCCTTTCCTATCTTTTCTGCCGCCTGCATCCGCGTGAGGGAGATGCGGCTGAACTCGCGGCACAGCGCCCCCTGCAGGCGCGGGGGAATCGCCGCCCCCGCCCTGCCCGCCCAGAGCCAGCAGCGCCCCTGCCGGCTGTGACCGGAACTGCACCCAAGGGGAAGGTGCCTGGAGCCGAGAGAAGGCGGCCGCTGCCTTTGTGGCTCTGTTTGCTGTTGCTGCCGTGGTTGTTCTTTGTTTGCCTTGTTATACACATACGTACTAGCAAAGAACTGTTGTTCCTTTTCCCACATCTTTGCCTGAAAGCCCCTTAACTTCAAAGGTATAATAATTCAGAGGGAAGGGCGTTGTATTTTCCGTTCCAAGGGAGGTTCCCACCTTCCTTGGCAGACACCTGTCTTTCAAACCAAGACATCAGGATTTACAACAATCACTTACAAATAAGAATTGCAACATCTCTATTACATCTAAATTATTTACATAGCCATGGTTAAGTTACCTGCTAACAGTCATAGCAAGGGATAAAAATTTGCACTTTACTGATTTATAAAATCCCTAAAATGTAGAGGTTGTATTAAAGGTATTGAGAAGAAACAAGAAAAAAATGAATACCATGGAATTCCTTAATTTCTTATCCTACCCGATCTTCATCAGTGTAAAAATGAGACTGATGAACAGTGTATACTACAGTTTCTCTCAGATTTTTCATAAGGTTTAAGGTACTGCCACAGGCATTTGAAGAGCTGTTCTGCTGCAGGATCATGAGACAGGAAGCCTCTCTACCCTTAGCAGTCTTTTAGAGTACACACATACAATATCAAACACTGGAGACAGTGAAAATGAGGGCAACTGAGTTAGATCACTCTGGACTAGTGCACCAAAAAAGGCACGTCTTTTCCTTAGAATGCAAAACAATATCAGCAGGGATGAAAGCATTCATTCAAAGCTTTTACTTTCTTCTTTTTATTTATTTTTTTAAAATAATGTCAGTACTATACAAAATAAAATGTGAGAGCAAGCAGAAATATATTTCTTTTGCCTGTTTGAAAAGTGAGAAAAAGAAACTTGAAAGTAATGATGATAAAAGGAACAGCTCGTATGTAATCTGCTTTAGGAAACTTCATTTTCAGTTACATCAGTTGTGATTCGCGACTACAGCTTAAGGCAAAGGAAAATGTCAGCTTGTAACATGTGTAAGCATTTAGGTAACTTTGCACAAGCTGATGGAATTGTGACCATCAGAGGGAGCAGGGAAATCTTTATCCGAATTTCATTAGTGTGTCCACAAGCAAGGCACAGAGTGCTTTCAGGGCACTCTGATTAAGGAGTGAGTAGGCACTGGCCCCCTTTGCCCCAAGCTCCAGTTGGAAGGTCAGACAGCTGATAAGTTATTTTAGGAGGGAGGTTTGGCACTGCAGAGCAAACATACAGTACAACTATTCTATAGTAAACCCTGCCCTACTCTTTATTTCCTACAGAACATCCCCCGCAGGTGGATGTCACCATGTCACCATATTTTTCCATCACTTGTAAGCTTAAGGCTTTTGTGGAATCAGAACCTATCTATGTTGCCAATAATCAGCAAGCAGGACTATTTCCTTTCTAGATGTGCTTACTTGTCTGAAGAAACAGGATATGGGTTTTCTTCTACCAACAAAAAGTGACAGAAACAAACAAAAAAAATATCCTTTTTGAAATGAAACATCCGTTTTCTAAGAAAATCCCCAAACCTTCAACCCCTTAATTTTCGTACCATTTACGCATTTATTATTTATAATTTACCAATATTATTCTTATGTTATCTTGTATTTTTCTGCATAAAACCAAAGGAATATAAGCAGAAAAAGTTTCAAAAATAGAAGGAAGAAAAATGTTTTTGTTTTTCAGGAAGGTAGTTATATGAAAATTTTCATGTATCCAGTGTATTAGGTTCCTTCTCTCTCTTCCTCAAGTAAGGATTTTTTTTCTCCTTGATTTATAGGTAAAAGTTAAAGTTTGTGAGTATTTTTTTTCATGAGTTGTTTCCTTTGAACTCTGTTTTTAATAATATGCTAATGTAAGGTGAAGAACTTCAGCCTTTCCAATATGTGTCAGAGGCTGAAGTGGTTCATGCCTTAAGCACTGTTATGAAGGAGTTTTGCCCATTTTAGCAAAAACTGTATAAAGAAGCTACAACCACAGAAGCCAACCCCTCCTTGAAGATGCCTGACTGGAACTTTGGACCGTGAGTGAAGCCCCCTAGACGAGATAAAGGGGACACTCTTGTTCAATCATCTCAGGTCTAGGGAGAAGTAAACAAGGGTGAGGGAAAAGACTGCATCTACAATAAAATTGAACGCAGCAGAGAATCATTCCTGGCTGGGTTTGGTGTGGGGGAGACCACAGCCCACAGAGGCCAGGTTTACACAGGTTTACACAGGTTTAGTTCCCCCCAACCTAGGGCAGAGGAGGTTTCGGGTGCGTGGTGTAACCTCTGGTCAGAGGCACTGAACACCCATCCTCCGTTACACAAACCGGCCCAGCTGTAAAACCCCCAGTGCCATGAAGGCCACATCCACAAGACATTCACATGGAAGGCAGCTGAGGGGGTGTCAGACCCCTGAAGTGCTCCCCAGACTTATTCCTGTGGCCTTGCACCAGAGGACTGCATGGGATGCAAAGTGATGCAACAGACCCTGAGTGTGCTGCAAGACGCTGTGTCAAACTGCTCGCCCTGCTCCAGGGGACGTAACTGAGCATTCCCACCTGGCCTGAGCATGTATTAATCCATCGGATTCTATGTTTTTTGCGGAACACTCACCACCAAAAAGCCCACCTGGAGAGGATCATTGGGACACTGGTGGCATCCATGGAGTGGTGATATTTTCTTTAATCTGTCTCTGTCACTATCTTTCCCCCAACTGTTTTATTTTTCTTTCTCTTCCATTTTCTCTCTCTCTTTCTCATATTTACTATAAAATAAAATCCATACTCTTGACTTTGGCATATGGTCTTGTTTGCACCTTAATTCAGGCAGAGGCATTTCTAAAAACCGAACTGTAACAATATGAAACTAATTTGAAAAGGAAAATAGGCATCAGCCCGCATAAATTTAGTAGCTTCTTTAAACCAAAATATCAGCTCACAGATGGACCTGTAATTTTTAGACTTGTCTTTTTATTGCCAGCAGTTTTATGCTGGATCCTTTATTCTGGATAAGGGGTTCACTAAGCAATTAATGATGATTTTAATTCCAAGAGAAATACATAATGGCTTTGTGCCTCCTTTGGGTACTGCCAGAAAACAAAATGAGGGACAAGTGGAAAGAGAAGACCTAGGACTAAGAATATAATATGCATAATAATACCCTAAATGTTGCACCTCCTCATTACAACCATACTGTTCATACCTGCAGGTTCTTACTTTTTCTCTGGTAGAAACTTTTTGTTCTTCTAAATGTTACCAACATTAACTTTCGGATGTGTATTGCCTTACAATTTCAAGCCCAAAATTATGGAACAGATGGGAAAAAAATCTGGCATTAAGCCATATGGCACAAGTAGATAATTACCAGATATTACAGGTGATTGAAAATGATTGACACTACTTGTAGAATGTGATACTGGATGATTCATTATGTTTGAGTTTCAAGACCACATAACTTACAAAGGCATGAAGATTCACTTCTTTAAACTGCTACTCCTTCCAGCTTTTCACTACACTACACTTCGGATATTATGACACCTTTTACTGAGCCTGTGCAAACCATGAAACATGAACTTTAATCCCTGAAATTTAGATTAGAAGTCAAAGACAGATGCCTCTAGGACACAAAATCTCTCAAAAAGTGGAGGAAATTAAATTTAAAAATTTCATAAACTGGTCCAAGCATTTTAATGCTGGCAGTGTAAGTAACACTGTGGCAATTGAATTTAACCTTAACTGAGCATCACGCAGCCTAAGAAGAAACAAAAGTGGAAATCTGAGTGGGCATAACATTTCGTTTGTTGGAAGGACCACAAGACATTTTCCTAAATGTCCTTTATTGGATCCATAGAATTGGAAAGAAATATGTATAATAGGTGATTTTATTCTTAATTTTTTTAATGTTTGTTAGTAATTGTTTGATTTTGAAATGAAAGACTATTCTGAAGAAATGTCCTCACATGCTTGCCCATTCTTGCTGGTTTCCCTTGGTATCTGCAGCCCACCTTTGACAAAGAAAGATCTTCCATTGGTCTGCGTCTTAGAATAAAAACTTTCATGTCATCTTAGTGAGTAGAGATGAGTTAGCTGTAAGAACATATGCCAAAAGAAAAACAATTCCAGGTTGGAAACCTCCAGGAACAAAGCAGGAGGAGGAGGAGGAGGTGGTGGAGGTGGTGATGGTTCATGGCACAGGAAATACCCATGAAGGGACTGTGGCTCATGGAGAAGCCATACCAGAGAAGAGGAAAAGAGTGAGGAAGAAGAAGTAGAAGGGAGATACTGCTACACACTTACGACAAATATCCATGTGTTGCTCATTGTCTTGCTAAACAGAGTGTAAAAACTGTGCAGGTGTAAACCCTGACAATATCTTAGGTTGAGAGGATTCTGAAAAAGTGAGGCTGAGTCTAGGAAAGGAGGAAAGGTGTGTTTTTCCAGAGTGCTTTAATGTTTGTTTCTTCTTCTTTTTTCTATTATCTTGTTTCTCAGTACTCAAATCAGCAATTAAATATTTTTGTTAATTGTCAACAAGTTAAGCTAAATTCCCCAAGTCAAGTCTGTTCTTCCTGTGATAGTAGTTGAGCAAGGGATCTCCATCCGTATCTCAATATAGGAGCTTTCTCACTCTCATTCATCGTGTTTGCTACCCCATGCCACACGGGGTAAGGGCAGAGGGTGAGAACAGGGGCTGGCTGGGTGCTTGGCTGAACTCAGAAGCATTAGTGCTGTGAGAAAGATATAAGAGGACTGAGCAGGAGCCTCCTAAATGCTTGAATGCAAGCAAACTCATTTTTTCAACACTAGAAAGCTAAAGCAATTTAGCCTGTCTGAAAACAACATAGCCGTGAACAGATGTGGGGAGAAGCTGAAGGACACGATAGCACTGAAAAAGGTCTTGTCAGGCAATGAGAAAGAATTAAAAGGACAGACAGAAAAAAAGAGAAACAAAGAAGTTCATCGTAAGCAAGAAAGTTTTATCTTTTTTTTTCTTGTATCCCTGGTCTACTCAACAAATTATAGTTACAAAAGTTAGCAGAGCTGCAGAACTTGTTTAGTGCAGGCCATATGGAGTGCTTTAGGTACCACAGAGGTGTTCTAGAATACATCCCAGAGCATGCATATGCCCCTTCAGCATTGTTCTCTGGAGGGCAAGATAAAGGAGGAATCTGTCAACGAATGGCAACCATTGAGTCAGAACTTCTAAAGCCAGACTCCACCTCATACTGGGTCAGTGGATTATATGAATTTATTGAATCTTGTGCAAGCATATCGTTGTGTGTGTCACTAACATGTCTCTCAAGAATAGAATAGTGTTGAAAGAAGTAGGTGTTATATCATCAGTAGAAAACAGGAGGGACAAAAAAGCGAGAAGCAGAGTGATTTTCTCTACAGCAAACAGTCCTACTTAGTAGATTCCTATTACCCAAAAAGGCTAATATAGCACATAAATTACATACTTTTCTTTATTAGCAAAATTTGATAATATTGTTATTATTTGTGGACATACTGTGGCAGGACGTCCCCCCTCTCTCATGGCTGGGCATGGGAAGAGATAACTCAGGCCAGATTAATAGCCCAGCAAGGAATCAGAGAGCCCAGCAGGACATCAGAGGGCCCAGCCAGGAGGTCACCTCCAGGCTCCTTAAAGTCTGAGCCCAAGCCCTGAGTACACATCTTGGTATGAGAGCAGATATGGAAAGAGATAAAAGAGAATAAACATCAGTGACCGAAAGACATAGCTCTTATGTCTATAAAAGTCTACACGAATTAACACAAAGGGAGAAGTCTCTTACACACTCCCTGGGAACGTGTGAGAAGATTTCTCCCCAAAGCTGGACTCAACTTTGAGGTTACTTTTCCGGAAATTGAGAGAAAGGACTTCAATGTGTACACCATCAAGAATTGGATGGTAAGAAACATTGGTTCCTAAGTTATACTATTTCCTGGCTAGGTGTAAGTTTAATGGTACCTTTAACCCTGCGTGTATACACTAGTATCCCCTTTTTGTCTTATCCCTGTGTGGTAATAGTCTGGTTTAAGACTTATGTCTGTTAGTTTTGTGTCTTAATAAATAATTCATTTTATAATAGACTGAATCATCCATTATTAAACAACTTGCGAATGAGAGTGGGTCTTGGGGTGCTGGCCACCTCAATAATGCGACTGCCTGCTCCCAGAGGCCTGGGCAAAACGCAGAGACTTATTTGAACACACACCATCCTTTCATAACATGTATGTATATGTCTTGAGAAAAGGCATTTCTCAGGTGCTTTGAAAAAGAAAGATTCTTTATCTGTATATTCTGCAGTACAAATATTTATTCACAACTTTTCTACCTTTCTCTGCAGTAGCAGCTTCTATTGAGAGCCACAGATCACATACATTGCTGTGCATCTTCTGGACTTCATTATAGAAGGAAATACCTACATGGCCTCTTCAAATACTGCTGTTCAAATTGAGACAATGTGTCCGTGTTTAAGATTTGATTTTCCATTTTTGGTGACAGCAGAGCTGAACTTGTTTCAGAAATATTGAGTGAGCTAGACCAGCCCTTCTATTCAGCATTAGCACTTTCATCTATTAGAAGCTGTGACGTTGTTACATGTTAGATGAAGGGGACATAACTTAGCTGCAGAGAAAACATCATCTCGGCTGCATGTTCTCTCAACCAGGAGGTCCAGTTCCCAGTTGTTTGAAAGTCCTGCTGGTTTCAAAAAGAACAAGACCATCTCCTGAAGACAGTTACGGCAGGACTTCCCCCCCTACCACAGAAGAGCTTGTCTGTTCTGTCCATCGGATGGTGAGATAATTCTGGGCATTCTTCTCCTCACATGAAGGAGTGAGAGAACCCAGGCCTGTCCGGTAAAGAGTTATCTCTGACACCAGAGAGATGGAATACAATTAACATCCCTACTTTCAAGGAACTGCTTGCCTTGAGAACAAGATGTGGGGATATAATCTGGAATTTATGGTCGACAGACACATCACTTTACAAACTATAAAAGCTACACAAACTTTTATGAAGGCAGAAGTCTCCTACACACAACCTGGAAACTTCTAGTGCTTTTCCCAGAAGTTGTACTCAACTCCACACTTACTTTTCCAGAAATTGACAGAAAGGACTTTATGTTTACTCCATTGTCAATTGGTACTAAGACACATTGACTTCTAATCTATACTATTTCTTCGCTAGCTGAAATATAGGTACCTTTTTATTGTGCACTGTACTTTGAGAACCAGTAGTTCTTTCTGTTTTATCCTGTGTAGTAAGTAGCCTGTTTAAAGCCTTATGTCTGTTAATTTTGTGTCTATTCAAGAAATAATTCATTTTGTAATAGACTTAATGGGCCATTCTTAAGAACTTGGGAGCAAGAGCCATTTGGGGTACAAGCCACCTCAAACAGCTACTGCCAAAAATCTGAGTCAAGGGCAGGACTTCTCTAAATTTGTCTCCATTCATAACAGCAGTATAACACACAAGCCAACTTATAACACTTATGTTATATGTGACAGACTTTGAAAGACATTGACAATTACTAATACAACAGAAAGATTCAAAAAAACAAGTTACACTGTAGCACTGGCCAGAACCTGCAAAGTATTTGGATATCTAACAATATCTAACAATATCGACTGTTTTCCCAAAGTGAATGCAGAACTGTAGAATTTTATAAAGTGGGTACCTCAGGACAATCACAACTCAGTCAAAAACATGGACAGAAGAACACACAAGGTCATCTTTCACCTGACTTGAGCGAATCCACAGAGAAACTGCGACTTACGCAATGTAGATCACAGGCATTAGAAAGGTGAAGGATAATGAATAATATGTTCTTTGATCTTTTTTCACAGAGAAATTTCTGTGTTTCATTCGAACTATTGTCCTTGCTCAAAGTTCACATGTACATGCACTCAGTCAGAGGCTACAGATGACATTCACACACAAAAATTCAAAAGGAGACAAAGGCACAAAGCCCAGGCAGGCACACTGAGAATAGGCCTGCTTACAGACACAACACCTTTTCATCCTCCTCATCTTCATTTCTCTTTCCCTCACTCACCTGATGTCTTCCCTCTCTCCCTTGACTCCTATAAAAAAAACCTATCCTCCTCTCATTCATTTTCCCTATTGGTCCTAGTGTCACTACACTCATTCTCAATTTTGGTGTTTCTGATATGGTTACCCAGGTTTCTCTGGTACATTCAGTTATATACGTTGTGTTTATCTTGTAATCATCTAGTCCCCACAGAGAAACCCAATATTCACCTTCACTTACATGTGAATTTTGTACAGTTCTCACACAAGCTTCCATAGCTATCCAGGAAAGCTACTCATTATTCGCAGGATTTTTGCCAGCTTCACACTCTGCTTTTTCATTAAATTTATAAATTTCTCCCATCACATACCGTAGTTTCTTGTATTTTGTTTAGTTAGGCAAATCTCCAGCCAGGGCTAAGTGCCCACAGACTTTAAAACTTTATATCTATTTTCTCTGAGGTCTCCCACATAATACTTTATATCTTGATCTTTTCAATTATCCTCATAGACAACTAAACAAGAGATGAACATGCTTAATGCAAAATGAACACGAGGTTAGTCTTTCCACATTAATTTCTCTTACATAATTTGTTTTTTTTGTAGTCTTATCTCCTCCATTAAACACAAAATAAGAAACAAAGAGTACTATGCTGAAACCAAACCTCTAATACTATATATCCAGATATCCACTAATTTTGATGAAGCTTGGGTTTCAATTCAGCACTCACTGTGCAGTGGAAATCTCTGTATTACTGATTCCGTCTAGGAGGAAATACATCCCCCTGCAAGAACTGTGATAAATAGTCCTGTCTAATTCCATCTGTGGTTGCAGATGAACTGGTTTGAATCTGTAATGAACAGAAATGCTATACAGTAGCAGGATCACTGATTACAGTCTTATTTTCAAAATGCCAAAGAAGAGAGGGAAAGCGGTGTGTGAATGTCTACAAAGAATTTCATGTTGTGTTACTGTCCAGGATATGTTCTATGCTCCTATTACCTCTGGATGTCTGGGGTTAATGTACAGGTGTTTTCAAGCAATCCAGCCAAATCTTACTTCATATTCATAAACATTCTCAGGAAAAACAGAAACAGAGCCAGAATTTGAAGTGAGATCTCTAAGCACCATGAGTTATTGTAATGTATTTTATTAGTTGCTGTTGCCTTGTGGAGACATGTCCACTAGGAACTAAATTAGTTTCAGAATCTTATTTCTGTATGGGTCAATATGTACAGATGACCTTTCCTCAATCGAAACTTGTGCTGAATTCAGAAGACTTTTGTGTCCTGAATTAATTAATTATAAAAGCCATGTAATCACTTACACCTAAGATGCCTTAGGGTAATTGGGAGTTCCTCACAAATGATGCTTTTGAGTACCTCTGTGCTGTAAGCAAAATCTGTAGTAAATCCACTATTACAAAAAAATAAAAGCCCATCCAGGGTTTTACCTATTGTAGGAAGGGAGAAATTCTGCTATCATTCATGCATTCTGCAACAAGTCCTAAAATATTCAAAACTGCTCTTTCACTTACATTCGTGCACATACTAGTCCTCTTTCCTTGTCAGTTCTGTTTGCCTGTCTTTGAATGGTGTGAGACTCCTGCATTTTGAATTCCAAAGGTGTTAATGCCGTGCACATAGCTGATCAGGTAAAAAGAGTTGCTTATTTTTTGAAAAATATAAATGTGAGAGAAAGAAGAAAAGGAATAACAGTGTGGAACCCCAAGGAAGATATAAAAGAATGAGTTTGAAGCAGGCTTGTAATTGGAAAACACACTCAAGATTGTGTTGTTCATTTTTTTCCTATGGCAGTTTTACTGCAACGTTAAAGATCGTAAATAATATTAATCTGGGAAATATATTCAGTGGCCATGGGGTAAGAAAGAACTTGAAGCAAAGTGATGTAATTACTATGTTAAATGGTCAATTTTCTAACAGAAAGTTATTCTGTATGCTTTTCCCTTATCAAGTGTTTAAACTTAATATCTTGTAAACCTGTAATCAACTTCGTATAATACAATGTTTTAGTCATATTACATAGTCCACAATCATTGCAAAAAAAGAATAAAAAGATTATTATTTGCTTTGTATGTCTTTTTTTCCTCTTCTTCCAGATTGGAAATATAAACAACTAGAATTAGAGGTGATGCGGTATCTCATTAGATACTGGCTTTTCTATAAGACAGAGCACTAAAATCCAGAGCTTTCAGGCTTTACTCTGTTTTTCAGGCAATTTATTGCCATGGATTCTTTCCCAGAAAATGACTGTGTTGATTTACAAAGACTCAGACTGAGTCATACTTTACCTTCAGATTTTTTAGAAAATGTCTTACAAACTTCCCATGTTTGTTTGTGAACGCTTTTTATTGCAAAGCGAGCCAGTGAAAGGCTGCTAAAGAGGAAGCAGGTAGGAAAGGAATTAAAACAAGCAAAAAAATAAGAACCCTAGCCACACAAACTGACCAACGTTGTGTAAAAAAAGAAACTGAGAAGAAATAGACCACAGGGGTTCTCAAGCATTAGAGAACAGCAAGACTGTAGGCTGGTCAGAAGAAGGCAGGAAGAGCCTTCAAGGACTTCAGAGATTGTCTAGAGATTGCAAACTGGGGTAATCAAAGCCGGGGAAAGGGATAGAGACAGTAGCAGGAAGAAGACTAACGTTTTTCTAGCCTATACAAGGCTAAACTACATTAGGAGGGATCTTGAAATGGGAATTTTCGACAAGGTAGATTTTTCAGAAAAAATAAAGGTGTAGGCGTATGGGTACCTTCACCTCCTGCTTGCGTGTTTTAGACCTTTACAGTCGTATACCTAGGGTCTTGAGGATGCTCCTGGCCAGATTTATACAAGCCCTCTTCCCATCAGTAGGTTCACTCTTTTTATCCTTGTGATGGATGCACACCTCCTATTTGAACTAACAGAATTTGGTCCAAGGGAATGCTCAGCAAGTAGGATTAACCTAGCTTAATGGTTAGTTAGCCTAACTATGGTAGGAGGCTATGAATGAGGACTCAGCACCAACCCCCCACCACCTCTAGCCCTGAAAGGGTTAGGCTGGAGACTGAGCTAATAACTGGGCAAACCTGCATGAAAAATCTGACAGCAAAAAAATCTGACTATAAGTCAAAAACTTTATAAGTATTTGCAGCCACCAAGTTCTGTTGAGCTCTTCCTCTGGAGCATCTGTCTGTGCTGTGGTGATCTTCCCCTGAGCAAGGACAACTCTCAAGTCTGCCCTTTGAGGCTGAGAGCTCCCTGATGTAACACCAGATATTGGTGAGTCGGGGAGGGATATTTTTTCCATGTGAGTAACATTTAAGATACATTCAGTTAAGCTTACCCAGTAAGTCCATGCTAAGTTTAAGTGCAGTAAGTAGTATTGACTGCCAATCCATCTGTACTTATTGAATGTCTTCTATACCTAAAGGTACTGACTAGAAATCAATAAACTAAATACTAGATCAGATCTGTCTCTGTGAGCTCTGACTCTTCTGCAACAACCCTATGAAGTCATCATCCAAAGGACAAGCCTATAATAGTAGGACATACTAGAGAAATATCCAGAGTATGATGTAGGGACCATATAAATATGTAAATATAGTAAAAAACAAAAGTACTGATAGACATTGCACAGTTTTCAGAGACAATGTGAACACATCAAGGGGTCAGGTAACTTCTTTCTGCTTTCATAGCCCTGTTCAATCTACAGAAATCCTGCTTTAAATGTCAAGCTTCCTTGGAAAACTTCCTGACTGGACTCACTAGTACAATAAGGTCTATCTTGTGTCACAGTTAAAAGCCTTATTAGTTTTGTTTTGCTGGATCTTGTAGAGAAAAATATTCACAGAAGACTTAGGATAAACATACAATGATGTCAGAGGGATGAAAGTAGACTGAATTTCTTTATAGAGACCAATGCATACTCAAGAATAAAGAAGGATAAACTATAAAGAAGTATAAAGTCTTTTTTTTATATAATTTGAATTTCTTTTTAATACATACTACTTCAGACATTGTAAAATCTACAGAGGAAGAAGCAGTAAATTTTGTTTCTTTTCAGACAAACAAAATGGCGCTTGAGAAAGGTTTTTGCTCAAACTTAACTATTCAAACTGCATTAGACTTACATATCTAGCGACTGTTCTTGGCAGCTGTCATTATAGTTGTGGGCTAGCATTAGGAAGCAGCTGAACTCTCACCTAGCTGCTCATTTACCCTGCAGGGAGGGGGGAAAAAGTAGAAAAAACAGGATAGATCAATCTCATGGGTTGGTGATAGTCAGGAAGATTGTTTACCAGCTAGCATCATACACAAAACACACCTTACTTGGGGAAGCTTACATAATTTGATGTCAATTAAAATAGAATCAGGTAGTGAGAAAGAAAATTAAGACAACCATTAAACACCTTTCTGTCTTTTCCCTGGTGTAGGTTCACTCTTCTACACTCCCAAGTTGAATGGGGGAGGCAGTACTAGCTGTCATCACCAAGCAACAGTTCCTCTGTGCTGCTCTATCCTTCTGTTTTCCTGTGCTCTGGTTTCACCTCTCAGTAGCTGCAGGTTCTTCAGGAATACTTCTTTGCTCTGGCATATGGTCCTCCACAGTCTGCACTGTGGATATCTACACCATGGATCTACAGGGGGAGTATCTGCTCCACCATGAAGCAGCTCCTCTTCCTCTGCCTCGATGTTCAAAAAGAGTGCTATTTTTTTTTCCCCTCCTCCACCTGTCCAGCATTTTTTTCCCTTCTTAAATGCTTCAGAACTGCCACCACTTTGGCCTTGGGACTCAGCTGTGCCCTGCAATAGGTCCATTGGAACTGTCTCGCGCCAGCTGCCTGGCACGAAGCAGCCCCAGCCCATTCTGCACCCCTGCCATCAGCACCTGGACATCTGCACTTTATGAAACACAGATGCCTTGGAACTAATGACAAGACCCATTTTCAGTGATTTTCCTAAGATATTTTATTAGCAACCCATAATATCCTTCATTTATGACTTCCCTGTAAAGAGCTGGGAATAAAAGCATGCTGCAGTATGGATTAACTGATGAAACTGTGTAGAGATCAACAAATAAAAAGTCATGGAGCCCTGATTTGAAGACACCCTATGGGATTTTGACAGGGTTGTAAGGAGACAAATAAACCTAAAAATTTATGGCATTTTGGAATTATAGGCACTTTCCAGCAGGGAAACTGGAGACCTTCATCACCTCTATTCTGGAATGTTAGTACAGTGCTTAAAGGACTCTCCCAATCTGCCCCAGCTTTAAAATTTTCAACTTTTATTGGTCTAAAAGTCTCATCAAAGAAAAAGATTTTGTTTGTTCTTAGTCCCCTGAAAGACAACTGAATACTTACAGGCATAAATTATTAATCTAATTGCCCCTCAAAATGGAAAAAGGACTGTATATGTTAACAGCGTCTTTATTACTCTATTTGTCTTGGCCGTGGGTAGCAGGGAAAGAATAAGCCAACTCTCCCTTATCCTCATGTCAGCTTGAATTACCATATCAATTACAGTTAAGCAGAGATTCATTCTCAGAGGAGATCAGAAGCAGCCCAGGGAGAGAGGTAGTCATATTCTTTTGAGAAGATATCTATAATATTTGAAACCCTTTAGAAGAGTAAAGCATACAAAGTGTCTTGATAATTGGCTTAGGGACTAATATATGTTGTCAAGAATCTCTGTCATCGAGAGCCATCAAAACCTCTGCGACATGCACTGTGTCAAAATTTATTCTCTAGGGCTGGCTTCCAGCAGTACTTTTTCTTCTAGTACTTGCCTTTTCTTCAGCTGTGATATTCACTGAACAGCACTGACAGAAATCCCAGAGGGCATGGCAATTCTGTGTCTACTGGCTGGTTAAGTTGCCTTTTGTTTATTTGCAGCTATTGGATATTGGAGAAAAAGGGTAGACTGCAATGAAAACTACAGAAATATGCACTACAAGGCAATCCAAAATTATCACCGGGAAAGAAAGTTTAAAAGTACGATACTAGCCATAGATACATCAGTTGGGTTAAAGTGTTCTTACCTTTCCACAAGTAGAGTGTTTCTGTGCTGTGCAGAATCATGCGTACTTCTGCACGTATGATATATAATACATAACCTGGTAAATTTAAAAATAGGACTTCGAAGAAAAAAACTCTGATGGAAAGAACTTAGTAGTTCTTTGATTGCAACAGAGGTAAAGACTACAGCTGACTATGTTAACTGCAAAAATGAAAACCAAGTCTTGTTACATTACTTATTAGTGAAAAAATTGTTCCACTAATGGATTATGTTATGGAAAGGGGAAATTTTGCAGTCAAAGCTGCTGCAGCTCCAAGTACTCAAATCCAAGTGGAAGTGAGGCTGAACTTGCATCACCAAGTAGGCACATGCACGCACACACATGCACCACCCCTCCCCCCATACCTGTGGTATCTTGACCTTGGCTGGTTGCCAGACCTCAATGCAGCTGTTATCTCACTCCTCCTCAATAAGATAGGAGGAGAATATAAAGTGGAAATAGGTCATGAGTTAAGGACAGGGAGATCTCTGTTCAAATTACAGTCATAGGCAGAACAGATTCAATTTGGGGAAAATTTGTTTAATTTATTGTCACTTAAAAGTAGAGTTGGATTGTGAGAAACAAATAAAAAAATAAAAATCATCTCTCTCTCCTTTTCTTCCTAGGCTCAACTCCTTAGTCTTTCTGCCTTCTTCCCCTGTACAGCACAGAAGGATGAAGAATGGAGACTGTGTTCAGTCCGTAACACTGTCTCTGCTGCTCATTTCTCCTCAAAATTCTCTCCTCCAGTGTGCGATCCATCGTTTAAGATAGTCTTTCACAAACTGCTTCAACATATGCCCTTCCCACAGCTTGCTATTCTTCAAAAACTGTCCCTGCACGGCTTCTGTCCATGGGATACCGTCCATAAGGAGCAGCCTTGTCCAGCGTGGGTGCACATGGGCCACGGGCTCTGCCAGAAAACCTCTCGCATGGGCTCCTCTTCATGGGCTGCAACCCGTGCCAGGAGCTTGCTCCAGCAGATCTCCATGTGTTGTAGCTTCCTTCATGGCATGTCCACTTCCAGTGGCGCAGGGTCCTACACAGGCTGCAGTGTGGATGTGTGCTCTGGTGTCGTCCTCCGTGGGCTGCAGGGGAATACTTGCTCCACCATGTTCTTCTCCATGGGCCGCAGAGGAAACACTATCCCAGCATCTGGAGCACCTCATCCTCTCCTCCTCGTCTCACCTTGGTGCTCATGGAGCTGTTCCTAACACATATTTTTCACTCTTCTCTCTCACAGTCTGCTGCACAGTGTTTATTACCCTTTTTAAAACTTTTCTTCAGAGGCACCACCATTATGGCTGTGGAGCTCAGCTGTGCTCTCTGTTGCATCTGTTGGAACCAGGTGGATCAGCCATGTCTGGCATCGGGCATTTTTAGCCTCTTGTCACAGAGGCCAGCCCTACAGCCCCCCTGCCAACACCTGGGCACTTAAACTCAATGATCCCCTATAGGACCTTATCTGTGCTTACAGCTTTAGGGCATAGAAAGACTTTTGGGGCAACTTGTAGCAGGATTTCCCCCTGCCACAGAAGAGCTTATCTGTTCTGTCCATCAGCAGCTATTGGTGTGATAGCTCCCGGCATCTTTGCCTTCACAGGAGCTGGTGAGATAACCCAGGCCAGACATCTCTCTGGTAGGAAGTTATCGCTGGCTACTGAGTTATCTCTCTCTGCCACCAGAGGTAGAACTCCCAGCTGACAATAATTATCTTGCCTCCAGAACAAGATGTAGGGAGATAAGGTGCTGGAATTTATGAATGACAGACACATCACTTTACAAACTATAAAAGCTACATAAACGTTCATGGAGGCAGAAGTCTCCTGCACACGCCCTGGAAACACGTAGGACTTCTTCTCAGAGTTTGGATGCATCTTCATGATTACTTTTCCAGAAATTGAGAGAAA
This sequence comes from Lycocorax pyrrhopterus obiensis, assembly GCA_014706295.1. Lineage (NCBI taxonomy): Eukaryota > Metazoa > Chordata > Aves > Passeriformes > Paradisaeidae > Lycocorax > Lycocorax pyrrhopterus. Next base: position 62,828,556 of record JACSVZ010000014.1, read on the forward strand.
GGACTTTATGTGTACTCCATCATCAATATGGTGGTAAATCACCTTGACTCCTAATCTATGCTATTTCTTCACTAGCTGAACTATAGATACCTTTTTATCGTGCACTGTACTTTGGGGACTAGTAGTTCTTTTTCTTTTATCCTGTGTAGTAATTAGTCTGTTTAAAACCTTATGTCTGTTAATTTTGTGTCTATTCAAGAAAGAATTAATTTTGTAATAGACCTAATCGGCCATTCTCAAGAACTTGGGAGCAAGAGCCATTTGGGGTGCAGGCTGCCTCAAATGGAATTACTGTCAAAAATCTTTGTCAAGGGCAGGACTTTCCTAAGATCCTGTCTCCATTTGTAACACAACACTGCTCTATAATGACTTTATAAACATTTTTCTGTGTGGGGGTCATCTTGTTTTCCTATTCTAGAAGACCATGCAGTTGAGGCCTTCTGGGATATCATAACAGAAGACAGATTTTTCCCCATGGAGTCTGTCTCAGTGAGCAGTTAAAGACAATGACTTGTAAAGAAATAGACAAAACATACTCCCCTTCTTTCTTGCCCCATGCATACTACCAAAACGAGCAATACCAGTTCCCAGGGTGTCTCCTCAAAGGTGTTTGAGCAATTTGGCTACTGTTAGTTCAGAGTGTCTGTCTTCACTGTCAGAGAGCAGTCTGGCATATGGGCAAACTGGGAGTGTGTGACAGCGGTGCAAACTGCATGGTTGTGCTCACAGTGGTTTAAGTATGGCATTCTCTTGTGCTATATGTGATATCTGTATTTTGATGATTTTCTGCAATGTATCTAGTGAAACTGGTCTGCATGTGGAAAGTATCTTTCCCATAGAGGGCATCTAGACAAATTTGTTCTCTAATTTATTTTCTTATGTTTATCCATTTGGCAGCCTTATTGGTTTGATATATTGAACAGTTTTGAAGGCTTTTCTTTTTACTGAAATCCTGCCCCACAGAAGTCTTCCACACACACCATGCTGATTCTTGTCCAGTTTTCTCACACGTCCAGCCTTTGAGACCATGTGCAATAGTACAACCAAGATAATACAGATATTCTTTCATGCTTTAGGTTCTTTTTTTCTGATTCACACAGATGAAGGGTGCAAGGGGCACAGGGCTACCCTGTACAGGTAGCTCTCCTGTACAGGGAGATAGCTACCAAGAAGAGATCTCTTTTGAGTGTCTCTGAGTCTGAGACACTTTTTGTCAGACTTTCATTAAACTCTGTTATGAAGCATCTTGCCTCAGGCTTCCTATAGGATCATAGTGTTGTTACTGAAAATGTCATTGTTTTTTACCTACAGAATTTTCAGAGTTTTCTTTCTACACTGAAATGCAGCAACTTCAACTGGTTTAGTTTACCACAGTCATCTTGATTTGACAAACAGCATCCAGGATTACTCTATTTTGTATTCTGCTGTCTTGTTCTGCTGTTTACCTGTGCACACAAAGTCTTTTTCAATTTTAAGTATTGAATAATTTGAATTAAGTTGAATCAACATCTTTTTTTCATTTCTGATTTTCTTAAGAAAAATTCTATAGTCTACAAGCAGTTTTTCCACTATTTATTCATGAGGCAGATTACTAGCACATCTGTTTGGATAGCTACTTTTTATTCAGAACACATGTAAAATCCATACACCAAAATGATGAGTATTTCAAGTATGTTGGTTCAAATTTAATCTTTCACATCTTCTAACATTTTCTTAAAGATACAAACAAAAAAATAATGTTGGCAAGACTTAATCTTATATCACAACAGAATCAATAACACACCCCAGTGTCCTTTGTTTTATTCATGCTAAATATTTGGGAAAAATATGAAGTGTTTTGATTTTTCTCAAAATAACTGAATCACTTATTTATTTCTTTTTAAAAAAGTTAGTATTCAGAAGATGGAAGTTTTGCTTCCTAGAGAAGCAGGTAGAAAGCATGCAACCACATACCTTTACTTACGTTCACTTGTTTTAAGTGTTCAAGCTTCTATATGACTTAACGTAACTCTGTCATATGTTAGGCTATATTTTAGGATAGGAAACATGATACGAACTCTCAGTTATGTTTTTCTCTTTCCAGGCCTCTCTGGGAAGATGCAATTATCATTGCTGCGTTACTAAATTTGGTTAACTGATTAGCTAAAATGATGTCCTGCAGGGGGCTGCAGGGAACAAGTATTGTAGCTTAGTAACCCTGTAATCTGATATGAAGAGCAGGCTAGCACAGGCAGCATGTATGACTTTCTGAAGGAACTGAATCATGTTTTTAATAGAATATTAAATATTGTGAACACAAAAATGATCTAACATCCAATTTCTGTTTACATATGTTTTCAAATGCCTTCAACTCCTTGTATTTCAGAGAATCATAGAGTAGTCGAGGCTGGCAGGGACCTCTGCAGATCACCTGCTTCTAAAAGGATTGAGTCCTTTTACTAAATAATTTCACTGTAAGATACCCAGAGAGAAGAATGCGATGTGAATTCTGACCTGTAATTTCCAGGGCAATGAGGTATAATTGTAAGTCAAAGTATTCACTAATGTTCTCAGTAACTGAGCTTTTAAATCAAAGCACTATCTGTGCTAAATATGAGATCTCTGCATACATTAGCTAAGAAGTGTTAGTCAGACTCCTCTTTGTCAGTAAGAAAATAAGGTATGTCCAATTTTCTGAAAAAGCCCCATTTTCTAAAATGGTTTTGTTGCACTGTCTAATTCTTTCTAACACACACTTGAGCATAAGTGGGCAAAATGGTAATCCCACTGATGACAGGAACACAACCCTTTTACTGTGAGGGAAGAATTAAGATTTTCTGAAACAGTTTATTACTCAGATTCCTTTTTCTTCAGTCTTCATCCCTTAATTATGAATGCATAATTGAGTGCAAATAATAAATCTAAAAATCAGGAATACTGATTTAAGTTTTGCTGTTAGAAAGTGTCAGTTTGCCTTCTCCAAAACCTTTTATTCATATGAATAAATTTTGATCCATTGCGGTAACATGATTTATTTTTCGCTCCAAAGCTTTCATAAATAGGCCCTTACCTTCCAGGTATGGAGCTGTACGCTGGAAAACCAGAAGCAACAGAGAACAAAAGACATGAGACCGGCCTATGTGATTCATAAGAGACTTTGGTATGACCATCCTTCATCAACCAGAAGTCTGGATTTTTTTCTAATTTGGTTTCTACTGTTCAGCTCTATGGAATATTAGGTGTTTCACAACTGAGAGAGTAACAATGTTTTATAAGGGTACGGTTCTTTAATGGAGTGAAATCTAAAAGTCCTGGTCTTACTTTAGGTCAGGAAAGTGTGAAAACTAGTTTTCTTATTTCCCCTTAATACTGACTGAATGTGCTAATTGGAAGTAAGTGTTAAGTGGAAATCATATCATTCATCATTTCTACATGCTGCTGAATTTTACCACTATATAAATAAAAGCTATATGCAAATGAAGAGAGAAAATTATGTACTCAGCAAGTCTCATCTGTGTGAATCTTTTTAAAGAGTATGATCAGAGTAGTTTCTGGTGCAAGTTAAATGCACAGTTTAATAATATATCTTTTCACTGTTCATGAAAGATAAGATTCAGAAGTCAGTCTTTTATTACTGATAAGTAAATATTTGCTAAATATCTGAATTGAAAGAATGGATTCCTTGCTGTGCTGGTTTTGGCTGGGATAGAATTTTCTTCACAGTGGCTAGTATGCTGATATTTTATAGATTCATGCTGCAAACAGTGTTGATAACACAGGGATGTATTTGCTACTGCTGAGCAGGGCTTGCACAGAGCCAAGGAATCCTCTATCTGTGACTCCGCCAGTGAGCAAGCTGGGGTGAAAAAGGAGTTGGGGGTGGACAGGGCTAGGACAGCTAATCCCAAATGACCACACGGTTATTCTGAACCATGTTCAGAGTGGTCGTGTTCATCTTCCTGAGAGAACTTCATGTGTAACTAAGTCCTGATTTCCTGGAAATGGCTGAAGACCTGCCTGCCAATGGAAAGTAGCAAATTAATTCCTTATTTTACTTTGGTTAAGCCTATGAATTTTGGTTTTTCCTATCAAACTGTCTTTCTCTCAACACATGCACTTTCTCACTTTTACGCTTCTGACATTTTACCCCATCTGATGAGCAGCAGTGAGTGAGTATGGGTGACGCTTAGACACCTACCTCAGTTAAAGCATGACACAAGTCTATAAGCTGACTAACTAGTTTTCACTCACTTAGAAAGGGAACTCAGGCTCTGAAATCTGTAATAAATAACACTGCTCCTATACAATAATTCTGTGAGGAGAACTTTCCAGAGTACTTCTGCACACAAGTCAACTACATTTCTTGTACCAGATCCTAATTAATCTACTGATATTTGATTAAAATGTAAATGTCCTCTTATTAGTGGAATGCTTTACTCTTAACTGTGAGGCATCTGAAATTCAGAACAAAATTTTCAGAACACAATTGTTTTCAGCCACATCTGCCTGTCACTTTGAAGAATGTTTCAATTTTGCTTTACTGCTGAGAATATCAATATACGATATCGTCATCCTTTGCTTAGTGTAATTACAGTATGATAAATAAATGTGTTCCATTTAGCTCTGATAAAGTTTTATTTATGCTACCAAAAGTGGCTAAAAATGTTTCTCTTTCATTTTTTGCTGACCAGGAAAAGTTGTGGCTGGAAAGATTTCAAACCAAGATACTTTCAATGCCATAGGAAAGAGAATAGTGTTTTAATTGTAAGCATTGTATGTCATGTGCGATTGAAAGCCTTATTATGTGCAACAGAAGCACAAATATTTAATCCTGTCAGGAGACTGGCTAGAAACTCAAGGAGGAGGGCAGTGACTTTTGAAAATATGGAATTGACTTTGCAATATATGGACTGGAAAGTAATTACTGGAGCTATGTGGATGTGGCTGAACATGAAGTGAATTTAAGCCTTGTTGTTTTGAAAAATTTTTTGAAGGTTTGTATAGAAGACAATACAGCTTTCGGAGGATTTTCCTTTTTCTAGCACATTGAAATATTCTTTGAATTCAACAGATGCACATTTAGAGTGGATATTGAATACTCAAGTTATTAATTGCATGCATTAAATTTGTTACTGCTTTATTTCCTAGAAGCGGCAAAAATGGAGAAAAAATATGGGTGAAGTATGCAGTTTCATTATAAAATATGTGATAGTCTTACCATATTCTTCTGCAAAGTGAAAGTTTTGGAAAAGTGTGTGGATGGGCCTTATAACAACTTGTCTTTCACAAAAACTTTAAATTGTAATTAAGAAGGTGTGAGGCTTATAATCCAAATACTGAATTTAGGTATTTTTCTACAGTGAGATAATACAAATTTACTACATTGTCATTAATATTCAATAACCTACTGAGGGTCCTGGGCCTCCTGCCCAGCCCTTTTCTCAAGGCCCAGAGACAGAGGTGGGGCTCAGCCCCTGGGCAGGAATTGGGCTCAGGCTGAGCCCCAGGGACACCAGGCAGAGCCGGCTGGCCCTCTTTTTCCTGCAGCCTCTGCCTGGGGTAGACCAGCCAGGCTAGAAGTCTCTGCTGGAGAGGCCAAAGCCAGAAGGAGAGGGCTCAGCACGTGACGCCCCTCTGCCCTTTTCAACCTGCTCCCGTCCAGCTGTGCTGTGCCTTTCAGGAGAACAACCAGAGACCCTCGGCTTCTGCAGGGACATGCTACCAGGAACATGGCTGCTCCAAGGAGCTGGTCTGCCTGCCGATGGACAGCCATGCGCTGATGAAGCTGTCTCTGCGCCACTGCTCTCTGGAGAAGTCGTTGCTTACAGAGAGGAATCAAACGAAATGTGGGACTTGCAAGAGGAGAAAACTACACTTCTCCCCTTGACCATGTATCTGCAGCTCAAGTCAGGCTCTGGGCTTGCAGAACATAGCAGGGAATGCATGACCAGTGCTGACCCCAGGCACTGGGATATTCCCAAGTATAGGTGTTAGTGAAGCCTCCCGTTACTAGGTTTATAGGAATTTTTACCCAGAAGTTGATGTTTTTGAAGTTCAAAATAGGTGATTTTTTAGGCACAGGGCCCTCAGTAGACTTCTCACCCCCACAGTTGTAGCTTTTAAGAGTATTAGAGTTCAATAAAGTTCAAGATTTCTATGCATTGCTGTGTTATTTTACTATTACATGCAAGAGATGACATGGCAACTTAAGGTTTTGCACATGGCCTCCAGACCACCAGTGATGTAGCAACATATTAATACTTCCAAAATACTTTTCTTTTTGTGTACAATGAAAAGAGAGATACTAACAGAAGTTATCTAAGCAATAAAAAGGGAAGCCCACAGAAGAAGCAATGAATTGGAAGCAAGAGTTATTTCCAAGTCCAGTACAGTACCAGCAAGTACAGATCACCCACTGATTCAGAAATTTATGTGAATTTTCCTGTGAACAAAAGAAGAGAATAAAACTTGGTAGAAGGCTAAATAATGAATAGAATTAGTGTTCACTCTAGGTTTGGAAGGGTAACCACTGCAAAGATCTAGGATTACACATTGCAAAAGGAAAAGAGATTGTGATGTAAAACAAGCATAAGATAAATTTATTGTCAACAAAACTTCTAAAAATATTCTCTTTGTTCTCGAACTGGCAGTTCATATCTGCATTGGTAAAGTTATGCCTTAAACATTGCACTTGGATTTTTCTTTTAGGCGAGATTGCTGTTTGCATTGAGGAAATTCCACAAGAAAACAAACCCCACCGAGTTTAAAATCTTTCATGACCTACTACTCCAGTTCTAGATGTACTTTCTGTCTCAGGAATTACCAATACAAATAATCTAAAATCTAAACAAGTCCAAGAAACTATCTGTTTTCACTCCTTGGATATGGTTAATCTCCAATTAGATGAGGAAGCAATCCCCCTCTTTTTAGAAAGAATCTCAGGTTTTTGGTGAGAAAACATAATTACTCAAATCCTTTCCTGCCACTAGAAAATAGATAAAGCTGAGAAAAATTAAATGATACATTAATGACCTCTCTTCCAACACAGAGATTGTGTTGAGTGTCCAAGATCATTGATATGTTTTGGTACCAATATCATTGGTATTGGTGTTGGTTTTATTCCCCAGACTACCTTTATTAAAAAAAGTGTTGGCTGTTATTTTTCTTTTTTTTCACTAATTCTTGTAACATTTTCTATGTATTTTTCAAATTAATAAATTATTATTTTTGATTGAAAACTAATGAAACTTTAGGAAAATGTCAGGAATCCCAACATTCATTGTGCCTTATTTAACTTGGTTATTTCTACTATCACTCGAGTTGTGTGAAGCACCTAATCAACAAACTGCACTTTAGTAAATTCATGGCAAGTTTGGGGAAGAAGAAATAGGAATTTCAGTGTTTGAATCCAAATTTTCTTCCCCTTGCCATGTCTTTTGTTGTTAAATGTGTGAAATTACTTGAGCTTCTGATTTGTAAGGGTATTTTCACTCAAAATACCGTCCTTACATTGAATATGTATAAAAAGCATTCTTTTGTTTTGTGAAGAAATTATTGATTAAAAGAACTAAACTCCTTTTTTTGTGTCAATTGTTTTTTTGCTAACTAAGCAGTGTTGCCATTTCATTTTTTACCTTAAGAAATCTTGATGGACAAGAACAACCCACAGAGTAAATGGAATTGGGTTGCAAGTGTTACTCCAACATTGAAATTGCTATAGCTCTCTTGACATTGCCTTTATGGCCGGAAAATACTTGCTCAAAAATGCTACTCTTGCTTGCAGGATCTTGTAGAGAAAGAATGTATATGATGATCTCTTGTACACCCAGTGTCTGAACTTTTTTGCAATTCAATTTACATTAAGGCAGCAGAGCAGGAAACCCAGGGTTTCAGTTTGAAAAGGCACCAAATCTACCTGTGCTGCTATGTGCTTGCAAAACCTGTGCTATCATTGTGTTGTGAGGCGAAAAGATTCTGACTTAGAAAACCAGTAATAAGAGCATGCATCTGAAGTAAGGCAGATGAACTTAATCTGTTTCTCTTGGATGACTTCAGAAAACATCAGAGATTGTGAGTGTTGAAACCACAGGCTCATTCAGCCTGATGATCGCCCTGGCGACAGATTGGAAGTTGAGCTTCTACTGCTGTGTTACTTGGAAGATCTATACATCTCACCATTTTAGAGGGAAAGCTTTGTTTCATTGAAATGTTTGTTCATTTCCTTGAAATCCAAGTAGAGTGTGCTTACACTCAAAGTCGTCTAGGGTTCCTGGATCCACTGAATAGGTGGGAGGTGGGCTCCATCCCCAGATCTTTGCCCAAGCTTCACATATGTCATGAAAGTTTTTCCGTTTGTTCAAAACATTCCCAATTTGTATCACTAGGCAACTTTTATATAAGGCGTGGACAAAGCTTAAGCTCACTATCTTGAGACTTTATAGAAAATTGACTGCAGAAGACAAAGGCATTGTCCTAGACCCTCAAACACTCCATGTTAGTACCTTATGTGCAGAAAACCTGTGCACGGGCATGCCTGCCCATGCCCATTCCAGAGACCAGGAAGCGGCTGCTCTTCACGGCGGGTGGTCTCTTGGAGGTGGTCTCTCTCAAAAATGGCACTGAACTTGGCATTACTGAAGCATTTTATTGGACCTAGTTGCAAACATCTATAAGTATTTCTCCCCACTGTGCCACAAGCTACAACCTTAAGTCCAAGAAGGAACTGTCTCCCCTGTTTTCTACCTCCTATCCATTTATAAAAGGGCAAGACTGAGCCTCCTTGAGGCAGATGAATTCATCTGATCTAAGATTTTAATTATCTTTTTAATTTTTGGTTTGTATGAAAAAGCTGATAAAATAAGAGAACTCATGACAGCCTCTTAATCACATGTAGCAAGTAATAGCTGAACATCATTTCTGGGGCAACAAATTAGTAAGGAACCAAAATTCACTAGAAAGACGTAACACTAAAGAAGCCTTGATCCTCCTAGTGCTGACATTGAAATGTTGCTTTCTCCTACAGTGAAAATGTGGTGTTGGAAAACCAAGAGGTAGATTTACATAGGTTTTATATTGCAACACAATGATACCTTCCATCTTATTTCTTAGCCATATTCCTTGATCATACTGAGAATCATATTTAAATTTTCTTGGTTGCCCTGTCTGTCAATTAATAATTTCAATAAAATATCAGTTAAGATCCCAAAGTCTTTCCTGGGATGTTGTGATGTGTTTGAACCCCAAGAGTGTGCTCCAGCCAAGCCATCTTTAGTTATTCTTATCAGAGCCCTCAGGAATTCATCAAGGTTACTGAAATGTAAACTGCGTTAAATTGGGAAAGAAAAAGCTGAAAAGCAGAATACCAAGACAGCAAGAAATAGATAAAGAAAGAATTTGCCCCACGGGACTAGAACTAGTATAATATTTTCTGAAATGTACGTGCCGAGAGCGTGGACAAGACAGAGGGACCAATCAAGTAATGCGTGTACAGCAGTTGTAAAATACATAAGTAGAATGTTATGTAAACAATAAGGGGTCTTCTGCGAAATCACACTGGTTCGTTGTTCAGAAGTCCTGAGCTGCCGCACTGGGATGTGACTGTCCCTTCAAAATTCCATATCGTATAAATATGGGGTTTTTTCCCTTGTTGAACTGGCAGTTCTGTAGTTCATCAAACCCTCACTCACGAACTGAATTTGTTCATGTTTGTGAATGTTTGTTTCATTTGCAAAGACTGTGAAGTTTTTCGGTAGCATTGACAATCCAAAAAAGCATCATCTGCAAACATGCAAATATCAATTCTTTCACATTCTCCTCTGGATCATAAATGCACACAGACATTTAACAAAACAAGTCAAAACACAGATCCATTGGGTATTTTGGAGTATTGTTAAGACCTCTTCATCCTGAAAACGTGCCAGGGTCTGCTTTTTGCTTTCTTATCTTTGATGACCATTCAGTTCATTAAATGACATTTCCTCTAATCTTATCTCGAGGTTCTTTAGTGACTTTTAGATTGAAATCCTCTTGAAATCTTAGTGGGCTGTTTTTTTCACTAGACTGATGTTATCTGTAGTATTACCGACTCTCCTGTGTGAACCTTGGGAGGCAGGATTTCCTGTTACAGAAACCACGGTGTCTTTTTCACAAGTCCTGCTCTGTGTTCAGGGACTTTATTTTTTGTTGACGATTCACCCATCTTACAGGGTTTGGAAGGCAGACTTGGTTGTTTGTAACTACCATGATATCTTTTAAAGCCATGTTTGTGACAGGGAGTTTTGTGTTACATATTTGCAGATGTTCTTACAGTCTAATTTGCATACCTTTAAATTTAGCTAAAATATCTGTTAAGACTTGCTATAGTGGGACCTATAGCTCCCACACGCAGTAATACATATTCCCTGGGGAAAACAAAAAAGACAACAAATAAAACTAATTAGACTTAGGATTGACATTTCAGTGAGAAATATTGGCATGATACTACAGGTCATGATTTTATAGACTAAAGTTTATCTGGACATTGAAAACTAGCATCAAAAACCCTGCAGATTTCATAGCTTTAAAGAATATCTCATAGACTTGTGCTTTTTCCTTGTAAAAATCAGCTGCAGGCACAGCATAGTAATCCTAGAGACACATTTAAATTTAATTACCTTCTAATATATTCTACACTATTTAAACTTTTACATTTCCAGAGTAAAGCATTACTTAAAGGAAAAATTGTCAAACGATTTTGATTGTTTCTGCAAATAATATAACAATGGGAAGGAAATAATTTACACATTTAAAAAACCTGCTTGTTTCAAATGAAAGTGAATTTTAATTTGGATACAACTGCATAAAGAAAATGAATTCCCACATAATACTACAACAGCAGTTAAGAGGGAAAGTATAAGTCAAATGAAGTGCTAAATGGTATCTCAGTGGGGTGCAATAGCAGGCCATGCATCAACTGATGAACTTAAAGGAGCCTAAACAATAAGCTTCCATTATACATGGAAAACAAAAATTCAGTTTGCCAAAAGTATCTTACGCTGAAATCAACAGAACCATACTTTACCATTTAACCTGAAAGCTGGACTGGAAGAGTTTCTATCTATCTGAATGTTATCAATCTTTCATAGAAAGAAAAATCATTAATCGATGTCACAGAGAGCAGATCTTGAGCTTGCGAGTACTGGACACTACACTCTCTTCTGATTTTGAATGTAGGAAATGAATCAACTGATGTCATCACAGGAATTCCTCTTGATTTGCGATGCCATAAGGATTTGCCCTTATCAATATGCTCTTGATTTTAAATCTTCTGAAGTAATTATTCTCCGTAAGAATCCTGAGACATCAAAGAAAACAGTTCAGACTGACGTACTAAGAACTGACATTGTTGCTGTGATTGGTATCTCTTAAAGTTCAACATGGGAATAATCAAGGAAATCCTTGTGCATCCACTTCAAAGTAACTTGGGAAACTCTTGTGGGTGTAGGAGCTTATAATTTCTCTTTGGACAGTTTTAGCAACCTATTTCCTGGTTTCAGTTTGGAATCTATGTTTTCTCAAGTAAATTTCTGAAGTTTACATAGCCACAAGTCTGAGCTGATAATTTACATGCAGTGAAAACTGCATCTTTATGCATTGCTAATGCCTTATTCAGATTTCTCGGCGATAGCAGTGAAAAATTAGGGTATCACATACTGTTGAATTTTAGCTTTCTTCCAACTCTTGGACTGCTTGTTTTGTCCTTCCACTAATATCAGAGAATACATAGGTATTTGAGAGGATATGATATAACCATTATCAACAGAGATTATTTCCTATTTCAGTGTGTGGTATCATTGAATTGAGAAAGCTGATACAAACCTGAAGTAAAAACAATCCACATACTACAATGTTGTCATCTTTTCAGATCACCTTGATGAGATTTAATAGCGTGAAGAACACACTTCAAAATTTGGATGTATGCTACTAGGAAGAACTGTTTAGGCTAAATATTATTTTTTATATTTTACTGTGCTTTTTCAATATGCCAACCTTTTCAAGTCCACTGTGTGAAAACATAACTTAGTAAAAATATACCTGGCGGGATTATTTAACCTCTTGACTGTAAGACACATGACACATTAAGCATGAACTGGATACTAGCTTATAGCTCAAAATACTTGGGAAACCAAAGAATTATGGTGTAATTGCTTTTGAACTCTCACTGTGTTCAGTCTATTGCAGTTAGCTCTGTCACAAGTTAGTCTGTGGGCAATTCTGAGATAAACTTTATGTTAGTAGGGCATGAAAGCTCAGCTCCATCAGTGTCATCTGTTTACCGCATAAAACCCTCTGCCTTAAAACCATTGCGCCATCTGAATTTTCCAGGACTGCATGAGGGTTGCAAAAAATGTAGCATATTAGGCATATTAGTGCTGGATCACTGTGGTGGATCTTCAACTTCCAATCCTGTTAAGATGACTTTGCCTGGTAGCACAGTTTATAGCAACCAGGATTTACCCATCTGCCATGAATACCAGCTGGGACCAGTCCCAGAGCAAAACTGGTAAGCCTTGCCTTGGTAAGCCTTGTCTTGCATGATTAGAAAGTGTATTCCTTCTTCTTCTTCTTTTCTTCTTTTCCTATTTAAGTATTTATTTTCTTTGTATCTCAGTCATCTATGTTCAGCAAGAGGCTTCATTGAGTTAAACACTTTTTGACTTTGAGCCCATCAGTAAAATTAGATGTTCAGGAGAGTAATTCAACCTCCCAGCGCTTTGGGGGCACTTCGGTTTTTGTAAACTCACTAGTTATACAAAAAAAATGGACAAAAGTTTACCTACCAAAATACTTGACTAACTAGAAGAAAATTATGGTTTTAAATGATGTCCCATTCTGCCTCTGTTCCTTCAGTGTAGTCCTGGAACCTAGGATAGCTCAGTGGAATTTTTACTTTTGACCGGTTTAGCCGAAGATCAGTAAGGTGCTAAATAGGACAAATGTTCATTTTTCTGTTTGTTTTTAATTTTCTCGTGGCACAAAGACTTCAGCATTTGACTTCCAATTAGCACGAGGTAGAATTTTGTGCAACAGATATGTCCGTATTGCACATTGTATTACTCTGTGACGATCCTTGAACTACTTTAAAATGAATTAAGGACAAGAAACAATGAGGCTATTTGAAGTGAACCTTATCTAGACTAATTTGATTTAAGTAATGTTACCATGCAGCCAGGTGCTTGTTTTGCTGTGGAGAATCAAGGTGATGAGGAAGATTGCGTCTTCTTGCCATTTATTACGAACTGATAAATCTGAAATTCAGAATGGTCAAAATTTAAGCAGTCTCACAAGGATTGCTGGCACTGATTGACATGAAGTCAAAAATAGTAGTTATTTTTGTGTCTATTCTTCTGGCCTTGCAAAACATTCATCGGCCACTTAAAATTCTTATTTGGTGGCAGGAATGTCATTCACTGAGTTAATGTAAATATGTAACTCCACTTCTTCAGCTTGAGAAATAGATATGAATGTTCAGTAATTATGAGTCTCCACGATATGAAGATTTTTTTATTGAGTGCATTTAACTCTTCAAAATGTTATTTTTTTATAGTGACAGTGATATTGTCTAATTTAACAGAGTTATAGAAAATATTACAGGGATCTATTTCATTAGAGTGTTCTAGGGTATTTTCTAAACTTTATTCATCTGTGATGATAATAATATTTTCATGGGGTTTGATTCACAAAAATTCAGATACCAGCTACTTTTCATGGGCAAAATGAAAACTTATTACAGCATACGTCAATATAATATTTTCAAGGAGATTTTGAAATTATCTTTTCGGCACATATATATATATATATATATATACATTATGCTACGAATGAATGAACCTACTGGTTAATACAAAACTTCTGGAAAATTCAAACATGGTTCTGAAATGTACTTTCTGTTAATAGCTCTCATTAATTGATTCGTGTTTCTGAATTGACAACACTTACCAGGACCTCTCAACAGGAGCAAAATACATTACTACACAAAACAACGCCATTCAGTGAAACAAATAAATTTTTGGTTATAAGTTAGAGCTCAGACAAAAGGAAGACACAATTGAATATGTCACGAACAAAAGGAATAAATGAGAGGGCCAACTATCTTTGCAATGCTACCAAGACATTGTGTAAGAAAGCTTGGATTTTTCAGAGAGGCTGCACTGAAACACTTCTTTTAACTGCGTCATCTGCAATATGAAATAATGCAAAGTTTCCCAATAAATAATTCATAAAATACCATTAGTAATAACACATGATAAGTTGTGACTGATGAACTCTTCCTCAGCTATTAGGAGAGAGACAACTACATGTTGATAATTTTCGGTGAAAGTTTGAGTTAAACTAGCCCTTAAAAGATAGAAAGCTCTTTGCTTTGAGACATCCGTTTCAACATATATTTGGCAGATTTTTCACACAATTGATTATTACAAACAACGTGCTTCAAAATGCTGAACTCGCCTGTAGGGGCTGGAGAGTCAACTCAGCCTCTCTCTCCATCAAGACAATGCTATTGTCTATAACAGAAGAAAAACAAACTCCGTATGCTTTATAGGAAAGTGCACCCCAAAATTTTTTCTCGGCACCACTATAGAGCTGAGACAACCTGTAAACACGTAAACTGAAATGTTAACTGTGAGCAGTACAAAACTGAAAATGGTTTTTCTCTGAGTTAACTAGAAAGGCCTGGTGCTGGTGCAGTTTAATTTGTTGCTACAGAGATACATAATTTGACTGGGAAAATACAGAGATAATATGTCTGATTATAATTGTCTACACAATGTAGAAAATCTATGACCCTTAGCATTTTCTTAGTCCGTGTTAAAAGCAATTCAGTAACCGACAACTGTTCGGTAGCTTTCATTACTGGCAGAACATTCTTGACGTTTTAGAGAGATAGTGCTACATGTCTTATGATGCCTGTGGAAATATCCAAAATCCAGGACACACCTCCAGTTTCAAAAGACTGAAAAGGCTGGATTGATGGTTTAGAATTTGTGCTTGCCTTAGCCATATTGCTTTTTGATATATTGGTAGGACGAAAATCAATTGCTAAAGACGGAACTTTCATGCAGGTCTTTCAGCTGTTCTTCTGTAAAATTACCCTTGCGGTTATTACTAGTAGGCGAGTTTATCATGTAATATTGCTATGTGCCCTATGTTCTTGTGGTTACAAGATGTTTCAGTAGTAGTTTCATAAATAGACAGTGATATCCAGCACATCCTCTTAGGGACCGTGTTAAACATTATCAGAACTACTTGACTAGAAAGAAAAGTGCACTCCTTCGAGGCTGCCAAAACAGAGACCCCGAATGGACACAGATCTAAGTTACAGTCCCCTCATAACCTGCAGCTGATATTCTTTAGATGGCATGAATCTTAGATTAAGCAAGTACAGGCAGACACATTACAGAAAAGTTAGAGAGAAATACTTCAGCAAAAGCTTTACATGTCAGTTCTTTATTTCTGCGAAACCAGGAATTATGATCTACTAGAGGGAAAAGATTAACCCAGTACTACAGAGGAAGAGTCATAAATTACATAACTGGACGGACCTTCCTCAAGATTTACGTGTGCCTGGCCCTCAAGTTCCAGAGCCTTATTCCTATTTTATAATGATACCTGAGCAGGTGAAGTAAGCTGGGAAGGGATTCACCGGCCACCTTGACCCTGCTTCCAATACTCCCAACTTTTATGTCTCCAGCTTCCACCTGGTCGTGAGGCAGTAGGAGATATAAGATGATAGATGAGATGGTGTAGTAATTCTTATCCTTTTTTATCACTGAAGTTCACCTTCAATATGCAAACATATTAAAGTCGCCTTGAGGCTGGAATATTGCTTTGGCAAGCATTGATTACTGCCAAAGACAAACAAATGGTTTTGTTATGCTTGAATGAATATAACTTCAGTACAACAAATAAAAGCCTGCTTTGTTGTTTGAATTTATTTACATAAAAAAAAAGGGAAAAATTTGGACTGTTGCAGCCAATATTTATTTTCCTTTACAGAGGACATACAATGGGAAAGTCGCAAAGTTTTGAAGAAGAAAATTATTTTCCTTAGATGTGTTAGAAAGAGCAAGACTAGCTTCTCCTGCTCCTGCTGCAGGATTCATCCTAGGCCTTTTTTTAATCTAGGCTGGCAGAAATTATGACATTGGATCTTTTACGAAGTAATTGTTTTCCCAAAATTGTTTGGTTATAGGTATGTTAATAAATACAATATTAGTACCTCTCACCCACACAATTCCATTTTTCCTTCAAGATATTTGAGTTTTTATATTCATGCCAGCTCTCCATGTGTCCTTAGAACCTACAATGAAACCAAGGCAAAACTATGTTAGCTGTTTTCCCCTGTATTTTAATAAAGGGAAAGTAAAGACCTATTTTTAGTAACATGGTCATCTCTGATTGTTTTCTGCTCATTGGAAGATCCTAGCTAATACTCATTTAGTTTTTGCAGTAAGCGATGTGATAAATTCAGCCCTCGCTTCTTATAACAATAGAGGTGGAGTAAGAATTGCTGTTTTTCTCACAACAAAATGCTTTGGTACATTTACTTTGTACACAATCAATTCCTTGCAAAAAAATCAGGGTTTTGTACATATCTTTTAAAAATCATTTCCAGAAACATCACCTTCACTGATTCAAGGTGGTAAAGTAGTATTTAAATATTATTCAAAATTGATTCAAGCTAGAGAGACAGGTTAGATCCTTCTTCTTTGAAGATATAAATAAAAAGTCAATTTCTTCAATTCTTTGAGGCACTTTGAGTAAATGGAATAAATGGTCATTAGTGAAAAGTTCCCAGAACGCAGTTTTTAATCTTGGTATTTTCTTGATCTCCAGTGAAGTTGTCCAAGTATACTCCCAAGGATTATTTGCCTTTTGAGACCCTCTACCTGCTTTAAAGAAAACTCCCCCCAAAAAAGAACACATCTTCATGTCTTTTTAAAATCCCAAAATGTCATTTTAACTTTGTGAAAGTGTGGTCACATAATGAAAAATGCTCTCATTCCATTTGTGGCCAATCCATTTTTTTTTCAGTTTTCTAGATCTTGTCCATTTTTTTACTGCCTCTGTAGCAGTGGAAACACCTAAGATGACTGCAATTTCATAAAGAACTACTTTTGCTGGGGAATTGAGTTGTTCTGAATAGATTTCTCTGCCCATGTGCAAATATGATGCTACAGTACCTCTTCCAGTGTGGTCTGAAGTGTTGGTTACTAATGACAGAATATATTTTTCAGTCATTTAAAGTGTAATCTTTGGACTAGACAAAGAGACTGCAATTTTATAAATAAAATACACACTATTCACTTCAACCAAATAAGGTCTGCTAGAATAAATATATTGTCGTAAGTCATGAATGAAATTTAATTATGTCTGAATGGTACAAATCAAGCCAAGTACATTTTGAATTTAATTTATGAGGTAAATATTTAATAGGGAGTAATGATTATCAAAGTGAAACTTCTTTATCTTTTACATTTCCTTCTGCCTTGTAAGTGGCATTATATTGCAAACATATCTAAAGTTTGCAAATTAAAAGACACTGATACTCTTAAAGAAGAAAGTTACAAAAAAATATTTATTTTTGACAGAAACATTGTTTTCCCTCTTTATGGATCATATATTCTTTAGCATAAAGGACATGGGAAGGCAATGGAGATTTTCATAGTAATTGCTGAGTCAGCATGTTGTCAATTTTTCACATATTCCAGCTCTTTTCAATATTCACTTGACTAATATTAAAATTCATCAGGAACACTATCCTTTAAGGGACGTGAGACAAGTGTAGGCAATGCTGCCAAGTGAAGGGAGAATAAAAAATATAATTCACAAGTTTATCATATTCTGGCTAACAAAAAAGAATTGGTGTAAAACTGGTCATTTAAGCACCTTCACTTTTATCCTTCCTTAACTATAAATTGTAGTAGTCATCATGTCTCACTGAGGCACTTAACCAAAACAAGATTTTACAATATAGAGTAAGTTTTACTTTTACACTTTATTGGCTGTCATACATGTCTTTGCAGAAGACATGCACTTTTGCATTGAAAATGCACAATAGTAAATATGTCCTTCCACATTCGATTAAATTACTGAATGGGTATGAATTTTGGCATCTAGCTGAAACCTGAAACCAGTACCAAGTTGAAAATTCATTCCAGGGAGTGCTTTTTTCAGGATCCAGTTTTCTCAATTACACAAATATCTGGAGATAACTTCCATGGTGGGATCAACCCTGATGCTTTCCTCTTACGAATAGTCTTTGGGACTTTAAATTATAGAGAAATAATTTGAGTTGCATGGTTTCTCATCTAGATACATTATTTATATTGAACTTGTTTCTGGCACAGAATCACAGAATCATTTAGGTTAAAAAGGACCTCCAAGATCTTGATAGTCAAACCCTTGATGGCTCATCTCTTTATCAACTAGACTATGGCACTAAGTGCTATGTCCAGTGGTTTTCCAGGAATTGTGACTCCACCACTGCCCTGGGCATTCTGTCCCAATGTTTAACAACCCTTTCCATGACGAAATTCTTCCTGGTGTCCAACCTGAACCTCTCCCAGCACAGCTTGACGTTATGTCCTCTCGTCCTGCCACTGGTTGCCTGGGAGAAGAGGCTGACCCCACCTGGTTACACCCTCCTGTTAGGGACTTGTTGAGAGTGATGAGGAGCCCCTGAGCCTCCTTTTCTCTGTGCTGGGGCCCCCAGCTCCCTCAGCTGATCCTCATTAGACTTGTGCTCCAGACTCTTCCCCGGTTCCATTGCCCATCTCTGGATTTCCTCTGAAACCTCCGAAAATGTCTTTTTTTGTTGCGAGGGGCCCGAAACTGAGCGCACTACTCAAGGTGTGTCCTCACCTGTGTGAAACCAGCACATGAGATATTAAGAGTACTACTAATAATGAATGGCACCTTCGGTTCAAGTAGCATCATACCAGGTTCTACAAAACAGTAATTTACACAGCAGGACATATATACTTTCGTTTTCACAAACAGAAACTTATATTGGATTTTGTTAATCTAACAATAGACTTTTCTTTTTGCAGGTTATTGTCAAATTTATATGTGTGAAAGTTTGAAAGAAAGTGCACCTGCTAGTATTCTTCAGACTGAGCAAAGCTGGAGCATTTCCAAGAAGTACCATGAACATTTTAAATCATTATACCACCCTAACTCCTTCATGGCAAACTGAAATTCTTTTGTGTCATGTTTTGATCCTTTGCTCAGAGTGCCAGAAACGAAATTGACTGACAGTACTAAAAGATTGAAGAAATTACATTGAAAATTTATCACCATTAAAAGCTGAGCCAGTTATAGAATTTAACATAAATTCTGGACTACTAGATTTACCTGTCCATTATTTGTCATATTTACTCAAACTGTCAATAGATTCAGTGGTCTAGTCTCCTTACCTACCCTTTATTAATCTGACTGTTCCCGCAGTATTTTTTTCGGAATTTTTCTTCTACCATCTGTTCATTTTTGCACATTGTGAGAAAGAGGGAGTACTCTCTCCTAGAACAACAGTGGAGAATCCAAGAGAGGTTTATATCCTGACAAGCAAATTTTTATCAGGCCAATTTGCCTTACTTGTTAGAATTGTAATTAAGAGAGAAAGCCAGATTCACGAAAAAATTGCAGTTCCTTCACCTCAGAAAAATCATCAGTAGAGCTGCCTCAGCCACGTGGTAACTTTCAGAATATCAGTACCACAAATGCACAATGACCTTAACATTTTCAAGCAATTGAATAATTGGAGGAAATGCTTTACAGTCTCTCTACTGGGTATTTGTCACAGAGGGAATTGAAGCTTTGGACAGAGTTTACCAGAGAAGCCCTCCTACTCTGTCACAAGGTAGAGAGAACCCCCTTGCTTACTAAACTCCTTCTCTGAGAGGAGTCAAGGTGTGGCTGGATTCAGTTCTAGCCCTAGACTTTGTCAATGGTTTTCGTTTAAATAATTATACAGCGTAATTGAGTCTTTATAAGACTTTGCAGGATTAAGCATGAAACACCAAATGTATTTCTAGGAAAAACGTACAATTATTTGTTTGAATTGATGATTACACTAAAAATCTTTAATCAGAATTATTTACTACACAGTATGCTTATTTTTAGCCTCTAGGTTGATGCACTGCTTATTAAATTAATTATTTAAAATTCAAAAAAAGTAATTATTAAATAGAGATCGATGTGACTCACCCTTACCAGTGACTATGGGCAAATACTCACTCAGCCTTGCGGAGTAACTTTGAGGGGCGTCTACAATCAAGGGATGACACACACTCCCAGAAGGACTGTGCTAGAAGACCCTGATGGTAAAAAGTGGGTCTGGGATATTGTTTATTCTTTTTGCATTATGCTCCTACTGATAAGGCATGAATTGGAGCCTTAGAGATATCTTCTTTGTGTGCTAACAGCAAAGGCATTAGTGTGTTATTTGAGTAAAAATTTAAATGGACAATGACCCAAATGAAGACAGAACTCCTTACTGGTGCTGAAAATGTAAGAGTTTTTCCTAGGTTTCTCATTACCGGAATAGGGGTTTTTTTACCTTTTTTTTTTTTTTTTTTAAATTTACATTAAATTGTTAGCATCGATAAGGGAAGTCACTGATTCTGCAGTGACGTATTTGGTCCTCTCCAGTTTTGCTGCAGTCAACTAAAGTGATTACTGGCTTTATTCATCCTACCCTGTTTTTCATGTTAGGTAACAGCCAAACTCTTGTCCAGCCCATGTTTGCTCCTCACTCTGTCCCTTTCCTCCTCATCCTCTGTCCCTTGTCCCCTACCCCAACAAGAGAGTGGGAGAGAACAAAAGAAAATGGAACGAGAAAACTCTATAAAGCTATAAAGTTACGGACATAAATACTGATTCAGACTTCCCAAAGCAGAAAGACAAACATGAAAATACACAGGCAAACCCTTTTTCCACTCCCCTTTCCCATACTCACCTTTATTGCTCTCTGGACTCCTTTACTTCTTTTTGCCGTTTGAGGCTACAACCAGTCCCTCCAACTGATACAAGAAGAAGCATGGCAGGAGGTCAGCGCAGAGAAGTTTCCGCTGCTCCTTCCTTCTCCCACTTTCAGTCTGCTCTGGTGTCAGCTGTCCAAGGGATGCAGCTCCTGTCAGGAATGTCCACCTGCACCACTGTGGACCCTCCATTGGCTAGGATATAGATAATCTGCCCTGGTACCCAGAAAATCTACTCCACTTCCTCTGATCTTGGTAGTTTTTGCCCTTTTTTGAAAACGTTTGCACAGAGGCATCACCATTTTCTCTGAGGTGCTCAGTTGTGCATTCCACAGCAGAGAATTCCTTATAGCCAGTTATGAATGTGGTAAAACCCCCAAGCACACAAACAGTTCGTGGAGTCCCCATGCAACCAAAACCTTGGGCACCTATTCCCAGTAAAGATACACTTCACAGCACATTGGATGCTGAACAAATGCCCCCCCAATAGAATAGTATCTTGCCAAAGAATACCATCTAAACTGGTATTTTTTTTATTCAACCTCTTCACTTTCGCTTGAATTAAACCAGACAAAATGCTGACAGATTTTGAGACAGACTGCTGTCAGGCAGAATTTGAAATCTTTCTGTGTCTCTGCCTGGCTCCTTAGCAGACCTCTCTTGGTAGGCTGATACACAGCTCACTGCCTAAAATCCCTGGGAACATCCTTGCCGGGCTTATGGCACTGTTGCTACTTTCGGTTCCAGACCTCTGGGGCCTGCCACATATTCAGGGCCTCTTCCCTTGAGAAAAGCATTCCAAAGGTTTATTTTTCACTGCAATTTTAATTTATAAACACCTCCACAAAAATGAATCACAGTTATTCACATTGTTTTATTCATGGCTTTTTAGAGGCAATTCTATCCATTAAAAAAGAATTCAACCTTTTAAGAGCAGATACCTATTATGCTCCATCTTGTTGTTGTTCTGTGGCTTTTTTAGCACTTCAGATACTTTTTTTTAGGGCCTTGTACCAATATTACCTATTTCAGAAGTGTCATATCTTTGTTATTGGGGACAGTAGAATTCAGTACTATTACTGGAAATACTTATCCAGTTTTCAAATATTAAGTACATTAGTGAAACAAAATATAGACTCACAGAGAACTTCAGAAGAATAACTTAAGCAGAGTACGACAGGCATCTTCAATTAAAGTGAAAATGGAAAGGAGTAAATAGGTGAAAATATAAATATTTTTGGGATCTGGATTGCTTTGGTGTATGATAACTTGAAACAAATCTACAGGGAGAAAATTTAAATTTATGTGACCTTTGAAAAAATCTGCTGCGTAACACAGATTCTGTTATTAACAGCACATAACAAAAAACTGCAGAAGGAGCACACAGTAATGCTGAAACAGGGAAAGAAATTCAATAAGGGGAGGTTATAAATCAATGTTATGAATGCAGAATTGAACTCACAATCAGCATTTTGCTAAAAAATAGGACAGCCAGGCACTGGGAAGAAAAGCAAGAGGTGGGAAGCTCTACTTATCACGCTCTTGTTATGATCTCCTTCCCCAAACGAGATTAAGAAGCAAAGCATTTCCAAAATTCACACATTTTGGGTCACCACAACTATAAGCAAATTGTGGAAGCAGAAGTAAATTCAAAGGCAGGATAAGAAGATGTATTTAATTTCCTGACAGGATTTAGTAAACTCATATGGCACGAAGTATTCTTCTCTAGAGACAGGATTCTCTTTTCAAGAGCCAGAGGATGTAATTAATGAGTTTTATTCATAAGTGAAAACAGGTGATCTTTTTTCAACATGTATTAGAGCTTGTCTGGTCAACTAGTAACTGATTTAGCAAAGCAAACAAACTTTCTTACTGTGTTAGAAGATGAAGGATAACTTTAGGATATGTTGCTGTTTATGAAATGTTGTGATATACACCCAAACTGGAAGGCAACCCTGCCCTGATGCTCTGAAGCACGACCTGGGCCACAGCTATTTCACTGCCTGCTTAAGCTGATGCTTGATTCAGTGAGGGAATGAAAGTACACTTTCAATCAGTTTCTAACTTGGAACCCTGTAAGAACTCAGAGAAAAATGTTGTGGTCATTTAGGGTTACCAGGAATGGACTAAATACAGTGATGATTAGTTTAATTACTTAAAATTAGAAAAACCTTCGGACGCCTCCTAGATATTTTGCATTGTTTAGAACCCGCATGTCTCTGTTTCCAAGTGTTTCTTTTTCAGCTGTGAGGCATTATTTTAAATTAATTACTTTGTTTTATTTTCTATAGGACTTTCACTTTAGCTTGCCATAACATGGAATTAAAAATCACTGAATTCTAGTTAATGTGGAAATTTTAATACCATACTGGAAGTCAGTATGGGTCGACCATCCTGCAGAGTCAAGTTTACTGGATAGGAGAAAGAAAACATTGGTGCATTTCCCTGGGGCCTCCTCAAATAATTGACCACAACAGCAGCTTTTTCTAAAAGTCCCGTTTGTACTGATGCCTGGCCTGCTCGTCTGCTTAAGTCTGTCGAAAAAGCAATTCAGCAAGTGCTTAACAAGAGAATATGTTGCATGTGCCTGTGCCCACAGAAGAAGGCTGACCATTTCCACAGCTCTTAGGGAAAAAGCAAATAGGCTCTTTTGCCAGATGCCATTGGAGTCTGTTTTTAGAGCCCTGTGAAAAAATTCCTAACTATCTGAAACTCTTGAACTTTGCATGGATTGTTTTAAAAATTAGAATGCTCTGTCTCTTAATCACACAACTATAAATAGTAAACATTATGCTTTGTAGTTGCAAACCATCATCCCACTGCAGGGGTAATTATTTACTTTAGGATTTATTTTCATTTTCTCTATACCAGAAAAAGAAGTGCTAAAATCTTCTTTATCATTCTTTTTTATTTATGACACGAAGGTAAATATAAATTTAATTTGAAATTGTTGCAACATGCATAGGTCCTGATCTCAGTTTAACTAGCTCATAAATGTGCTACAGAGTTACTGTATGCTCAATTTCTGTTATACTTTTCTAGTATGTCGAACTTTTTCTTTCTGTTGGACACAGGACTTGCAGGGATTTTCAGTAAGTTTGCTCATGACCCTGAATTGAGTGGAATGCTTGATTCCATTGATGGATTCCCTTGATGGAAGAGGCTTTGCAGGGAGACCTTGAGAAATTAAAGAGATGGGCAATCACCAACAATATGAACTTTAACAAAGACAAGTGCTGGGATGGGGCACGGGAATCTATGGACAGGTTGGGGAATGAGAGGCTGCAAAGCAGTGCTGCAGAAAGGGACCCGAGTGTCCTGGTCAGTGGCAAGTTGAATATGAGTCAGCAGTGCCCTGGCAGCCAGGAGGGCCAGCCGTGTTCTGGGGGTCATCAGGTGCAGCATCGCCAGCCGAGCAAGGAAGGGAATTGTCTTCCTCTGCTCTGCACTGATGGGGCCTCACCTCAAGTGCTGGGGGTAGTTTTGGGTGCCACAAAATAAGACATTCAGCTTTTTAGAGGGTGTTTAAAGTAGGGCCATGAAGACAGTGAAAAGTCTGGAGGGGAAGCCATAGGAAGAGTTCGCTTGGTCTGTTCAGCCTGGAGAGGAGAAGACTGAGGGGAAAACTCATCGCAGTCTGCAACTTCCTTGTTAGAAGAAGAAGAGGAGCAGACATTGATGTGTCTGGTAACCAAGCACAGGACTTGAGTAAATGTCATGAATGCGAGTCAAGGTGGTTTAGGTTGGAGATTAGAAAAAGTTTCTTCACCCAGAGAGTGTTTGGGCACCGGAACAGGCTCCCCAGGCAAGTGGTCATAGCCGGAAGCCAGTCTGAGTTCAAGAAGTGTTTGGACAATGCTCTCAGGCCTATGGTGTGCTTCTAGGGGATCATGCAGTGCAGGCCCAGGAGTAGGACTAGATGACCCTGATGGGTCCCTTCTAAATCAAGATATTTTACTTTTCTACATTTCAGTGCTAAAAACATTGATTTCACCAGCGAAACCAAAGAAGTCTGAGAGATTTTAACTTGTTCATGTTCTCCATAAAGACTCCTTCTGCATGTTATGCCTTCCTCATTTTTACCCGTCATCCTAAGTGCTGTTGCTGACTGTAGTAAACAATCTGATCCTCATCGTGGAATAAATATTTTTTCTAATTGTACATGACATTAACCAGTCTATGGATGACATCTTTGGATCTGTCTTCTTGTCCTATTTCTGGTTGCCGGTGTGCTAACTGAAATTCTGATTTATCAGTTCAGTTGGTTTAAACTGAAATCAAACCATTTTGTAATTATGACAAAGAAAGAACATGAAGACTGACAAGAGAATCTCCAAACCCTTCAGTTTCAAAATCTTATTTTAATTGTTTCCATTTTATTTTTTTTAGCTCTTATTTTTAATGAATACAGAAAATATTAAAGAGTAGACTTTCAAGTCCATTTTCAAGCCTTTCAAAATGCGGATGTTCAACTCAAATGTTCACATATTTGCAGAACAAAGATGTTGAGTTTAAGTCCGGATCAATGAAGACTATGCACTTCTACATTGAAAAACTTCCCTAATTTTTTCAGAGCAGAGGATTGTTTTGGACATACAGTAGTTCTCAGGCAGAGAAGAAACTGACCTTAAGTTCACATGAAACATACAGTTTTGAAGTATCAGTGTGATTCATCAGAATTGCAGGAGATTTTTCTATATTAACAGAGATACTTACAGGCAACATAGTTGTATGTTCCAAAACCAAGAGATAGTCATACAAAAATGAAATGTCATGAATCAGGTTAGCTCATTGTGAACAGTCATTATTCTGTGCATTGGTTCCACCGGACAATTTATTTTAGTCTGTCTTGTTCAAAATTTGGGTTCAGTCTATATTCTGAATAAAGTAGTGGTTATTCTTTTATAAGAATTCTTATAGAAGAATTTGGTTTGTAAACGAAACATGTTTTTATTCTGTACGTAATTGTGACTTTCAAGTGAGTATTGATTTTTTTTACAGAGTTCATTTAGAACTCCTAAAGAGTTCTTATCTGATAGTTGCAGAACAAGAACACTAGTTCTCACTCTCATTACAGTAGGTTTTTTGTTTTTAGAAAAAGGAAAGAAATGGCTAGCACAGTCAATTTCCTTACAGCAGTTTGTTAGTGAGGAAAGAATAACTTGCTTCTTATACATGTTCTGTAACGGTTTTCTTGGTTTCAATAAGGGGCATTTCAGAAATTATCACAGCAAAGTTCCCTTCATTGCAGGAACCAAAATGAAGATATCTACTTGTTTTGCTTCGGGTTAAACTGAGGGCAGCACTTTTAATTTCTTATTAATCTAGTTTTCAATATCATTGAAGAGATAAAAAACCTCAATATACACAAATTAGACCTTATTTGGCAGCCAAGACCCTAAATCTTGAGCCTGTTTGTGGTCCAAAGAAGCTGAAATATATATTGTCACTTAGGGATTTCATCAATTTTTCTTTCTTATATGAGATTTGTCTTTTGTATTCTCTCCATGCTTTTAACCTTGTGCTTGGGCCTCTCTCTATTTTCATCAAAATTGTGATGGCGATTTTTTCAAAATTTGGACGTTGTTGTTTTCCAAAGACTGAAAAATCCAAGCAATGGAGCAACCAACCAAAAAGACCCCAAACCAACACAACAAAAATCCCCACAAAAACAGATGTCCACAGCATTTTCCTGAAGCAGGTTGTTTGGCCGCACCGTCCAGCTCCAAATAACAGAAGTGTCTCTATGACAAAAACATCTGCTGAAAACGTGACTTTATAATGGTTGGCTTTGTCCTAGAGATTTTCAAAAAAATGAAATCTGTGTTTCCTCAGGAAAGATTTCCAGGCCCCATCAGCCTCATAGTGATGATGTTTTCTGCCCTAAACTAAAAGAAAGAAGTCCTTCCATCACATATACAACGACGGGCCTTTTGAATTAATGCTTCTCACTGGTGCTTACAAGGTATCTTTTCCATAGCACATCACTGTTTATAAGATCATGTGTCTTTTTTACAAAGATAAAACAAATACTAAAAAATACAGTAAAATCCTCCATTTCTTTGTTCACAGTTATGACGGACAAGTAGAAAATTGTCTTCAGGCTGATTTGCAAACTTTTTTCTGTTTTTTGTTCCCTCTTTCCCTTTTCTCCTTCCTCTCTCTCTACTTTTTTCTATTTTAACTATGTAAATGTGTAAGAAGTTCAGAATCCAAGCCTATTGATTCTACTCATTTTAAAATTTGCAACTCAAGCAGATCTCTCTGTAAGGAAAAGAGACTCACTATTTTTAAGAGTATTTTTCTTTATTCTTTTTCCCAGTATCCCTATATGCATTGAAAATGAATAAGGTCAGTTACACAAGGTGTAAAAAATACTGAAATGGTCATGAGGAATGGACACCATGAATTTTCAGATGCATCTGTGAGAAAACTAGAGAACTTGCTTTTTAACCAAATCAAGCGGAAGTCAATTTTTATCTTTCAATAAAGGTCTGTAAATATTCTTTGATATCTTCTGGATGAAAATAAGTAATCTTCAAGGGAAAATTGCTGCAATTTTTGCTTTAACAGGCACTTTTATCACTAAATAAGTTCACATAGATATCAAAATACATATTTTTGTTCAATTATATCTGACTGTGGCTTTTTAACTCTTATAGAACACTTACTTAGCTTATCCAGAAGAAATAAATTAGAGTAACACAGGAGGTCTTGGTAAAACTTGTGTTAATTTAGAAAGGTTATTCTCATAATTTGTTTAATCCAATGTAGTAGTTTAACCCCGGCCAGGCCACACCAAAAGCCCCTCATTCACTCGCCTCCACAGCCTGACAGAGGAGAGAAAATTTAAAGAAGGGATCATGGGTTAAGGTAAGGACCAGATGAGATCCATCATCAAATACGATCATGGGCAAAATAGGCTCAATTTAGGGATATGAAGTTAATTTATTACCAACAAAATCAGAGGAGGATAATGAGAAGTAAAACAAGCCCTTAAAACCACCTTCCCCCCACCCCTCCCTCCTTCTCAGCTCTGCCTCCTACCCCAGTGGTGCAAGGAGACGGGGAATGGGGACTGTGATCAGTTCATCTCCTGTGGCTTCTCCCGCTGCTCAGGAAGAGGAGTCATTCCCCTGCTGCACCGTGGGGTCCCTCCCACAGGAGACAGCTCTGCATGAACTTCTCTGACGTGGCTCCGTCTCACAAGCAACAGCTCCCTGCAAATTGCTGCAAAGTGATTCTATCCCACGGGCAGCTGTCCTCCCCAGCTGCTCCAGCACGGGTCACTCTTCCATGGGATGGAGTCCCTCAAGGACAGGCTGCTCCAGCATGGAAGCAGGGCCCCTCTCTCCACGGGTCTCCCACAGGATCACAGCCTCCTCCCAGACATCCACATGCTTTGGCAGGGGCTCCTCCATGGGCTGCAGATGGGTCTCTGCACCCCCATGGGCTGCAGGGGCACAGCTGCTTCGCCGTGGTCTTCACCACGGCCTGCAGACAAATCTCCACTCCGGCACCTGGGGCACCTCCTCCCTCTCCTTCTCCACTGACCTTGGTGTCTGTATAGTTTTTCTTCTCACATGTTCTCATCCTGCTCTTCTCTGGCTGGAATTAAAACTGTGCAACAATTTTTTGTTTATCTTTCTTAAATGTGTTATCACAGAGGCATTACCATCATTTCTAACTGGCCCAGAATTGGCCAGCAGCATGTTCATCGTTGGAAACACCAATCTTGCTTTTTTACATCTCATGTCTCTTATGAAAACCTTTCATACACCTCTTAATAACCCCTTCCCAAGTAGGATAGCCAAAACATTCATTAATTGCACCTTAAAAATTTAACTTTCAGACTTGT
Source organism: Lycocorax pyrrhopterus obiensis (assembly GCA_014706295.1). Classification (NCBI taxonomy): domain Eukaryota; kingdom Metazoa; phylum Chordata; class Aves; order Passeriformes; family Paradisaeidae; genus Lycocorax; species Lycocorax pyrrhopterus. The sequence continues at coordinate 62,857,413 of JACSVZ010000014.1, forward strand.
GAATGGAATTGATGTCAGCAAAGCTGAGAAAAACATATGTAAAACCTGCAATAACATTTTATTTATATTTTCTACTTTATCAATGTAATTGTCTACTTGTTTCATTTTAAATTTAGAGAAATTTAAGTTTTATTTATTATATTGCCTTATAATTGAGGTTATTTTTAAGTCTGGTAAATGCAAAGAATAAGCTTCTCTTGTATTTTTTCCATTTTGATAAGAAATAGGGTTACATGTGTGTCAAAATCAGTATTTTTCAATAATAGCTGTGAAGAATTAAGAAAAATCTTCTATGACAAATATGACTACTTTTTGGGAAGAGCTCCCTTTGGTTCACCACTTGTCTTTTGTCTCCATTCATCACTCTGCCCACCTATGTACTAGCTGACCCTCTCACCAGGAAACACCACTGGGAAGTTTTGTCCCAGTCTCTGCATTTCCATGGTGAATGGGAATCAAAAGCAATGGCTGATGACAGTGACAGGCTGCCTACAGGAGTTACATGGTCTTCTCTGGGACATGACCCTTCAGGACAAAGCTGTTCCAGGTATGACTGGCAGATGGAGGAGCCTGGGGCTGGCCCATGCTGGTCACAGCCTGTTCCACCTATGTCCACAACAGACACATCAGATACACAACGACTGAGACAGAGTGGCTTATCGTGCTTCTGCAACACTTATTTAGTAAAGGGAGGTAAATATTGATAAAGAAATAGTAAAGCAGGAGGGATAGGTGGGAAGAGACACAGGGGAGACGTGAGTGCAGCAGAGATACTGCAGAATGTGGGAAGATCAGCTACAGTGACAGAGCAGGGGGAAAACCTGGGGAGGGGTGGGAAAAGACCCAGAACGATGCCAGGGTGGGAAGGACGACAAAGCAGGAGAAATACTGAAGCAGAACTAGCTGCTCGAGCAGGACAGCATCAAAAATTTTCTGCCCTGAGCACATCTAAAGCTAAAATGTTTCTCTTTAGCTGGAAAAGAGAAGAGAAGCCACCTGAGCAGGGCAGAGGGAAATGGAAGAGGAGATGCCGCCTTGGCCAGTGGAAGAGACCACCCCAGAGGAACTGAGTAGGAGCTGCCGTGTACTGCCCCCACTGTCCTGTGTCATCCACCACCACCCCAGGGTACTCCATGCCACGTGAGATGAAGGAACTGGGAGGGAGGAAAGGGTGAGGAGAGGTGTCTGGCACGGAGCTGAAGTGTGTCTCTCTAAGTGTGTGGTTGTTTTTATTTTTCAGTACCAGAATCAATGATTAAAATTTGTTAACATGCAATAACTTACATGTGTCTGGCAAGGCTGAGATTAATATTCCTGGTGGCTGTTAATTATAAGATTTACTTAAGCTGCATATATCCTGCTCTTTCACAAGGCATTATGTAGTCCAAGAGTGGTTATGGACTTCTTATTAAACCCTGATTAATGAGCCATCTGGCTTTGTTATTCTCTAAGAGCTGTAGTATCTTCCAAAGACTTTGTTATCACACTTCTACATTATCTGGAATGTGCTCAGCAATACTCTGGTTTTCATGCTCAAAGCTCTAAGAATACTTATTCATATTTCAAATTATTTTCCATTAGACATGGCTGTGCCACTTACATAACTCCTCTATGAAGAACAAAGGTCGCTTTTTGTCAATATGTGTGCCTTCAAAGAGCCAACTTGAAGCTTTCTTGGTTGGATGTTTGCTGAAAATTTTAAATTGGATTTTCTAATGTATTTCTCACTAAATATTGCTGAAAGCTTTTAAAAGGTTTTGTATGGTGTTTTTCGGGGCTTTTCGTCTTCTCTTTAGCCAAATTTTGTTTTGTTGTTCTACTATACTCTGATATAAGAAGACTGTACAGTTGTAGGCAAAAATTTCCTACTGCGTCAAAAAATAAGAGAGTTTTCAAGAAAAGGTAAGTCTCAATCTTTTTTCTGAGTGATTTATTTTTTAAAATCAAAAATCTAAACTAAGGGATTCTGTACAAGAGGTCAGAATTAATGAAGAACTTGGCGGCATTTGAGGTATTTCAGAAAAGAACAATCAATAGTGACTTCAGCAGTTTATTTTCCAGATCACCTGTAAGACAGCCAAGAAAGTGGACTTATGCCAAAACAATATTGCTTACTGCACTACTCTGTCAGAAGTGTCAAGTGCAAGGGCAGCGATACTTCCAGTCTTTAATGATTAATTAGTCCAAATCTGATTTTAGCAGACAACAGCTTTACTATGCATATTTTTCATTTCATTGAGATCAATCTTTTTTCTACCAAACTGAATCTTATTTTTTGGAGTACTGAAACCCTGTGCACTGCAGTTTACTTGCACTTAAGTCACCCCAAACCACTTTTCCACACTACATTGATACAAATAAATGACAGAAACAAGACTTTCTTATGTAACAGTAATTATTTGGGCTATTTGGAAACTTTTTTCTTTAAATCTCAGAGTATAATATTTTCCTTCTCTTATCACAGAAAATCCTAAGCATCTACAAATGATGTAGGTATTGTTTGAGTGGAAATGAATCTCTCTTCAGTTTATTGAAATTTTATGCACTTTTTCTTAAGAATTGAAGGTTTTACATGACTTGCAATAATTTAATAAAATAGATGGAACTTTGAGGAAAATGCTAAGACAAGAGATCTGAGTAATACAGCCTCAAAGAGCACAGCAAATAAGGTTTATATTTCTGTTAAGAATATTTATTAAACACATATTTAAGTACATTCACTTTAACTTACTTTATTTTAGCTTACTTTATCCCTACAGTATTTAGATGTAATTTTTATATTGCGTGTTCACACACAATTATATGAAGAGGTTCATGACATCTCAAAATAAACTACTTGTTTCCGACTTCATATTGTTAGATACTTTTCAATATGTGTTTGTAATGCAATGTCATGATCTTGTTCTGAATACCTGCAGATTCGAGAATCTGGTTTGTTTTGTTTTAATAGATTCCTTAATTTCAGCCATAATATATCCTTTATTAAATTTGGAGGTTTTTTTTTTCTTGCAGGTGGTTTTTAATAAACCGTCTCTCTGGAGATATTGGACAAATTTCTTCTGTGATTGCCAGTTGTAGTGACATTTCTGTCATCATAGTCTTTGGCATAGATGATGTAGGTGGAAAATATAAATAGAATGCTTAAACAAAGAAAGAGTCGAGCCAAGTAATTTACTTCAGTTCTGTTGAAGAATAGTGTTGGCTTATTCACACAGAGGATATGACCTTTCCTTTCAAGTCTTAAATGTGTATTTCAATAAGAAGCCTTGGTAGCCATACAGTAGTGGCAGCTGTTACATAACCTTCATCATGAACTATCTGAAAGTGTGTTGGAAAAACAGCTTTAATGGACTTCCATCACCGCCTCAGAGAAATCGAGAATTGCAAGAAAATTGCAATAAAGGAGTGTTCCATTATCTTCTCTCTTATAGTGTACCATTATATCAAATAATATGTTTGGGTAATGATAAGACTTAAAACCACAGGACGGCACCAGGATAAAGCAACTCCTCTACTGTTCTCATCCTAAAGAAAATCAGGTTGTCTTAAGTGATCAGAGGAGCAATGATTACTACTTAAAACATCTGCCTTAGCTGAAAAGTGATGCTGCTCTTTTGCTCTACAAACACCAGTGTTGATTCAGTGAGACCTTGTCTAAGTTAAACCCCAGTATTCTAGCTTAAACCACAAACTGCAATTTCTTTGACCATTTTTACTGACCACTAGAAAAAAGAGAAGGAAATGTGCCAGACAACACCTTGCAGTGAGGAGGAAAAAATATATTTTTTCCCATTCTTTAGGAATGGTAATCTTCAAATTAGTGCTATTGAAAGTACATGGAGGACTATATTATAACTGTAGGCATCTTGTTTCTGCCCATGAACAATAATGGTTTCTTGGAGGACTATAAAAGCAGAACAAACATGGAGTGCTGATTTTCATTAATATTTTCCTACCCTGCAGTGACTGAGCACTTTGTGCAAGAAAGATTTAGAACTGCTCTGGTAATTTTTCCATGCATTTACTTTTGAGAAATGAAAACACCCTGAAAATCAGGTGACTCAGTTTATCATCTTATGTATATAACTAGAAGTCTTAATTAATATTGCAATCGTTGTTCTTTTCCACTTATCTATATAAGTTTACAGCTACCATTTTTTCTCTCAGTATTATGATGTCCTCCAGCAATTTTTGTCAGCCAAATCTTTCTCATTCTGAAATACCTGGGAGCAGGATGCTCTGTCAAAACTTATTTTTCACATTCTCAGACAATTTATAAATGAACAAATCCAAAAACTGCACCAAAGATCTTTCTGTACCATGACAACTAGTAGTTACAGCTCAATTTTTTAATTATTTCCAAATACAAATCTATCTTATTGAATTTGAGAAATACCCCATTCCATAGATGTTTTGACTGTGTTGTGTCATATAGTATCTTAAACTCTGATGGCACTGGGGTAGATTGTTCAAATGGGTGTCAAACACTTCTAAGAGAATTCTGAGTCTTTGTTATACTGGTTTGTGACTACCACCGCTGCTTGTTCTCTGTCACCGCTCTCAATACAGAGTTTGTCTAGACTATGCCAAAGACTACAGGAGAAACCTTATCTGAGTAGTACTAGTCATAGAAAAAGCAGCATTTTATAGCTGAGATCACTCAGAGGACAGAGAAAAATGCAGGTAAACATTTAAACTCTGTTGCCAAAATTTGAACCCTCTCTTTCAATAAACTTTGTTAACTTAAAAGAGATTTGTCCAGATGTGTGGTGCTTCAAACTGTATCACTAGTGATTCAAATACTAAATTAATAAAGAAAAGAAGTGGTGTATCATACACCATTTCTTTTCAATTTTCATTCTAAGACTGTATTAATATCAGTTGATCTTGCTTTTCAAATTCCATTTAAATGATGAGTGTAGTTATATGAGAGCTTGAATTGTCAGTTTAGGGTCAGTGAATTGAATTAGGATCTTTTTGTTATGGTGCATTTGGGAGACTTGATATCTTTTATAAATATGAATGTCTGTAAGCCTGATACTGATTTTCTTTGTATGAGAAAAAATTTGTCTTTTTTGAGTCCATATAAGGCTTTATGACTGTTAGCTAGGAAAGTAATATGTAATAGCATGTAATAGCAGTAAGTAAAAATAGCAGCAGTAAAAGCAGAAAGTAATCTGTAAAGATTATGTAATAGCAGTTACTCTTATTAAGTCCTTTCCCATCACATTATCGTGAATACTGGGTGATTCTGAGCATTCAGAGCTTGCTGGATACATCCATATTTCAGCCTAATAAATAGAAGTTATAGCCTTAGGAGCGTTTTATTGCGGTAAAAGATGTAACAACAGCAAAGAAGCAGTTCAGATATGGAAGGGATGGGCTAGTAGCTTTTGGCTTTCTTTTTTGTTTTATTGGCCATTTTCCAAGGTTTGTTCGCTCCTGTGCAAAAGCTGAAGTGTACCTCCACATGAATCCTCAGTGGTTTGATTCCAGAGTTACTGCATGCAGGAGCCAGCCTGATTTTGTTTCTGTAGTCTAACTATGCAACGCATTTTTGAGAACAAGTAAATGCAGCATGGAGAAAGGAAATTAAGTCTTTTGTTTTGCTGCAAGGAATTTCACTCCACTAAGTAAAGCAGGAAGAGATGAAAGAAGCAAAAAATAAGTTCTTTTGCCATCTCATTGTCAATGTTGTTGATTAGGGGGTTAAGGTCCTAAAGTTTTCAACAGAGTATTTGTCACTTATTTTAGTGATCAAAACAGGAGAGAGCTTGTACATGTACAATATCACTCTATTTCTTTTTGCATTCCCTAGATAATTAAAAAAAGAATACACAAATGATGAGAGAGTAGCAGAGGGGAAGATAAACAGATTTTTATTAGTGGTGAGGGGCAACATAGAAACAATTTAATTCTTAAAAAAAATGATATCATTACAATTTGAATGTATCTGTTTAGATAATTAGAGTCATTAAATATTTACAGAAGGTGATCTTTAGCATGGTTGTTCAATATATGTTTTTTGGTTGGTTTGTTTGTTTCGTTCTGTTAATAGAAAGGAACTCTGACATTCTTGGTAGGCATTGGTAGAGAAAAAAATTTTAATATTAGCATATGTATTAATTTTGGTGCTATAATTTATACAACCTACGTGTGTTGGAGAAGTTTGGCCATTGAAAAATGTATTATTTTTAAGTCTCTCTTTGTGCTCGCCTTCTGAAGCAAAATGAGAATACTGATAGAATGTAAAAAAATAGTTGACTACTTGGATGAATTAAGGTAATTAGTCAGTCCTAGCAAGTTCTTTTCTGTTAGTGATGGAGGCCCTTTTCAGTTTTTAGAAAAAAATTGAAGGAACAATTTTTAAAATAAATGGATGTTGTATGAATTTCAGTCTGTGATGTTACATTGCTAGAGAACACATCTAGTAATGTTCGCATACTGATTCTCTGATACGTGTAAATACTTCAGACCAAGTTAAACAATTAAATTCCTTCTATGGGTATGTAGATGTGACCGCTGTTCGACTTTAACATCTGCATGAAAAAGCGCATACTAAAGGATCATGACCAGTCATAAATACCTACAAGTTGTCCTTTTGCGCTTCATTAGACATTGTGGAGATTGACTAGAGAATAATTGTGAAAAATTGCTTTGCAAAAGTCATGATTACCAAAAGCACAAAACTGTGTGCTGAAGTATCCTGTACGATTATTCTAAGTAGACTTTGCTTGTTTGAGTTTCTTCTTACATTGAAGAATCATGGGCATACTTCTGTGCCTATGTATTTGTATTCACTTTACTGGCACAGAATGGAAATTACCGCAATACAGAGTCTAAACTTAATGGGAGACAAAATTTAACAAGCTATTTCCATTATCTAGAATAAACTCACTCTTATACTGCAATATTATTTGGGGGTTTTTTTGTTTGCGTTTGTTTTGGGGGTTTTTTTGAAGTAAAAGTCATTTTTTTCTTGAAAGCCTTGCTAATCTATGAAATTGGGAACATTAATTTTCATTCTCCAGTAAATTAGATTGAATGTCCTTCATTATCTTGCTCTATTTTGCTGAAATATATTTCAGTAATGCTGTCCACATCAGATGAACACATATTATGAACAAATCTTTTGCCTTTCCCAGTGAAAGTGTGTTATGCTGAATCACAAACATTACCTACCTACCACTGTAGCAGGTTATTTGCTATTCCACAGCTTCCTTCTGTTTTGTTACTCTACACACTTGATTGTCTTCTGCTTGATTGACAAGCCACTTCCAGTGCATTCCATTTCCAGTGACTCTGATGAACAGTTCCGTGATCAAAGCAACAATAATAAACTAATATTTTAGTGCAGAAGACCATAATCATATTTCATGAGAATCCCAGTTGTTATTTGCACAGACACTACTTCCATTTCTGCCACTTCCTGTCCAGCACTCAATATGTAAAAGGATGTACATGTAATGCTGTTGGCCACTCCGAAGTGTTTCTTTATTTCTAAAGAAGAAGGGAAGATATTGCTTTATTGCTGATTTAAGAGTTATATTTATTTTCTTTTCTTTGATGTTTTAACTGAAAAAATGGTGTTTACACCATTAATTTGGCAGTTTCTTGGCATGAAAATCATAATATTATTTGTCAAGTTTCAAATCCTTTGGGTAATACTAATTTAGAATAACATTTCATTATATATATTCTTGATGACAAACTCATGTCATCAAGAAATATTTTTATCCAGGATTCAGAACAACTTCAGTTTCTCTGGTGGCTAGAAATTGCAAAAGAATTTCAGTGACAGCAGTTTTCAAAAAAACCCAAATCTGTGTTAATTTTTAATTTTCGTTCTGGGAACGTCTTTTTTGCCTCCAGAGTTTTAAGGCTGTTAATCCTTTGTTACCAAAAGCCTCCACTAGATTTGTGGCTGCCAGTAGAAACTTCTTGGGTTATTTTGGCTTTTAGACAGAGGGCTTTGGGTTTGGGTTTTTTTTTTTTTTGTTTTTCTTTGCTTTGTTTGTTTATTTGCAGTTTTTGTTTGTTTTGTATGGTATGTTTACTTTTATAGTGACATTTTCCTTCCTCCTAAATCTTTACACTTGAACTATTTGCAACCAGAATGACAGTTTTCCTATAGAGGCTTAACGTACTTAAATGCTCTCTGTAATTTTAAAATTTATTCACTTATTTCCAGACGTTTTAAAATGTTCAAAATACCTTCCAGTAGAAAAGACTAAAAAAGTTTAAAATACTGTTTTGACACTTTCCATGTTTTTTTTGATCAAAAGATACATTCAATATATGTAGTAAAGTGTAAAAGTAGAATATTTGAGGATAGACAACGCCATCTCTCATACTGAGACAGGTAATTAATATGATTTTCAAGGTGAAAAGGTTAGTTACCTGCTCAGAATAAGCATTATTTATCTCAAATAAGCCCTGCACCATTGCACTCACAGATGATTTTGGCGGTAATAAAGCTAAAATTCAGTTCTTTATGTCAGTAGTGGTTATGTAAATCATTAGACCTCCCTTAAAAATATTTTTCTCCTTAGCTTCCAGGTAGCCTTCCAAAGCATAAGTGAAGTAGAATTATACAGACAGAATTCAGCTTTATTAAACAATCCTGCATCAGCCTCTGAATACAAGCAGGCAGTACCTTGAATAAACAAAAAGCTTTGTGGGAGATTTGTTTAGTGGTTTACAGAAACATTCACAAGGGGGACAAACAGAAAAACCGTCTTAGTTCTGGAAGCATCTTTCCCTCTCTCTCTTTGCAAGTTTTGTACGTCATACTAATGCAAAATTATTGGAAAATACTTATTGCTGTCAAATTTTTAATCTATTCTTCTAGATTAATGGACCATCGTGGTTCTAGATATTTAAGAGTAAGAAATGCATATATATACTTTGTTCCTTGAATTCTCAATTTAACCCTATGGTAGACTTCTATCTTTTTTAGTAATGAGTACTCCAAGAGCCAGCTAGAATTCATTAGCATACAGAAAGCTATTACCAGTTCTGTGTTCTGCTTATGTCTATAGACAAACCAAACCAGGGCTTGGAACATGGGATACTCAACATGTAGGAACAGTGTCTTAACTATATTTTTTCTATTATGATGACATAGCTGAAAATCAAACCAATTAAACAAGGAAGAAAAATAGGATTAAGTCATTAGCATAAGTGCTGACCCTTTCTAACTTTGGTATGGTACCTACTCCATGACAGGGAGTTCTGGTAGGTATTTATTTATGCCTAAATTTTAAGGCCTTAGTTATACATATATGTAAGCTACACTTCCTACAAGGAAAGAAACATTTTAGGCTTTGAAATTTATGGTGATTATTGCTCTCTTAACGTTTCTGAACTCTCTTAGCCTTTAGTTTCAGCTTCTCAAAGCATCCAGTAATTATCTGAAAAGGAAATGCATGTTTTTACTTGCTTACCTGACAGAGAGATTCATGGCCCAGTGAAGATTTTATGTATGTATTTTAATTACAAAAGAAGCGCAAATTAGAAGACTAAGTAAAACATCTGTGTTGCATTTTGTTGTGTCTAGCCTGTGGATGGGGATATTCGCTGGTCTGCAAAATGACATTTTGGTGCCATTCTCCCTAATTTAGAGAGAGGAAGAAAGAAAGAAAATATTACTGATTTAGCCTTTGTCCCTTCAGTGATGAGCCTATGGAAGGGCCCTACAGACAGAGCAATTCAAGAGACAGTGATTTGCAATGAAGTGTTATGGACAGTCACCCAGGCCCTTGTAAGGAGAAAAGGAATTTCTTATGGTTTTGCCCCAATGTACACCCCTCAGTGACACCAAAAGGCTCATGTGATTTATGTAAAACATAGAAAATATTTAAAATTATATCGAGGTCAATATTATTAAATTTAATTCTCCCGAATGTTAAATTTCTTATAACAGCCTTCTTTCTTGGCTGAAGTTTAGGTAGGACTCAGTTGTTCAGCTGTACCAACACTTTCCAAAGATGTTAGAAGATATATGTGGAGTCGTGTTGGAATTATGTGTCTGTGAAGCTTTTCCTCAAAAGCACTGTGAAAAAGCAGGCATCTATAAAGAAGGATACTCCAATCAGCTGGAGTATGAAGAAAAAAGCTTACTTGCTTGGTTTGTTGAACATAGTTCAGCCTGTAAAACACCTGTAAATAAGCGCATTACAAAATGCAAGTCTTCCTAAAATGTCTGCTTAAAAGTAGTTTCCAATATTACATTTCTAGCTCTGGTGCAGAACTGATCTGATCTGCATAGATTTGCAAGATACAGACAAGAGAAAGGCACTACTGGCAAAAGATTTAATGTCAATTTCAGACCTGACACAGCTTGGAAAAAATTCCTCTATTGTAATAAAGGAATTAGGTTTATTTTGCTCTACAATTGGTAAGCTGCTCTTCCATCCGTTCCGATGTAAACTGACATTACTAATGGTTGTAATTTAAAATTACTACCTTACTAACATCTCCCAAATATCTTAGCTAAGTAGAAAAAAGTTTGCCCCATGTAAACTGCATTTACAGGAGCCATTCCTATTGATGATTCACCTGCCTGCAGCCTGGCTGATTCCTCAGTGCCAGCTAAGTAATGGCCAATTTCAGTGCACATTGGCACAACCACAACTATAGGACAAACTTTAATGTATAGCTTAAATCTCACAGAGCTTACTGTATTCTGAAACCCAAAGAAAATGCTTTATATTGATGGAAAGATATAAAAATTCTATTCTCTCCCCGAATTCAATGTTACAGTTTTGTTTGGATGTGGGATGCAGAGGTTGTGATGAACCAGAAAGAAAAGCATTAAACATAAAATGTAAGTATTTTTTGGATATTTTGTACACTATTGTAGACAGTTTATCTATGTTCATCATCCTCAGCAACTCTGAAATGTGCTAATAATTCTTCAGTCCCACAGGAAAATGGAACCACCTAAATGTATAAAATTGGCTCGGAGTAAAGCAGGTTTAATACTAGGGGGAGTCATAAAAATTCTTCTGGTTGTCACAAGGCAGGAGACCTTTCAAAGCTGAAGAAGAAATTCGAGAGGACAGTTTGTGCATAACAAAAATTCCATCTGGTATAAGGTGTTTGTTTTTCAGGCATAGGTGTAGGAACCAAAGGAAGCCAAGAGCTAAATTCACAGAAATGCTGTAGTGGGAATATATTCGATAAGCTAGCTGTCCGATCAGTGATCTTGGATCATGGAGACTATTTAAATTCACTTTTCTTGAGAAAGTTATAATTGAAGAATATTACCTAGAATTAAAACTGTTTAATTCCGGTTAAAGGGAAAGGTTTTGAAAGGGCCAATTGGATCTGACAAAAGCAGCAAATTGTTACAAGGACTCTTGCCTAAGCCAGGGTTCTAACTTCTTCTGTCCTCCCTACTTCTTTTCTTCTCTTTGAAAAACCTAGTCAGAAGAGGATGATGGAGCACACCTGCGGGAGAAGGGTAGGAGCGGGTTTGTTAATGGGCTTGCTACACTGATGAAGCTCACTCTCCTGGATTTTCGGAGTGCAGACTTGGCCTCTTCAGAGACCTGCTTGATAGACTGCCATGGGTTAAAGCCTTGGATGTAAGATAGCCCCAAAAAATTTGGTTCTTGTTCAAGGATCACTTCCTTCAAGCTCAGGAGTGATGCATCTCATAAAAGACGAAGTCAGGAAAAAACATGCGGAGGCCTGCGTGCATGAACAAGGATTTCCTGGACAAAATCCAGCACAAAAAGGAAACCGATAGATGGTAGAAGTAGGGACGTGGAGCCAGCGAGAAATACAGAGAGATAAGCAAAGCAGCCAGAGATCAAGTAAGGAAAACTAAAGCCCTGATAGCATTTAACCTGTCCAGGCACAAAAAGTAAGAAGAAAAGCTTCTATACGTTCGTTGATGATAAAAGAAAGACTAGGGAAAATGAAGGTCCTCTCTGGAATGGACATTAAGAACTCTAAGGTACTCAACGACATTTTTGCCTCAGTCTTCACCAACAAGTGCTTCAGCCACAACACAGTACCTAAAGGGGCTAGAGGAGCCCTAAGTTGCAAGTGGACTTTTTGCAAATGTGTGTACTGACAAGACAAAGGAGAATGGCTTTAAAGGGAGAGTAGACCCAGACTTGGTATTAGGAAGAAACACTTTAGTGTGAACATGGTGAAGCTGTGGCATAGGTCGCTCAGAGAAACCGTGCATACGCCATCCCTGGAAGCGTTCAAAGCCAGGCTGTATGAAGGCTTGAAGCAACCTGGTCTAGTGGAAGGTGATTGTGCCTGTGGCAGTGGAGTTGGAACTGGATGTTCTTTAAGGTTCCTTCAAACCCAGCCATTCTATGAGTCTATGAATTGCACAGCATTCTCCGACTTTCTTCACTTACACCAGAGACCAAATCCTGTTCTTGAATACAGAATGTTTTTTGCAGATTATCTTTATTGGTTTTCCAGAACTGAAACAAGACTTCAAACACTTTTCCATAGAGTGCAAAGTTGAATAAAATGCGGGTTTGGCACAAAGTTTCTCTTTTGCAATACATTTTTTTCTAGATAACCTGAAATGCTTCGGTGCATTTTCTCATTTTTTCATATTTGTTGTATTATCTATTATGAAAACAGACTTGGTACTTTCTATGTAATCAGGTATCAACTCTATTTTTATCCTTTCAGAAGTTTTGCCTTCATCCCGATTTAGATCATCAGTGATCAGATCGCTCTTAACATTAAACACAGAAGTTTTAAGATTTCCTTTGAGCATTTGAAAGAGTGTGTCCATTTTTTAAGGAAATTTAATAACAGATAGAAACTTTGTGGTAATTATGATCAGCATTTACCTTGTGCATTATTTGTTCCGTAAGTCATTATTGTCAAAATGAACAATAATTTGCACATTAGCCATAGAAGTGTCCTAAAGTTTCCAGTGTATTTCTAGTCAGGAGTTCTGGGGGATTTTGGCACACATCTCCAGCAACTATAACAAAAGGCTACTTGATAATTACTATGTACTATGCTTTGATGTTGTGTAATGTATTTTAAGCAGTGACATATATGACATGTATGTGACAACTTAAATGGTGACGTAGTCCTGAGCATACTGATAGAGATTGCTGAACCCTTTAACCCAGCACAGGCAGTTTCATGACTCCTGCCCCAATCAGTTTTTAGGCTGTACGTATAATAATAGATGCACACACACGTAGAGAGCATGTATATACAACTACTTTAATCAACACAGACAGGCACAGCCAGCTCTCACACAAAACCAACACCAATTTTCTCATCCTGTTCCCTACTCTGCCTTATCTGATAAAGTTTTATTAGTGGCAAATTTATACAAATATATGCAGTATGAATCTCCCAATAGATACCGGGCTCGGATACTTGGTCAGTACAGCATCTACTCCTGAGTTTCCGATATCCCGGGTTCTGGCACTCCTAAGGCTGCAGCCTCGTGCCTGCTGCTGTTCAGATCCTTTATCCACACCCACACACAGCTGCTGCACGGCTTTTAGTGGACATCCAGGCCTCACTGTCTTTCCAGTACCTGAGGTTGGTCCTGGTCCCTCAAGTTTTCAACTTCCAGTTGTCTTACTCATCAAGTAAGCTCATTTACAAGAAATTTATACACATATGATCTAACTGAGGATTAGGCTGGTTTTGATGCTTGGCTCTCAGGCTGCTTATCCTACTCCCTGGTTTATATTTGTTGACTATCACATGCTGGTATATACATCCTCCCTAGCTGCAATTTCTGGCGCCTCTGATAACCTGTGATCTCCTGATAATTGCAGATATTCTGGTCCTTATACATACTTATGCAGTCAGAGAGTCCTTCATCCAGAAAAATGTTAGATGTTGAGATAAAAGAGAAGAATGGAGAGTTTGTATGGATCAAGGGCAGACAAATGTATTGACCAGCCCCTGTCTACACATAACTGAACTCTATTTTCCCTTATGTCTTAATTTTACCCATACCTTTTTCCTCACCCATCCATGCTGAGATTTTCCCTTGACTCCTGAAATGGATCCCACAGCATACAGGGAGAGACCACTTTCTGCCTGTGTGGTGCCCCATCATCTTATGGCATTGCATGCCAGATGAGCCCAGCCCACAAGATTCATGCTCAGACAACTTGCCTCATGCCTCTAGGATCTAAAAAATCCCAGCAACACAGACTATATTTTACCTCTGTCATAAAGCCATAAAATGTAATTCTAAATTTAAGAATCCAAGTAGCAACTTTGAATTTTGTGGGGTTGTTCATATTTGAACAGGGGATGTGACAAAATATCATGCTAAGATGGAATTTTACCTTGTAAACAAGCATTAAACTTTAGGTAAACTACATTTGTTTCCCTCTGAATTTCTTTTCTTTCAGTCTGAGTTTGTCCATGAAGACTTTTTAATCAAGATAAGAAAGAAATGTGGAGGTTGGAGGTACCTGTAAATAGGAGATAAAAAATAATTAAAATCATAGAATCAAAACTACACAAAGGACTTGAGGTGACACCACAGCAGTACAGAGCAGAGCGGGACGGCCTGATGCACCCCAAGACACACTTGGCCCTCCTGGCTTCCAATGCACTGCTGACTCATAGTCAACTTGCCAGGGACCAGGACCCCCAGATATCTTGCCACAGCTTTGCTCTTCAGCCTCTTGTTTCTTATTCTGTCCATACATCCAGGTTTGCCACATCCTAGGTGCAGAATCCATAGGGATTCAACTTCACATGGTTGGTGATAGTCCATCTCCCTAATTTGGAAAGGTGTCTGAGGCTTCCCTGCCTACAAGGGAGCTAACAGCTTGTTCCAATTTAGTGCCAACAGCAAGCAGTATCCTTTTGAGTCCTGTTTCCAAGTAATTTATGAAGATGTTGAAGACCACAGAGCAGATGATGCAGTCCTCTGGAACTCCATTAGTGACAGATCACCAGTCTGATGTCACTATAACCCTTTGTGACTGACACATGAGCCAGTTGCTCACCCATCCCATGATGTATTTATCCAGCTGTGTGCTGGACATTTTGTCCAGAAGGATACTGTGAGAGACTATCAAAAGCTTTACTGAAATTCAAAAAGATTACATCACTGGTCTTGCCTTGATCAGCTAAGAGGGTTACTTGTCATTGAAGGAAATCATGTTTGATAAGAAGAGCTTTCCCTTCATGAAGTTGTGATGTCTCTGACTGATGACTGTGTTATCCTTCAGGTGTTTTTCAGTACTCCCAAAAAACACTCTCCATAATTTTACCAGGCACTGAAAGTGAGAGTGACAGGCATGCGGTTTCCAGGGTCATCCTTCCTGCCCTTCTTGAAAACCAGGACTAGGTTAACCAACTCCCCATCAAATGGAACTTCCCCAGATTCCCAAGAATATTCAAAAGTAAATGAACGGTCTTGAGATGACATCAGTCAACACTTTGATTATTCTTTGAGTATATTCTCTGGGTATAAGTTTGATCACACTTACATTTGTGAGCTAGTAGGAGGAAAATACTCACGTATAATTTTGGAAAATTTTGAAGAAAAACTTTTCATTGAAAGAGGATTGAAACCTTTCTTCTCATGTGAATTCAACTTGGTGTCTGCATATATATGTAATGTGGGCTTCTCTGTGTATTCTATATTTTCTTATAAATCCTGTCTCTAAACAGATTTTTCTTTAAAAAAGAAAAAAACAAATGTAAAAAGTCAAGAGATGGAAAAGTTTAATAATGAAACCATCAAGTTGCAAATAATTTTGGACAATAACTTTTCTTCGAAAATCCCTTTAATCCAATTCAGCAAAAACTGTCAAAAATGCTACATTCTGGCATAAATGGTCTGAATCAGTTTCAGAAATGAACATCAAACATAATTATTAGTTATATATAGGTTCTCTCAATTACACATTTTCGTAATTTATAGTGCAAGTAGCTTTTAAATTATTGCATTTAATTACGTTTTATCTAGTGATGGATTATATCTAATTAACAGATGTTTTCCTTATAAAATCAGAGAATCACAGAATCATGTATATTGGAAAAGGCCTCCAAGATCGTCAAATCAAAGCTTTCTTCAGTCATCACCTTGTTAAAGAGACAATGACACTGAGTGCCAAATCCAGTCATTTCCTGAACCACTCTAGGGACAGTGACTTCACCACCTCTCTGGGCAGCTTAATGTTTAAGTACCCTGTCAGTGAAGAAACTCTACCTGATTGGATATCTCCTAGTGCAGAGTGAGGCTATGTCCTCTTGCTCTCTCCCTGGTACCTGGGAGAAGAGGCTGACTCCCACCCAGCCACACCCTCTTCTCAGGCAGTTGTAGAGAGTGACAAAGGTCCCTCCTGAGCCTTCTACTCTCCAGGCTAAAAGGATGCCATTGTGCTGCATTCTTGGGATGTATGAGTCCTTATCGGCTCTTGACAGTAATTGATAAAAAACACTAACAAAAAATTTGGAATTTTATTGCAATAATTAATACTTTTTTCTGTCTTTGGCAAAATGTAGTCATCTTTAACTTGAAATGCAAAGAATTTGTCTTATTTGGCCAATTTTGTATTTCCTACTTACAAGGTAAGGTAGTAAAGTGTTACCTAATGTATATTGCAAAGTATAACGACTAGTTCAACTAGTTCTGTGGGTTTATTAGCGACTGGTTAAATTTTGTTCTGCAAATATCATACGGCTTTAAGGAGTTTCTGTCAATTACTCTTTATTCTACACTATCTCCTTGTAAAGGCAAATGAATTCTACTGCTGTGTAAACTTTTTGTGTAGCTTTTTATTTTCACTATTTCATTTTGTTATTTTCATCAACGCCAAGAAGGAGTTATGCAAAATTTCAATTATATATTTCTGAATTAAGGTTTCTTCCTGAATTCTGTCTTATACTGTAGAAACATAAGGCTGGGATCAGATAATTCATATTCAATTGAACTCATAATGTAATTAGACATTTACATGATCCCTAAAAAGTCAGCATTCCTCTCCACAAGAGTCCTCAAATACATGTTAGTGTGAACTCTAAAATCTATAGAACTTAAAAAAAAGCAACAAATATCCAAAACCAACCAACCAAAAAAAAACAACCCAAAACCCCCCCAAAACAAACCAGAAAAAGAAAACGAGAAAGATTAATAATTTAATTTTGTGGGATAAAAATTACATTTGTGAGTATAACAGGGGGAAAAGCGATTTAAAGATACTTGTCCCAATGTTTTGTTTGCGGTGTTGATTTCATAATCCACCACTTGGTCACAAGAAGATGGAAAACAGAGCCTGAAAAGAATGAAGGATAAGACCTAGCATGACAAAACAACTGTTACTTTGATATTACTATTGGCACTTCACCTAGTTGGTTTTTTTTCGTAAAAGTTTCGATTATGCAAAAATTGCAGGGTTATGTCCTGTTTGGATGAAAAATGGAAGTTCTGAGTATATAGGGCCTTACTGTTGACTGGGCAGTTTTCAAGGTTTTACTGGTATTTTATGCAATTGAGTGATGCATTCTCTTTCTCTCTGCATGTGGTTATATGTAAGGCACCTCTTTCGCCCACTGTCTACAAATTGATATTTTAGTGTCTGCTGGAGAGCTATTTAAGTATTCAGTGTATTTATTCTGTTCATTACAGTATCTGTTCTGTATTTGCATAAGTGCTTTTCAGTAGCATATTCATTGATAATTGTTCCATTTAAAGCCTAAGCGATTTTTATAACCCTCATTAATTTTATAACCAAAATGATATCATGGAAGTTATAATTTTTTTTCATAAATCTTTCACATTACATCTTTTGGAAGCCATATAATTGAAGGAAACATAGATAATCAAAAAGAAGATGACAGGAAAAATGTAACAGTTTACATATAAAATCACACTTTTAAAACACTCATGAAAAATGTTGATAGGTTCACATCAATTTTCAAGAAGCTGTCTTCACAGCAAGCAGCAAAATTTGCCTTTTAGAAGGTATGCTATATTGTGATATTCTCTGAGACTATTTATGGTGCTGCTTTCAGCCCCTCCTTATTAGAACACATAACCCATTGTCTCAACATTCAGAAGGACACAGAGAAATTAAGCAAAGGTCAGTGTTCATTTTACAGGTAGTTCTGTAACAGTTTCCAATTACACTATCAATCACAGATAAAAAAATCCACAAAGTGAATGAATGTGTTGTGTTAGGTGAAAACTCTAGAGAAAACATTGCCTGGTACTCTGCAAGCTTGAAAACAGCTTTGCTGCTATGGCAAATCACATAATTTTTAAAAAATTAGTAGCGGTTTATAGGAACTATTACAAGTGAAACAGGTTGGGCAGTTATTGGATCTTTTAATTAAATCCAGTGTGTAATGCATTATTTTTCTCTTTTTTCTTGAAGTAGGCACTTGGAAAAAAGCCAGCATATTGTTCTTTAAGAAATATTTTCCCCTGTCCCCAATTAATCTTTTTCCTGAAGTTGTAGAATTTACAGTTAATATTCCCAAGAGGAAAAAGTTCCTCAATTAACTAATCAGAATCTTATTTTCTCCCTGTTACTTAGATTTTTCATCATTTTCATCACCAGCCTTTGGTAGTGCTTGCCTTTTGAACACTTATGGATGACTGAGCACCAAATGACTGCTTTTCAGCAGAAGGAAAAATAGTAACAAAGAAATATGCTTGTTTGGTGGTTTTTTTTACTTATGCACAAATCCTGAAAGGAAATCACAAAATACCCCAAACAAACCCAAAACAAAATCCCAGAGGATTGTTTCCCAGGATCTCAGTGAATTAATGCTTGGTTCCAAAATTTCGTTTTTTCTAAGATAATTCAGTTGTAATCAGGTTTCAGAACAGATCTCAATATGAAAACAAGCCTTTTGCACAGTGATGACTGTACAGAATCCTTATGCTGGACATGAGTTTGAACCTAAGACTGCGGGAAATAAAAGCTCTGTGAATGTGAATTGCATAAGTGTTCTCAAATTCTGTTCTTAATCTTAGTAGAAATTTCTATGAAATACTTTTGATTTTAAAGTTTCTCTCTCATTATAATTTACTGTTCCATAAGTCTCTTTTTTCTCTCTGGAAATAGAATCTGTGAAATCTTTTTGCATGTGACATACTTCAGCTGTGCTCTAACTCTTTCAGCTCTCAGTCAAGCTGAACTTATTTTAACTGAAAATTTTTGAATCGTTGCAAAGAAGCTTTTCTGTTTTGTAAAGACACGTTTTAATTTTTGGTGGAAAAACTTGCAGACACTCTGTTTTAATAAGTTGCATTCGCATTATTTTCTGAAATACTAATAAATATGTAGTCAGTTTTATATTGTCTCTTACAATAGAAAGCAGATCTCCTTTTCCACGGTTTTAGGTTCTTCTATGTGGGTTAACAGAGAAATTAAATGGGTAGATATATCTTATTGTGAAATGATGGGTTTTGCTACTTTTATAGCTAATAAAATTTGTATTTTCTAGAACTGACCTAAAGGTCTTTGTCTTAATTGTCACTTTGAAAAAAAAAATCAGCGTGAGTAACTGGTGCCAATTTAATTTGAAGATGACAATAGCCAAAATTTATTTTACTTAAGAACAATATGTGTTCAACATGTGTGCTTCATAATTATGTTACAAACACTCAGCACATATTTCATCTCTCATTTACTTTTTTTGGATGTTAAATTAGGTATTTCTGAAAAACGAAGTGATATGGTAAACACTTTCTGCTCTGGTCAATGTTGTAGGCTGAGCAGGATCAGAAAATGATACTGAAATTGTATTGGTATTACAAATCATAATGCGTCACTAAGAATGATTTATTTTATGACTTTTACAAGAAGTTACTGCAATTGGGGATATGACTTTCATGATAAATTCTGCTTTTTATATTTTGGCCATATAAGCAAGCGCTGCCTTCTGCTGTGGGTGGCAATCCGGAAGAGTTGCACTGATTTCAGTGGAAAGGCAGATGATTAAAAGCATGTAAATTAAATTTTAATTTAATTAAATTAAAGAGTTAATTCCCTTGAACTGCACAACAAAGCTAACTTAGATGATGGTCGTGCCACCTCTTTCTATGCAGCAAGGCGCTTCCATTTTTGTTGTTCTTCCGCCTTTAGGTCACACCTTGTGTATTCTGCTTTGCCAGGAGAAGAAAACCCACACAGGTACATGGACACAAGATTTTGAAGTGTACAGCCTGTCTTTCCTGTTGCCTTACTGATTTATATTCCTTAGGATATTAGAGGGTTTTTTTCCATCTGTATTTTTTAAAAAATAATGAAAATACATGAATTTTTATTTAATTATTGAGATTCAGGGGGAAAAAAAGTGTTCTTTTTTCTTACTGAAACGCTATCTTGATCTTTGTATCCTTTTAAGGACCATGCTAAAATACAATGACATACTGCAGTGAGATAAAATGATGCTCTTTTGCATTTTCACACCATATTTATAGGGCTAAAGGGGTCTTTTTTGTTGCACTGAAAAAATTCCAAACCATCCCCTACTGTTAGTCTTTTTAATTCACCGTTATCTTTTAAAAATCTAATAGTTTCATGTTAAAAAACCTAAAAAAACCCCCCAAAACAACAACTCTATGGGTATAGGTTGATACTTTCATATAGCAACTTACTTGTTCTTGACAAAAGTCTTGATTCAGGACTTATACTGGATATATTATGGAAGAGAAATATAATCTAGGGGAGTTTGAGACTCAAAAAAATTTGAAGACTACATATTGACTTCCACTGATCTCTGACACACACACTCATGTGCCACGGGGTAATCACTGATCAATTTATTACTCAGGATGCACACTGGACCCCTGAGTTCCAAAATTTCTTGTGCTGGTGCAGTTGATATCCCACCAATATGATCTGAAAAGTAATTTATCTCACTGTCTCATGTGGATAGAAAGAGCCAGGAAACACCTGTGCTGTAATGACTCTGATGGATTAGTAAATTGTTGGCCTATACAGCATTCTTCTCCCCTATGGCTGGAGAAAGATCCCACTTGGACAATTAATGGCATTTACTTCGGTGCCTTAAAAATAATGTGAACTCATTGACAGAGATGGATAAATATTGGAAATGGGATTCTGAAACATTCCTGTTGTCAACTAATAATGGATTGCCTATCTTTCTCATCTATTTATGCCCTGGAAAAGTTACAGATTTATTGTGTATTCCATCTCAAACAATATTACAGAATATTACAGAATATTACTCACGCAACCTCTTCCTTTTTTAGCAATTAATTATGGCTGATTTGGACCAGACTTGTGTTTCCTGGCTTGTATAACAGAAAAAGAGTTCTTGAGGTGTGAAGATTAACGTATTTTCTAGGAATCCAGGCTTTAGTTCTCTGAGCTGGCCTTTGTTTCTTTCCAAGAGTTAGCTTTATT
Organism: Lycocorax pyrrhopterus obiensis; assembly: GCA_014706295.1. Classification (NCBI taxonomy): domain Eukaryota; kingdom Metazoa; phylum Chordata; class Aves; order Passeriformes; family Paradisaeidae; genus Lycocorax; species Lycocorax pyrrhopterus. The sequence continues at coordinate 62,878,781 of JACSVZ010000014.1, forward strand.
GCAGTGGGAACAGTGCTAAATAAATGCTTAAGTCTTTCTGCTAATCTTTTCCAGATTATGTTTTTAGTGTTGTTGCAGTGGGTAGAGGCATCTCTGTGAAAAAAACTCCATTACCAGTAATTCCAAACCATATTATGTCAGCAGATTTAACCCTAGGGGGTTTAAAATCCCTGGAGAATTCTACCTTAAAACTAATGACTTAACTGTCCCCTACTGTTACTGACTGCACTTGGCAGTTTCTACCGTCAGATTCCACTCGCTGGTGTAGCCATCGAAACCAACAGATTTTCTTCCTGCCTGTAATTGTTTACTCTGTACAAATTCTGTGGAAGATGTTTCGGCGGAAGCTGTTTTTAGAGCTTTGAGATTCTCTTTGACACTGGAAAAATTATGGGTGACCAGTTGCATAAAAGATAAGCTTTAGGTTCTCCAGTTTTTTGTTTCCAAAACACGAAGCATCAGTAAATTGAGAGAGTAACTAAGGATCAAAATAGAGAGGAGCATGTTAGGAGTGACGGTTTTGTGTTGTGTATAGGAGCCATGCTTGAATAGTAGAAGGGAAATATCTTTCGTGGCCTCAAAATACAAGCTTGTGCTTTCAGGGAGTGAGGGAAAATATCAAAAACTAAATAACGTAGAAGGCAAAGACTTATTTTCAAAAATAATTTTCATCCAGAGACACAAAGATGACAGACTAGGTACATAAAATGAGATGACTATTTGTCTTTGACTTTAGAAGCAGACAGATTTCTAATATTTTCTTTTGCTGCTTATATTCTCTTTTGGGTTTTCAGAAAACACCATGTACTACTAGCAATTTTTAAAAAATATGTTTACATTCATAATAAACTAAAATGTCTTTAGGTGGCGGTGTTTGAATCAGTTTTCTGTAATGGAAATTAACTTCCACAAGTTGCTATTGCTTCATGTCTGTGTGCCTATGAATCGGCAGTATTCGTTCCTATGAAAAAAAGGAAAGGGATCAAGGGAGGAAAAAATGTGGGGAAAGAGGTATTTCTATATTGTAGGAGTGAGTCATAAGCTATTCATCAGTGCTAATATTTAAAATCAAAGTACATAGTTCACACAAAGCATACCAGATGGAATATGTTAACTAAAGAAGTTCCTTGACCATGTTGAAAAACAAAAAATTGCAAACATTACAAAATCCGTGTCTACTTTAGTGTAACAGGCAGTTGAAGCAGGAGAGAAGGGTCTGTAGGATCATGTTAGAATAAGGTTACACTTAATCTGTTCAGAAAAGATGAAAACATATGAATAGTGTAAATCATACAGGTCCACAAACCACAATAAGAGAAGCAAGGAAGGGTAAATACTCTGAGAGTGCATAGTGTTTGGAAAGTCTTGGGGTTTACATATCTCGGATTTAGTATCCTCACTGGGCTATAGGTTGCTTGTGAGGTGACACCATGTGAATTTCTCTACATACGTTAGGCCAAAAAATGGAAATGAGAGGTGCAAATTGCATGTTGGTCATGTTTTTCTCATCCATGGAGACCACATTTTTTTTTGTTGCTGGCTTCCTCCAATTTCTTTCTTTTATTTCTCTAGCTGACACATTTAGAACAGGTTTTTTGTTCATTCTTTAACTTCTAGTTTTAACCAAAATTAGCAAGTCATAAAAAGTAAACATTAAATGTTCATATTCAACAATTTTCTCTGAACTTGTTCTTCCATCTCTAATCTCTTTCGCATTCCTCCAGCACACGCATCTCCTACACAGGTAGAGGGTGTTACGATTCAGAAAAGCAGTGTTTTAAAACCAAACTGAGAGGAGACTGCCCAAAGTTTGGTGTAACTTTCTTAACATTTCAGATTGAACATAATTAAATGCCAAATATGGAGAAGCAGCCATTTTAACTGGCACTGAATTCAAGAAGGTGTAGCATATTCCTGTGTCCATCTTTTTTTCCTGCCACTTACGAGATGGATAAACATGACATGTAGAAAACACAATCAAGGAAGAGAAAGAAAGTTACCCTCCCGTGAATTTGCTTTCTTCTGACAGCAGAGATTATAATTACAACAAAGCAAGTAGCACAGCACCTAGTAGCAATAAACCGTTTGAAGATCGAGTAAAGTGGGGAGGAGCAAAACATTCAATAAGAACTCTGTACTTAGATTTAGATTTTCTAACTTAAGGAATATAAGGAGTTTTTCAAGTATTTGAAGGATAAAAGGGATATTAATAGTGAAATAGTAGCTGAGAGTGGACTGAAGTGATTAGAAATGGTGCCAAGAACACAAACACAGTATGTATAATTTGAAAGACAGAAGAGGTAATTTTCTTACGGTGATGAATAATCTTTCCATTCTGAGAGAAAATGAGAAGATAGGTGAATACTACTTAACACTGCAAATCTGCTGAGAAGTTCACTGGTGGGATCCTTTAATAAATTGAACCCAAAAAAATAAGGTACAATGTAGTAAGGCAGAGTGTGAAGTATTTTAAAGTTGCACATGATTTGGGACGTGTTTTGGGAAGCAGTGAATTCGAAAAAGACTTATCCAGCATAAATAAAATTTAGTAGAGAGGCGATGTCAACATAATATTGCAGCTAAAATGAAATCCTGGAAGGCTTCCTACTCTAGGTCTGTGTTCAGAACAGCTAAATCAAAACAAATTTTAAAAAATTCTAAAAAGATATTGGCACATTGGCAATTGTCAATTCACCAAGAAAAACACTCCTAATATAAAACATAATATAAAATAATATAAATGATTGTATAACAGAATGGCTGAGGTTGGAAGGGACCTCTGGAAGTCATCTTGTCCTGTCTTGACCTTCTGCTCAGCTGCAGCAGGTGGAGTATGATCATCTTCAGGTGGCTTTTGAATACCCTCAGTGGTGCAAAATGCAGTCTCCCTGGGCGATCTGTGCCAGTACTTGCCACCCTCACTGTGAAAATTTGTTTCCTGATGTTCACCGGCAGCTTCCCATGTTTCAGTGTGTGCCCATCACCTCTGGTGCTGTCACTGAGAGAAGAGCCTGGCTCCCTCTTCTTTGTACATTCCCTCCTGATCGTTCTTTAGGCTGACCAGTGGCAGCTCTCAGCCTTTTCTCATAGGAGAGATGCTCCGGTCTCTTCATAATCTTTGTGGCCCTTTGCTGGACACTATCCATGATTTTCTCACACTGGGGAGCCCAGTACTGGACACAGAACTCCAGGTGTGGCCTCACCAGTGCTTAGCAGAGGGGAAGGATCCCCTTTACTGACCTGCTGGCCCTGCTTTGGCTGATGCAGCACAGAGCACCATCTGCCTTCTTTGCAGCAAGGGCACACGGCCGCCTCACACTCAGCCTGAGGACCCCCAGGTCCTTTGGCGACAAGCTGCTTCCCAGCCTTTTGGTGCCTAGGGTTCTACCCCCTCACGTCCAGGACTTGGCACTTCTCCTTGTTCTTCATGAGGTTCCTGTCAGCCTCTCCAGCATTTCTTCAGGTTGCACGGCAGGTCTTCTGAATGGCAGCAGGAATGGCTGGTGCTTCAGTCATTCCTCTTGGTTATATATCAAGGATATGTGGGAACATAAGGTATGTATTACAGTGAAATCCTGGGATCTAAGTGTCTCAGTCACCAAAAAAGGAAAATGGGAAAGTCTGTCTGTTTTCTTCAGTCTAAATTTGTATTAATTACTTAGTAAGTAATGTAAAAGCAAAGATTTTACAAAACCCACTGATAGGGTACTGAAACTAACCACATTCAGTATATAAATAAGATAAAGTTATTTTAGAAAATGAAGTAATTTATCATCAGATATGTACATTTTTGAATTTTTTGTGGTTTTTTTTCTAACCAGCAAAAGCTTGCAGCCTGTTTAATAAAATATAAGAGGTAAAATGATTGTTACTGTATCTTTTAAAAAAAACTTGCCTCTAGGAAACCAAAACTTTAACAGCTTGCACTCAGTATTAGGATTACAGTGTTTTTTAACTCGCTCTGGCTGGAAGGGGTTTAATTTTGTTCATACCAACACACAGAGTGCTGTGTTTTAGGTTTGTGACCAAAACAATGCTGATAACACGGGGGTGTTTGGCTGTCTGTGAGCAGTGTTCGCACAGCACCAAAGCCTTCTCCGTTCCTCACACTGCTCCCACAGTTAATGGATCGGGCAGTGCGCAAGGGATTGGGAAGGAACAAAACCATGACCTGAGCTCACCAAAGGATATTCCACACCATGTAAGTTTGTGCTTAGCAGTGAAATAGAAAGGAGGGCTCTTAGCAGGAGTAGACATCTTTTGGTCTTGAACTAGCTGGTGTCATTCAATGTGTGGGAGGGGAAAGCCACTAAAGCTGCTGTTAACTCTGAATATGAGTGACAGAGTGCTCTGGGGGTGAAACTTCAGTTCAACAAAAATAACTGCCATAGCTTCAATACCACTAGCAAAAGGGAATCCCACCGAAATAACTGAGATGATGAGTTAAAAAGTGCAAAATTTTCAGCACAAAGGATATATGCCCACACAATCATCATGTGTGCCTCATGAATTGTACATTAGAAATTAGACTGCTAGATGATGCTGTCAATTTTACTGCTTCTTTTGACTAGTTGGTAAATAATCCACAGCTCAGTTCTCTGGAATCTCTTTCTGGCTTGGTGGTTACTCATTGGTAGCAATGAGAAACTCCGTTCAACCACAAACGAAACATTTTTTTTTAATGTAACTTGTATTACATTTATTTTTTAATGTAACTTGTATTACATTTTAGATGTGATAAAGAAAGAAACATGAAACTCAAAGTTACTTGAAACATAAAAATCTCTTTCTATTTTGAAATTTTCAAAATGGTTTGCTTTGCATAACCATTCTGACAAAGATACAATAATACATAAAATGCTTGGTTTTGAGCTATGACATTTTAAAATGAAAAATTCTGTCTAACAGTAAAACATCAAACAGCTGCGCTTGTTGTTATGATTACTTCAAACTACATAATTTTCCATAGGTGGTACTTAAAACCAGTTTCTCACATGGTCTTAGTACAATAAAGTCAATAGAAATTATAACTAGATAAAATAAAAGCTGAAAAGCAAATTGTCTTATTTTACGGTAACAGATTTTTTCATTACTAGTGTAAATGATATTTATTGATTGACCTGGTTTTCTGGTTTGATGTCCACAAAATCATATCATAATTAAATCTTCAAAGTAACTTGACTTTGGGTAAAAACATAATATATTAAAATGATCAAGGACAGAATAAAATGAACACAAGAAAAATATAGCACTATAAATATCTCAATATTTTAAGCTTTTCTTTTAATTTCAGTTAGTGCACTTTATGTGCCCTGTATTTTCTGTTCTCATACAGCTAAGTTTTCCTTAATTTTGCGAGTAGCAAAGATTTAAACTTGTTTTAAATGAACATATCACAAAGCATTTTTTTCCCAAAAATGTTAAATTGAACACAGAACATAAAATTAACCTTTCCATAATAAGATTGAGTTTAATAATATGTGCTCAATGAAGTCTTCAGAGTGATAAATACCCAATTAGAAATGCTATGCTGCTTTTGCTTTTTGTGCTACCTGGGATTTGCAAGCTTAATAAAACAGGATGTAATTATATTGACTATCCTTGGATTTTTGGGTAGCTCACAGATCGGAAAGTCTAAAACAACAGGGTTTCCAGCACTTGGAAAGCATCACTCTCTGCTGTGGATTCCATGGTGCACAGCTAATTTCTTCTGCAATATAATACAGACTAGAAGAATTGTCACTAATTTTAAGCAATTTTGCTTCAGTGTGTTTTGTATTTGGTTCATTTGGTTCAAATCCATATTAAGCTACAGCAGGAACAAGACGAGAATTCAGGAGAATTATGAAGAAGCAGATGCCATCTCTGTTCTTGGGACACAGCTTGTAGCCCTGGCAATATTTTCATAGTGCTAACTAGGGGTGTAGGCCAGCATTATGAAGCATGTTTTTGAGACCCATTAACAGGACTCACAGGAATGGCATGAAGTTGTGTCAGAGTCGTTTAAGTTGGGTGTCAGGGAAAAGTTTTTGACCCACAAGGTGGTTGGGCACTGGAACAGGTTCCCCAGGGAAGTGCTCACAGCACCAACTCTGGCAGAGTTCAAGAAGTGTTTGGGCAATTGTCCCAGGCCCATGGTGTGATCCTCAGGGTGTCCTATGCAGGCCCAGGAGTGACATGTCCCTTCAAACTCCAGGTACTCTATGACTTCCTGCACCTATCCATGCACACTCCTGGTTTCCCCAAGCAGCAGCCAGAGTTCTTTATTTGATAATTTTCCATGCACATGTACCTCAGATGTTTCTCAGGACAAAAAGTTAAGTTACTGACATGAATGCAGCCTGAGATGCCTAAAAAGGACCATCATAATATAGTGCCTCACTTCTAATTGAAAAAGATTACTACAGAAATATTTGGAGGGACATACTTTAAAAGTCTTTATACCTCAGGAGAAGGCTTTTTTTATGTACACAAGAAGGATTATTCAAAATCTCACGCCCCAGATGTATGTGTACTACAAGAGAGGAAGAAAAAAATAATATGTAAAATTCAGATAGTATATTTTGAAATACCATCACATGTGGCTTGCAATAGGTTTGTACATCACTGTGTTTTGTGATTCCAATTAATCATGATCTCCCAGGACTAGAAGTAGTTATTTTTGACAGGTGATATTCCTATTTCATCATATCATAACTTTTGTGGGTTGCAAATTAGATTTAGCAGCTGTATCTAGTCTAATGTGATTAATGACCATTTTAAATACAATGTCCACATAATGGGTAAGGAAATATGCATTTGGATGTTTTTGGTATAAAGAAAAAACTGGTTTGGGGGGAGGATGAATTTTGCTTTTAATAAAGGCTGTCAAATCCTTGAGCAGTTCCCTAGATCAGCAAAATTTGTTTTAAATTAAGTGCATTGAGCATTTTAAACAGAATGACTTTTCTGTTTTACGGGCAATTAATACTACTTTCTCAAAGAGTACTCATTGCAATAGATGAAAAGTGCACTTCCTGGCTTAAAATATTTTAATAAGAAGGAAATTGTTTTCTAAATATTCTACCCAGTCTCTAGGCTTTTTAATTACTGCATGAACACATGAATTGCTGCCAGATATTCACTAGCTACACAAAGGTAAAAGAAAATCTGTGAATACATGTCAAATGGCATACACTGCTTCTCATTATGACTGAATGAGGAGTTCATTCTGACTGTTGTGCACAGAGCTTTTGCTCTGCGTTTAAACTGGCTTTATCTCAGCCCATGAGTTTTCATGCTTTTACCTTTCTGACTCCCTCCCCACACCAAAGGGAGTCATCACCCAACTGTGGGTGCCCAGCTGCCAGCAAGTCAACCCACCACACTGTCCCACTATGAACTCAGCATGTAGCTGCAAAATAGCTGGTCTTGAGGTGGCTAATATTCTACAGAAATTATTAATTACCTACACACAGCAGTAAAAGAAATCAAGGTAAGTTAGATTTCAGAAAGTTAATTCACACAAAAAAGCAGTTCCAATACCACAGGTCATTTACTTTGCCACTGAACAAAGAGATGCACTTCTGTCCATCTCGTATCAGCTTTCTTCTCTCAGTTAGCAGGAATTACTACAATGTATGAATCTTTATTTTTAGTAACAAAATTGTTTACCGTGCGACCTCATAATATTTCCAAGTGATACACTTCATAATGAAAGGTAAATAGAAATCGCCCTCTGTCAGAAGAATTTTCATAGAAAAATAAATATACACTAAAAACTATGTGACCTTAAGGAAAATCTTCAGCAGAACTGGTTGCATTTTACCGCTCAAGATAGTAATTGGAAACAATTTAATTTTATTTTTGTTTTGTGGAAAATTTTTGCATTTTGGCTTTCTGCCATAGTTTCATTCTAAACGTTATGCAAACGTATAACTTGTCTTTTTAGTGAATTTTGCATTTCTGGATATTTTTCTGCGATGCTAGGTTAGTCTATAAAGTAGGACTAGTCTGATAAGGCATCTGTTCTCTTATCATTCGTTTTCATCTTTTCTATGGCATTGATGCACTTTCTGTTCTTTGCGGTTCCAATTGGAATTATATTTAATTGCCACAAAATCACTTAGCCTTTGAAAAATACAGCTATATATCAATATTACCTTTCAATCATATATTTTGCTTTATATTTATATTTATATTTATATTTATATTTATATTTATATTTATATTTATATTTATATATATTTATATATATTTTGCTAATATTTGAATATTAAATTAGCTTAAAATTCACTACACTAATTGAAGAATATTTGTGTGGTTTTTCTTTGAAGAAGAAAGCAAGAAGCAACATACTGATTTGAGTACAAAACTCATGAGTCAACAGCAGTTAGTAACATAAGTATGGTTGGAGAAGTGAGAGTTTGATTAGATGCAATAGAGCAAATTCTGCTGACAGAAAAAATTTGGAAAAGATATTACATTATTGTGGAAGGCCTAGTAGAATATCTGCATTTTCTTGAAATTTTGCAAATGTATGAAAGTTAATAACTTGCGAGAGCATTTTCTACGTTGACTTGCTGCCTAATGGAAAATATCAACCAAAACTGTTCAACTGGTTCTCTAAAGAAGAACACGCCAAAAAGTATTGAAACATGCTAGTGGATTTTTCTTTCTAAGAGCTATAGGTGCAAAATTAGAGGTGCAGAATCTGAAATGTCAGATGAAAGCTGCATCTACTGTTCAGAAAGCTCTGTTGGTGCTTAGGTGAGCTTTGCTATGTAGGTATTCACATTTGTCTTGCATCTGAGGTCAGTGAGCTCTTTCTCTTACCATGCAATTGAATATCTCATAGGCACGACACAGGATTTTGTTTTCTTTTTTAAGAACTACCTACTTCAAACTGTAAGCTGAAGAATATACAGACCAGAATTATGGAGAAACTGTGAGAAAAGAAAAAGTCTGTAATGTTTATCTGCAGATAAGGGATCTGAAATCTTGTGTGACTGGACAAGACTCGTAATTATTGCCAAAGGAAAGAAAATGGTGTGGAAGACAAAATTAATAAAAGTTTCATAATATAGAATGGGAAAAGAATTAGAGTGATAAGAGCAGCTGTACACTGAGGTTAGGGAATGATTCAGGAAGGGTAGCTGAAGGTGGAAAGCAAATGAGAACAAAAAGGGTTGTGTGAAAGATTCAGCAGGATGACAAAATATGGGAACAAACTGTTCAGATGTGAAGGAAAAAGAAGGGAACTGAATCTGCTACGCAGGTAGAAGAACTGCAAATGCATGTTATGGGGAGAACTGAACATTAAAAAAAAGAGTGTTTTAAATGAGGCAATTGAAATGAAATGTCTCTGGAGCTTTTACAGAGATAAACTAAAAACCAGGTTTCCAAAGGTGAAGACACATTAACAGAAACCAAAAATGAGTACATTTCCCCAAATCAGGCAAATGTTTAAAATGTTGGTCTGATTATATGACTCTTCATAAATATTTTTAGAATCAAGTTTCACAACAAAAGTTTTGCATTTCAGAATTCAAAGTTTTGCTTTTTCACAATTGGATAGGTCGTTCCACTCCACTCCAAGTATGTGAGTCTTACTTACTGCAAAAGATGGAGTAGGAGTGTGCTAATAAGTTACTCAAACTAAGACATTAAAGGTTATATCTAGCCTGGATTTCATGTCACTGATTTCAGGGCACTATATGAGAAGTAAACTTCAATCATAAGTTTTACATGATCTGTCATGAATTCCTTGCACACTGCTCTCTGGTCGAATAAATGTAGATTTAGAAAACTCATAATGGGTTATCTCTCATGTATCTGATCAGAAAAGATTCTGTGCATAAATTCTGTGCATAAAACCTGAAGAGAAAAAAGTCTTTCTGTTTACAGTCCTGTGAAGAGCCCATGAGTTACCTCTGCTGTGTATCAAGATGGGCTTTAAAATGTGTGAGATGGAAAGCTGTCACTTCTAGATCTCAAGCAAAAAACTCCCACAATAATGGTGAGATTTATTTCCAATTTGTTTTTTTATCAAAATATTAGCAATTAAAATGTGCAATGGACAATTTTCTGTGTTTGAGGCCAGATGGCAGGCCATGACTTGCATTTATAAACATTGCAAAACATGTTGGTCACATCCAAATTGGATGTCAGAAACATTTCTTAAACTCTTATTTGTTCCTGAGTGAGTACACACCAGTACTGGCCAAGTATTATGTCAGGAATCATGTTAAAAATCCAACAGATTTGGGAAAATGCATGAGTCCCTGCCTAGGCTTTGTTGAATTCAGCAGTATGGAGGCAGTTCCAACGGGCAATGAATTCAGCTAGAGGGAACGAATAAATTCAGTCATTAAATACAATAGTGGGCTGTTTGGAGAATGCTTATTACGGCAGTTACAAGCTCCTTTAGGAAATTTTAGCAGATAACAAAGAAATTTGCAACTGTTTTAGGAATTTTAGCTTAACTTCTCTGGTGGGAAGACTTAACCTCCCATATTGCTTATTTTAAAAAAATCAGTGTCTCAATCATAGAGAAAAGTAGAATGGGCTTGAAAGATGAATTTTCTACTCTGTCCAATTGAATCAATATCCCATTCAGTGTCCTAATCAGTAAAGCACTTTTGGTGTACTGTGAGGGCAGGCAAAATTTTTGTGAGTGGGCAATGAAAGAGGAAATGGAGAAAATATAAATATGTGGAAGTATTTAATTATCAAAAGCTACTATATATTAAAGTCTCGATAATATCTTAAAAGGTTTTAGATCAGAGCTCAGGGTAGGAGCAAAGGATTCCTGAAAAGAGCCTCTGCAGATGGAGAGATCCACTCATAAAACCTAACGTAATTTTGTGAAATAACTTCAAATTTAAGAGTAGACTAAAAATTGGAATTTAGAGATTTGGAGCTCTTTATTTTGCACCGATTTAATGTAGTCTATCTGTGTGTATATCTGACTGTTTATACATGTGAAGCAAGGCAATATACATACAGAAACTTCTTATTTCTAGAGTTCTGGACTGCTATGTCACAGTATGAATTACAGCAGTTTACTTTCTCATGCATGTTCATTGGTAATACATTAAGTACCCTAAAAGTCTGTAGAAGTGGCAAAGTAAAGGAAATACACTTCAATGTATAAAGTTATGAAAAGCTTGTTTTTCTGAGGCTTTTTAATTTTTCTTTTTTTTTAATTTGCCTATTCTATGGCAATTTTTATTTTTAAAAATTCTACACTAACACAGATGGCAACATCCTTCTTTCTGGCCAAATCCTATTGGCCAGATTTTGCAGAGAAAAGTTCCCTTAGCTGTCAACTGCAGCACAGCTCAAAAGCTGCTCCATGGCTGCAGTTGCAGTGAAGAAAAGCAGCGTAAACAATGCTTACCTCCTCATGAGAAAACAGATTGGGAAAGGTTGGGAAATTTATTCTGTCGCTCAGCTGTCACTCAGTTTCCATTAGAGGAAAATGCAAGAGTCTTCGAGAAAAGAAGGAAGTGATGTCTTACTCACTATTGCCTGAAGTTCTCCTTTGCTGTAGCTCTTCAAAGAGGACACAGACATAAAAATGCAAGTTGCCAAAATTTTCCTCAGCCTGTAGTTACAGATGTACAGAGATGGACAGGCTCTGCCTTCACAGCTTTTGAATGCTATGTTACACATACTTCTGGCTGGAGCTGAACATGCTGTTCAAATACTTCGATTCAGTTTTCCTAGAACAACATTCTTCAGATTCCTGATAGGATGTTTGTATGCAGCAGAGGAGAAAACAGTATTTCAGAAGAATAGTTTACTGAGATAAAACCACTGTGGTCTGAGCTTTTCGGAGAACTCAGTGACTAAATTTGCTTCCAAGACCAAATCGGAGCTCACTGACAGGGTCAGAATTTAAATTTCTGCTAGCGTCAAAAAATTATAGGGTGAAATTTAATGTTTGTAGCTTTGCATGCTGTATGCTGGCATCTGCAATTAAAGTTTTGGTTTTGACGAAACCATATGATATGCAGTACAGAATCTAAGAAGACAGACATAGACATAACACAAATCTGTCACAAAAATGAATTAGAAACAAGCTTTGCTGAGCACAGCCACTGTATATGCTCCTGGATTTGGGTGGTAAACTGACAGGAGAAATAATTTTCACAGATCAGTGACAGAGTGCTTTGGAAAACATACAGTGTGATGTGACTCACAAGTGTCACCACAATGGAAATAATAAATAAAATGGATTTAGCAACATAGTAGTTTGAGGCATGTAATTAGAAAAAAATCTCCTTTTTTCTGGAGTAATGACTACAGGACAAAGAAGAGTACAGAATTGATACCAAAAAAATGAAAGCTGTTTTCCGCTCTGTGTTAGGTAGATGCTGATCATGTAAATGGCCAGTTCTGTCACCGCAGAACAGAAATTTCTGACTTTCTGGTGATGATTAAGAAAAAATCCCCCCAATTTCATCAATGAGAACAATGAAAACATATCTATTTCTACAAGAAACTTGGGAAATGCAGAATTCAGTAGTATGGTAGTGTATGGATTACACCAATGCACTGACAGATGCTTTAGTATATTTCTCCTTTAAGCAAATTTTGTTTTCTCTTTTTGTTGTTACTTTTGGTCCTTATGCAACCACTAAGGAACACATTAAATCTTCTGTTCATTTTGTTGTCATTCTGAAAAAAATACAATTGAAAGAGTTGACAAAGGACACAGTAGAAGTAGCATGAGGAGATACTAATTTTTTTTCTCTTTTCTTGTTTCTACTGTATATAACATTATGTTATCCTTGGTTTAACATCTTAGTGCTGGATATTATCTCTTAAGAAAGTATTCTGTTTGTCAGGAGAATCACCAACCTGGAAAAAGCTGAAGATGCCTCTCCTTTAGGAGTTTATCTTTGGTAGCAACTTGCAGAACCTTCTTGGGAAGACAGGAAAAAAATAGATTTGTATAACCTGAGAGTTTCTACTGACATAAGGACTTTTTGAGTAGCAAGTTGCTGTTGGGTCTCATGTTTAATAATCACTACTCCACATGGGTGTCTCTGTATAATTACACTTGGAAACCCCACCACGATTTTACCACTACAACATTGTGCAGAAGTTGTTTGCAGCCCTGATTGGAAAATGTCTTTCACGTATATTTGGCCACAAAGTTAAGCCATGACAACAAGGGAAACCAGCATACTTCTAATCCCTCATAGCTTCACTAGCTTGCCTGTGTTGCATGAAACAGTGCATGTGATGCTTTACCCTCCCCATTTATGCTCTTTATGACCTCACAGACCCCTGGTGCTTGCAGCCAGGTGTTTTAAGTCACCTGCTTCCTAAGATGAAACGTTACACTCCATTTAGCCTGTTTTTCTATGAAAATTATTCCTTATATTTGACTATTCTCATTACTCTTATTTTGTAGCATACCACAGATTTCACAGTGGCATAATAACCTGTAACCTGACTATTCCTAATTTTATTGGTCTTTTTCACCAGTGATATATACTATGTTTACTTTTTTCAGAGAACTTTTGATAGTGAGCCTCACATAACTTTTCTGACTTGAGACATTTTAGACTAATATAGAGCTAATATAGAGCCTGTCATTTCTGGTTTTTTGGACAAGTGTATTTTCTCATCCCATGTACACATAATCGGTTTTCTACATGGTAGCCAGGGTGCATGATAAAGACATCAGCAAATCAGATAGTTGTATCCCCAGCAAAAAGGTCACAGGCTTCAGCAAACGGCATTTAGTCTAATTTTTTTCTTAGCCTTCAGCAGGAAAAGAGTGCTAAATGTGGACTTGCGACTTTGGAAATAATTTAATTGAATATGACCTTAGAAGTAGCAAAAGCAGTTTGCAAATATGTATGAAGACCAATAGATAATTAGGAATTCAGCAATTACCAAAATGTTATAGATGATAAAAGGCATGACTGACACATAATATGTAAAACTTTAACCCTCAAGTCTCTAAATCATTGGTAACGGTAAAAAACGCAGGGAGGAAGCTGAAAGCTCTTCCATAGCTCAGAGAATGGTCCATTCCATGGCCTGCTAGCAAAAAACGTAGTGCCATGAGGCAGAATCTACTAAAAATACACTTACTGCATTAAGAAAAGATACGAAAAAAAAAATTAGTAGAAAATTAAACACAAAAGAGAGAAGTTTTTAGCAAAAATTATAGTTCATTTTATGCTTGTGACTATGTACACTGATTATTGCAGTTCTCTCTTAAATTAATTGGTAATATTCTACAAAACCTAGAAAGGCAGTTTAAGTGGTTTTCATTTGCCTTCTGATAAGAAAGGAGTTCTTAAATTAATATTATAGTCTGTGATGGACAGTAGAGTTTTCAAAATGAAATTGCTGATAAACAGTAGTTTGTTGGGATTGAAATTACGAGAATTCAAACTCAGTGGAAGGTTTCAGCTATAAACAGAGTGGGAAAATGGATTTTGAATGTGTAGAAAATATATTTTCTCCAAGTTTCTGCTGTGAAACATTTTAAAGAAAAGTCTACTTGTATGTTTTCCAATAATTTTACGAGTGTCAAGTTGAACAAAAATGGATTTTGAAAAGGACAGAAATTTATTGACATTAAAAATACATTTGACACAAATAAAAAGTTACAAGCTGACTACTGGAAAATGCATTATTCTGCAGCTCAAAGTAGAAAACTAACAGCTCATCAAAATAAATGTATTTGAAAAATGTATGAATGTGCAGATTTAATAAAAAGAAAAGCAAACTCATGCAATAGAGATTATTGTTGGTAATGCGCCCTGTCCTGGTTTGCAAAATCAAACGTTTCATTTCTAGGATTCTTCTTGTCTACAAATAATGCCTGAAACTTTAAACTACAAAATTCTGCATGTTGTCATCCTAAAATAGAGATCAGTCTTCATATTCGCTTTATTCCCTGTATATTCCTTCTGTTGCCATCTTGTGATCATTAAATACCATGGGCAAGAATACAAAATTACTTTAAACACCCAAATCTTATTTCAAACCAACACAAGTCAAAATCTGTTTCTCTCCGTGTAATTCCCACTGAATATATACTGAATGACTAATAGCATATTTTATTTCTAGTGTTGTTAGTGCATGACTCAGGTTTTTTTGTCAGTTTTGCATGCTGTAATTTTCGTCTTTGGTATTAGAAATTTATTTCATTTTTATTTTTGTGTCCTTACAGTGCTCCTTGTTAGCAGATTCTCTAACAGCTTACTTCATAAATGCTAATGAAGTTGAATGTAGTTGACACAATGCATAAATTTGTATATTCATCAGCATTCCTGCCAAATGCAACCTTCCAAAACGATTCCTCAAATAGGAGATTTTAATCTTCCTGTTTCGTCTGGATGCTCTCAAGTCATCCATTTTAAAGTGACCCTGGGTTCAGCAAAATCCTCTAAGTAACTCCTGATACTTGACACAACCTGTATACATATCATAAATTTTCCTTTGTGCTGCAGATTCTTTTGCCAAAATTAGGAAACCGCGTAAATTCCTTTGTAGCAGGTACATTTTAGCAATATGCCGACCGTTCTGCTGCGACGTTTCTGTTTGGAGTAAAACGCCAATTGGCATTTTTAGATTTACATCCAGCTTAGAAGACTTTTGGAGTCCATTACCTTTGTCCTTTTTTTTTCTCCTACTCTTTTGGCATACAGATCAATAATCCACTCCTGTTTTGCTCACCTTGTTGTGCATGAAATGGAGCTCTTTCTCTACACATCAGTGTCTTGAGATCAGACTCAGTCCATTTACATGCTACTGGATTTGGATAGAAATCTTCGTGTTTTTAAAGAAGTTCAAGTCCCTCATTCTGTCCCTTTTGCAGAATTTTACTGGGAAATTTTCTATAAGCCAACATTTCTTTTATGGAGAAAAAAAATTAGGAAAGGATTGTAAGAAGGCAGAATACCTTTTGTAAAATCACTTGATACAGATGAAAGGGAATGTTTAAAGAACACAAATCATTCTTTAGATCTGAAAGAGAAGTGCAAGAAAGCTTGAGGTGTTTGGAATAGAGGTCAAAACAGATGCATCATGATTGAGGACTGGTTTATGCGAAATGAAGTTATCTACTAATACTTATGGAAGAAAATAATTTTCTCAGATATTCTTAGAATCATTGAGTCATAGAAAATCCTTAATTGAAAGGGAACAACAAGGATCATCAAGTCCGCCTTCTGGCCCTGCTCAGGACATCCCCAAGAGTCACATCATGTGCCCAAGAGCCTGTCAGGCTTGGTGCTGTGACCACTTCCCTGGGCAGCCTTTTCCAGTGTCCAACTACCTCTTGGTGAAGAATATTTTCTGGTATCTACCTAAATCTCCCCTGATACAGCTTCAGATAAACTTCTTCGTTTAGGTATCGTAATTTTAATAGTCACTTAATGCCTTATTTACACTTATTTGCAATTATTTAGTATGTAAAAATAGAGATCTCATTCCCTAACCCCCGATCATGGTTTTGAATCAGATCAAGGTCAGTGGTGTCTTTCTTGATGTGTCAGTGACAGGAGTAGATGTTTTACTGCTTTAAATAATGCCACCTAGGAAGTTCATAAAGCTGATGTCTGCAGTCTAGCTGGCAGGGGAGGTGATGGGTGGCATTGTGATCTTAAGATTGTAAATGTAAATGTAAAGCAAGATTTGGCACGGAAAACATTATTAAACTTATGGTTTGGAACACATCCTCCTAGTATCTCTGTGAGGAAACTTCTCAGATAGCTTTTCTTAGCAGTCAGGAGAGTATTATTTTTAATTGTCATGTACATTGACAGTCAGGATATTGCTATCTTCTATTTTCCTAAGAACAATTAATTAATCTTTGCACTTGAGCAATTTTTTGCCATGGAAATGTAATAAGATTGGGAAGTTAAGTACTGGCCAAAGGGAAATGAGAAGTGAAGAAATTTGAAGCTGGAAGTGGACAGCAGAGCAAATTAAAATTAAAATAGCTGTAAACAGGTTTATGCTCAGCAAACATCAGTGATTGTAACAGAGAAGAAGCAAACTGAAGGAAAATGGGACACTTGGCCCATTCCTGCACTTTCCCACGTGGCAGACGATGCAGCTCCCACCTGTGGGCAACTGCAACAAGGATTAGCATTAGTGTTATTGTTAGGATTAGAGGTCAGGGTTAGAGATTGGGGTTTAGGGTAGGGATGGGTTTAGGGTTTTCATTAAGCTATTTTAGCATTGGGTTTATAGGTTAGGGTTTGTGTTCCAAAAAGAATTCAATAAAAAAATCCCAAGTGAAAGATTTGATGACTGTAGAATCTTAATACTTCTGGTGGTGTAGAGTTCTTTGGTCACTAAAATATAGAAACTGACCCTAGCCTAAGTTATGAATTTAACCTTAAACAGATATGCATACATGCATACTGGTTCATGAAAGAGAGGAAGAGA
Organism: Lycocorax pyrrhopterus obiensis; assembly: GCA_014706295.1. Taxonomy (NCBI): domain Eukaryota; kingdom Metazoa; phylum Chordata; class Aves; order Passeriformes; family Paradisaeidae; genus Lycocorax; species Lycocorax pyrrhopterus. The sequence continues at coordinate 62,896,190 of JACSVZ010000014.1, forward strand.
CAGACCAGGTAGCGGCAGATAAATATATATAGCATCGCGTAAGCTTATGAATACTAGTAATATCTAGTGTCTGTTTTCCTGGTGATGAAGATTTCTGTGGACTAAGTATTGTGCAGATTGTGAAGAAATAATTCCTTCTGCACAACTAGGGAACAGACCTGCTCTTGCACTCCTGCACTTAAATTTCAGAGTAGCTGTTGGATTAAGCTTTCAAACAGGAGCTGGAGAGCCTGGGGAGCATTTACCTCTTCACACTGGGTCAAACATTTTGCATTACTTTCTGCCTCTCTTGGTTAGAACTGCTTCAAGGCTGTCACTGTAAGCCTTTTTTAAGAAGGAATTAGACTATGTTTAACTCTTACTATAAAGTGAACAAGCAGGCCTGTGTTCAACACTAGACACTTTTGTCTGTTTTCTGACATCGAGTGTATGTTTACAATTCCTATTGAGATAAAGGAATAAACTCTCCTCAAATACCTCACAAGACTCTTTTGTCCCTCGACTATTTCATGCTGTAGATAAAGAAAATAGTCAGCTTTTGCTGACTTGGAGGGTCGGATAGGCTGAATAATTTTAGCTTCAGATGATTAACCATGCAAAACAGGTTTATTAAATACAGTCTTAAATTTATTTCCCACTTTTTATTCCCACTCGAATTATTGTGGATTTTCAATCTTTCTAGCTTTTTTACAGACAAAAAATATTTAACTTCTCAAATAAACATACGCAAACCAAGAGATTTATTGTAGTCTGTTTGCCACAAGTAAGTGTATGAAAATACAATCATTTGCTGCCAGCAAAAGTAATGTAGTATTACAAATAGGGTAGTCTTCTTCCTCTAGGCAACTTAGTGAAATTTGTTAAGTTGCCATAAATAGAAATTGCTTTCAGAAATATTAAATGAGAATATTAGGCTGTCTTTTTCCAGTTCTTTGGCAATTTTCTTTACTCCTTTGTTGTTTTTCTATCACTAATATAGTCTAGAATTTTGAAACAAGTGCAAAAGTTACAACAAAATGAAGTCCATAATTTACTATTAGTATCTTTTTGCACATTCTCAAGCTACACAATGGATTCTTCCTTCCAGTCATATATTATACAAAAAATACTGACACGCAAAAATATATATCTAGATTTTTTTATATACTTCAAATAGCTTCACCTCTAAAATGAGAGAAGAAACTGCTTTGTTTGCATCAACCTTTCAGAACTTTTTTTGGAAGAGTTTTCAATTTTAAACCTTATGCAGATGTGAGCAAAATACTTCAAACTAAATAACATTAAGAATACAATTAAATTTGTAATTATGTTTTCATTGTTAAAATTAATCCATTTTTGTTTTCCTGTTATAGACATCTAGTGGGTTGATGTTGCCAGGGCATCGGGTGCCCATCAAGCCACTCTATCACCCCTCAAATCAACAGGGGGAGAAAAATACAATGAAAGGCTCATGGGCCAAGATAATGACAGGGACAGATCCACTCCCCATTTAGTGTCATGGGCAAAACAGACTCAACTTTGGGAAATGAATTTCATTTATTACCGATCAGATCAGAGTAGGATAATGAGAAATATGACCAATTCTTAAAACAATGTCTCTCCACCCTGACCTCCTTCCTGGGTTCAGTTTTACTCTAGATTTTCCTGCCTCCTCTCCCTCCAAGTATGCAGGGAGAAGAGGAATGAGGCATGTGGTCAGTTTATCACATATTGTCTCTGCTGCTCCTCCTTTCTCACACTCCCTCTGCTCTGGTGTGGAGTCCCTCCCATGAAATTCTCCAGCAGGCTGCATTTCTTCACAAACTGCTCCAGCACAGGTCCATTCTGTGGGGTGCAGTCCTTTGGGAATGCATTGCTCCAGCATGCATTCCTCACGGGGTCTAAAGTCCTGCCAGCAAACCCGCTCCAGCATGGACTCCTCTCTCCACAGGTTCTTCCAGGACCCTGCTCTAGAATGGATTTCCTGCGGGGTCACAGCTTCCTTTGGTTCCATCCACCTGCTCCAGTGTGCGATTCTCCCCAGCCTGAAGGCGTATCTCTGCTCCTGTGTGGACCTCCATGGTCCACAGGGGCACAGCTGCTTCACCAAGACCTGCACCAGGACCTGCAGGGGAATCTCAGCTCTGGCACCTGGAGTATCTCCGCCCCCTCCTTCTTCACTGACCTGGGTGTCTGCAGAATTGCTTCTCTCACATGTTCTTCCTCATTTCCCGGCTGCTGTTGTGCAGCAATTATTTCCCTTTTAAAATATGTTGTTACAGGCATGTTGCCAGCATTGCTGATGGGCTCAGCTTTGGTCAGCCGTGGGTCCATCTTGAAGCCATCTGACATTGCCTGTGTCAGACATGAGGCAAGCTTCTGGCAGCTATTCCGAGAAGCCATCCCTGAACCTCCTCTGCTACCAAAACTTTGCCATGCAAGCACAGTACCATCCACCAAACCAAAAGCCTGTTATTTCTACAGCTCTGATTCTTACCAGGCTTTAAATTCAGCTAAAGCACATGATTTCAACTTCATCTTCTGACAAAACAAGCCCCTAAAACACAGGAAATACTTGTTTCTTTTAAAAGCCGTACATGAATTAAGCTTCACCAGCAAGGGCCTCTTTCAGATATTTAAGGCCACTCTCAGCTCCAGGATAACTTGCAGAATCCCTTTGAAGTCAACTTAAGCTAAAGCAGAATGAATTTTTTAAAGAATTCAGTCTTGAGAACTTGTCAGCTGAAGCGCCTTTGTTAGCAGCCAATTCAGTGCACATTAGAGCTATGATCCTGTTCCTGAACAGTTCATATCCATGAAAGCAAAACAAAAACCTCAAAATTTGAATCACTTCTAGTCCTCAGCTCTCACAATTAAAAAATCTTGTCATCTTGAGTTAGACCCTAGCTTTGCCAACCTCAGTCAAGGGTAAAGATATGTTCTCACTTTGGTTATCAAAACTGGAATCACGCATTTTATCAGAACCACCCCCCCACCTCCCCATGAAACCAAACCCAACCAAAAAAACCCAAATAACCCCCTCCTTCTTTTGTCTCTGATATCCAGGAATGCTTCCTTCCAAGGAACTGAAGGAACAATCAAAGACCTTTTTGGTTTTGGTATTTTAGTCTAGATGTTTCTAAGTGCATTAAGAACACGGAGGATGAAAACAAGGTTCCATGAACATGAGGAGGTACATGTGATACATCAGTGATACAACTGGCTGTCACTCTTTAAAACAACTCTAAAAACAAGATTCATACTGATGTAAATTAGAGCTGTGATTGTGGACATCTTTCTTTCAGCCCTTCTTTTCTGTAACTACAAAAGGGTACAGATTTGTATTTTTTCCAGTCCTCTTTGTTATCAAAATTTCTTCTCCAATAAGAACACATACCTCTAATCTCCACTTCCCCAGCCTTTTATACACCACCCTCTTCTGTACCTGTATATTTTAGTATTTTTTATGATATGTAAATATTGTTTTAAAACATTTATTTAAATATAATTTTATATTTCTTGTGTCTTCAGAATTTGAGTCCAAGATTTTCTGTGCTTTCTTCCATCTACCAATACAAGCTGTACTCTCCACATGGCTCCCATGGAGGCATGAGGTCTCTTGAGAGTAGAGGAAGAAGGGATAGGGAAATAGGAGGAAGTGCATAGGAAGAGATCTTTATCTCTGTTCTGAGATAGATCTGCTTCTCTTCCCTGCTAAAGTTTGTCAGTGGTCTCTTGCCTCTCTTTGAAACCACACAATTTGAGAACCTCTTATAGAAAGCTGAGGTTTAATTATATTTTTATTTATATTGTCACAATTGCACATACCATATGTATCTTCATAGACAAATGCTGCCATTTCATAAAAGCAAGGACTGTCAAGCAGAAGAAGAAACAAAAGAGAGGTCCAAATGCACACAGAATCTACCAAATATCTATATCTTTAATATCTAGCTGTACTGTCTTGAAGACAGTATACTGCCACACCGTATTACAGTTTTAACTCAGTGAGCTATTAAACATTAGAAATGCATTTATCCCAAAATCAAACAAGTATTTTTATTGGCATTATTAAAATTGTTTTGATCAGCATATGGAGGTCATATTCTTCATTTGGTTGTAAAACGGCCTAGAATTACCCAAATCCGTAAGCCTAAACTCTACGGTAACTTTGGAAACAGGAACATTTATTGATGAGTCAAAGCACCTCTTTTTTATTTATAATCACCTAGCAGTCTACTGAAAACAAAGAGTTTCAAAGTGAGGAAAATATTTTATATATAATTATGAGAGAACTATGTAGAGGAAAAATGGGAATTGAGATAAGCTACTTCATTATGTACTTTGAAAATTATTTTCAAAGAAAAGTTATTTTTGCCTTAAATTAGAATGAAAAATTATTTTGCAATAAGGTGTACCACCCAAAATGATTTGTCAAAGGATCTTTGCAGAAGTTAATTCACAATGAGATGATTTCAAGTATAGTTATATATACATATGTAAAGAATATTTTACATAATTGCTGAAAAAACAATGGGAAAATCATGCAAAGAAAATTATACAAAACCACATGGATTTCAGTTACACAAAAGTCAGACAAATTAGGCTTTCTTTAGCTAAAATAAAAAAAAGAACAAAAGGCAGAGATGAGACAATGTTTTGGAGAAAGTGGAAAGAAATATTGTATTAACAGTATTTCAATTAATGCTGATCATAAACTACTCAAAAAAGAAGACAACTTGTTATTAGTCATCTATTTATGTGTTTTTATTTTGTATTTATGTGTATTTATTTTGTATCTTTTTAATGTTCCTCTTAATGTTCCTATTTCTAAATATTGAAGTATATTTATTATCATCGATGAAACAATGTTATTCTTTCGTTAACTGTATTTGCTTCATGTGTGCTAGGCTGAGGTGAAACAAAACAAAAGCACAGTTTGTTTTACTTACGGAATGAGTAAACAATGAGACAGAAGATTCTTTTGAAATTCATTTCTAATGATGTGACGGTGCTATGTCTTATTTCTTGTTTTCCAGACATACCTTTATAAAATGACTATCCAGAACTAGTGAAGACAAGGACACTGCAATTCAGTTATTTACAAAAACTCTAGAAACAAACCTGTCTATTGACATCTTAGATTTTGATTCATCTTTGAAGGAATCTAATTAATTGTGTCAGGAGTATTGGTTCCTGGTTGTTGATACTTTGTAACTACAAAAAACCTGCAAAAACAACTGGTATTTTTTTTGTGGTTTTAAAACACTAATGTTTAAGTGATGCATTTTTATATCAAATAAATGACAAAACATGTTTTTTACTGTTAAATCAATCCTAGATTCTGCCTTGCAATATGTATACCTCAATATTAGGCCTATGTGAATTTGCTGACACTATACAAAGGGGCAAAGATATTTTAGGCATAGGTTGCATTCTTCTTAGGTTAAGAGACTTACTGTTTTTGATTAATGAAGACCAGGCTTTCAACCATAGGGACCTTTTTATGAGCTTAGAAATGTGTTGTATAATCCATATATATTTCTTCCTTTCTTCTTTCCCCCCACCCTAGAAGGTCCTAACTGTTGCCTATCAGCTGATGCAATCAGTCAGGGCATATTCCCTCTCACATGAATTTGCTAATTGGTGAAATATCTCAATCAGGACAGCTTGTCCTGTAGTGGGTTATTCTGGTGCCATGGAAGTGACATTCCCAGATGGCAGTAATCTTGCAAAATCAAGGCAAATATCTTGCCTTGAAAGCAAGATTGTAGGCAGATAAGCTTGAATTTCTGACTGACAGACACTTACCATTTTAAAAACTATTAAAGCTACACCAAACTTTCACAAAGCAGAAGTCTTCTGCACACTCCCTGGAAATGGGTGGGGTCTTTTACCCCAAAGTCAGGATGCTCCTTGGTGATTACTCTCCTGAGGGTTGAGTGAAGGGTTTTGTGTACCTCATCATCAATTCAGTGTACATTGACTCCTAATCTATACTAGCTATAATATAGGTACCTTTATGTCGTGCAATGTTCGATGTAATCTACTAGTAGTTCTTTTGTTTTATCCTGTGTAATAAGTAACTCTGTTTAAGGCCTTTTGTCTGTTAATCTCCTGTCTATTCAATAAATAACTTATTTCATAACAGACTCTATCTGCCATTCTTGAGAACTTGCGAGCCAGAATGAATCAGGTGCACATCACCTAAGTAGAGCTGCTGCCAAAATCTGAGCCTAAGGCAGGGCATGTCTAAAGCTCTCACTTGATCCATAACACCATGTACTACAGTCAACTTACTTACAAAGAAAAACTGCTCTAGCCTAGGTTTTCTTCACTTTGGATATCAACATATATTACTTAATCTATGATTATACATGTTAATGTCCATTAACTCTAAAGAGACCTATTTTTATACTCCTTTTTATTGTTAACTCTGTGGGGCACAGCACTTACAATATTTTTTCTTTTGCATGAAGACTCTGAAATCAGAGGGAAAAAAGTCTCCTATGAATAAGAATCACAAAGTCAAGGTAAGATTAAAAAAGTTATTATTCACAGAAATAAGTTCAAATATATGTATCATTATTTGCTTATTTTAAATATTCTTCCTAGTATATATAAAAAAGAATAAAGTACGATTTTTTTAAAAAAATAGACATCTTGTTACCTAGAAATTTGCAAAATGGTTGCATCTTCCCTAAAGGAACTTTCTTTAGAGTATAAATAAAATAGGGTTGTAGTACAAAAATCATGACAGGACCCTAAATACAGTGTGCAACCATGACAATATTATATGTGCAATGAAAAACCAAGGGCAATAAAAGGAGCCACTAATATAAATTGTTTTAAAATGAGAGATAGGCAAGTATTAGGAAAAAGAAATATTACGGAACTAGAAATGCTAAATCAATGTAAACATAAACGCCAAGTTACAGAGATGATATGAGATTTGCTGCAAAAATCTCAATGCAGATTTATTTTTCCTTAGAGCAAAATGATTCCGTGATGAATCTTAGGGATTGTCATGATAAAGTGATAAAATATTGACATTTAGTGTGCCAAGTGATCGAATAGATCTTTCACTTTCCTTTTCAAAATAAAATACCTTACCTTTTATGTTAAAACCTCTTAGCTTTTCTACAAGGAAGCTGCCTGATGCTCACTTCCTACAGACTTGAATCGCAACACCAGAACTGCTGATCTGGCCAACAGGAAACGTTGCACTAAGCACTAAGCAAGTCTATCTCGTCAATCTTGCACATCTTTGCAAATTCTCAAATTTCAATGTTCATATGAAAAATATTAATGGATATATTTTGCATTGCATTTCCCTCAAGAAGATGAAGTAGAAATAAAAAATATTATTATCAGCTGTAAGCAGAAAAGGGAAATTTTCCCTTTTTATCTCACAAGTGTTGTATACAATATTTAATAGTGAACACAAATCTGTAAATTACTTTTGTTTAAAACAGCAAATCTGTTTCAGTGAGCGCATCAGTAAGTCTCTATCATGTCAAAATGTAAGAAGAGTTGGAATCCTTTTTTTCCTTATTTTACCTTTGTTTTCTGATATTGGATTTTTTCCAATCATGTTGATAACAGGGAGAAAACAATGTCTATTAAGATGACTGAGGGATAGAATTTCCTGGTAATAACTTGTTTATTTAGCAAAATAAGAATAAGACACCAAATGCTTTCTGTTTGTGAACAATTTTCAAAGGAAAAAAAAATCAAGGCTAAATCCCCCTCCCTTCTCCCATAATCTGAATAAGAAACAAGCTTTGCTAGCCAAATAAAAATTTAAGTAGCAAGTTAAAAGTTTTCTTACTGTCAGACTAGTGAGGCACAGAACACCATTCTGATGTGAGGAGTGTGGTAGGAAAGAACAGGTAGAAAAGGAGTGGGAGAAAACTAATGCTGGCAGTGAGAACATGAGTGAGAACTGTAATGACCATGCAGAAATTTCCTGCCTTGTCCTGTTTTGTTATGACATGAAATAATCTTCTAATATGTGTGGATGCAGTTTAGGAGAACATTTGCCTCTAAAATGACTGATGAAGCTATTTGGCTTGTGGAGGTTGAAGGGGGAGTATTTCCTACTACAGCTTGTTCCAACTTCTGTGAATTACCTGGGTTTCTAAGGTGATTTTGAGTCTCTCTGCAGGCATGCAGCCAACCTAAAGGTTTTTCCAGAGTGGCAGTGCCTCAGAATATGATAATAACAGTAATGAAAAATTTCTACAACCCTCAGTTCTGCAAATAGAATAGTTCCTATAGTTACATGCGCTGGCATACGTCCATATACCATAAAGCCCTCCTTCGTACAAAACCACACTTGAACGCAGCAAGGTATTGCAGAGAATTTTCGCTGCATTAGATGGTGACCTGCTTCACTTTCAACTAAATAAACGAGAACCTGAAAAGGTAAATCTGACAACTTGGACAATATTTCAAATCTGAAATACTATCAACAGGCTGAAAAGTACTTCTGACTAATGGAGGGTTAGGATAAACCTTACAGAAGAAGTTCTGGAAATGTCCCGAACATCTGAATTTCCTCTTACTGGATGTCTTTAGCTAGAATATAACATGGGGAAAGCACAGAATCTCTCTGAAGGCAGCAGACAAAAATACTCAAAAATCAATGACATCGCAGGGAGCATATTCACACAGAAGAGGTTGTATTGCTTCCCTTTTTCATCAAATGAGCTAAATAAAGCAACAAAAGAGGGGATGTTGCTCTTTAGATATCTCAGGCACCTTCACTAAGAAAGTGTGAAAAGAAGAAAATTTCACTTATTAGTTTTCTTAGTTACCTTAGATGCAATCTTCCCTATAGATGACTCTTTGAATCAGCAACAGGTATTTTTGATAAATTTGCTTTTGTAAGAAATTGACAGCATGGCCATCTGATATAAGAATCCAGTTTTCAGGGTCTCTGGAGTCACATTACTGCCTGACATGGCTTTATATGAAATCAAGATTATCTTGAGACTACTAAAACTTTCCCTGTGAGTTGAATTAAAAATGCCAAGCAAATGAGAGAACTATTTCCATGCATGAGTTCCCATATTCAACTTGTAAAGATTATTCCAGTGTTTTCTAATTCAATGAATTCTTGTTAAAAGAAGATTTATTATTTCAGGCTTTTTTTTTAATGCTCATCTATTTTCTACTGTGATTGTTCATTGCCCTTATAATAATCCAAGTATTTTGTTTTCTGCAGATTTACTCTGCATACATAATTATAAATTTATAAAATAGGGAGAGAATGAGCAAATAAGTAGGCTCTAGGATATACGCTATTCAAGTAAGCAAATTTCACGGCAATGGCTTTTTAAAATACACTGAAGATCCTTCTTCTCTAAAAGTTCCTACGGTTAGCTTAGAAGTTCACCACATTTATAGATGAGATTGTCTGTCTTGAAGGTGGTGAGTATATAAAATAATTTCTATAGGAATAATATGTAACATATTTGTGTGGCAATGACCACATGCTTGTGGTTAAGGCCTTCTGTGAAATGTATCTACTGGCATTGCTTTCTTTGCTTTTAATTGGGGTTGTGAATGTTTTTGCTGAATTTGTCAGATTTTAAGCGTGTTTGTAGTCGTCTGTTGCTTTGCAGTCTGGTCCATTGCCTATACTCACTGAGTGAAAACAGAAAATACTTTTCACATATATGTGAAAAATTCATTAAATAACATTTATTAAAAAGAAACTGAAAAGATCCCATCAACTACTCTTCCACTGTTTATTTTCTTCACATCTGTTACTGAGTTTTTTATACATGCTTGGAAGGAATGGGGATAGGGCAATTCTGTTAACATTTCCAGTATCAAAATGCTATAGGAGTTGATGCTTATACCATTTTTTTCCCTTACAGGTTTTCTTTTACTGTGAATACAGACTCACAGAATTGTTGGGGTTGGAACGGACTTCTGGAGATAATTTAGTCCAACTCTTCTCCTAAAGTGGGTTCACCAGAGCAGGTTGCACACGATCGCGTTGAAGTAGCTTTTGAAGGAGACTCCACTGTGGAGAATTTCTGTGCAGCCAGTTCCAGTGCTCAGCCACTCTCACAGTAAAGAAACTTCCTCATATTCAGGTTGAACTTCCTGTGTTCAAAGTTTTACTTTGATTTATTATACAACAGGCATTGTTCCATACTTATATCTAACTACACTCACTGCACAAGAGTTCATAGTATGTTTAAGGACAGGTTGCACTCACAGTTGATATATTTGGAGACCACAGTGTCAGTATAGAAAGAGCCACAAAACTGTCAGTCCTCATAAACATTTTTTCATTTGAGCCATCCCTAAACACATTTTCAGACTCGATAGAAATTGAGGTCTGGGGAAAGGCTATTTGCTTTCTGGAACTAAAAAGTAGAGAGCATTTCTGGTAAAAGAAGTAGAAATTTGTTGGAGAATTTTGGCCTTACGGACAGTTTCTCCACCCTGTTGCTATCCTCCCTTCAGCAATTCATGCATTAGACAAAGTAACTGAAGACCTACAGCTTGTTTTTCCTTGCAATCACAGAATCTGGCAGAAATATAGTACACTTGTCCCTGTTTGGTGTATCCCTAATAACTATGCCCAGGGATCTTTTCAACTTCATTACCATGAATGTTTTCATTAGTGGAAGATCAGAAAAGAACAAGGATGTAACTGCGCTGTATAACCCAATTGATGCTTACTGGTTGAAAATGCTTTTGTTTCTTTGATGTTTTTCTCTTTGATTTCTTTCGGCTTTCCATTATTAATCTGATCTCAGAAGACTAATATAGAGCACAAGCAGTTTTTAATTCAGCTGGTTGAGATATTTCTCTTCTAGTTCTTGTAAATACCCCTAAACTGTTCTAAACACACACACAAATACACTTAAAACATACGTCTCCTGGAAACACCAGCTTTTTAAAAGGATTTCCTTCGGCATTTTTCCATTTCCTGTTACATTTTTGGTACTAAATAAAATGGACAGGCAACCATTCTGTGGGCCAAGGCCATCTGACACAATGAAAATTTTATCTATTCGAGTAATATTGTTCTCTCTCTGCTCTATTAGGAGATATTCTGAATTGAGACTACCTTATGAACTAGGCATTATCTAATGCTGAGGAGTTTGTTAGTCAACAGGAGTCAAAACTATGCCATGGGTGGTAATAACATAGATGATTAGGTGACAGTATGTGAACCCGTACCCTGGCTTTAAGTATTTTACTAGCATAAGTGTAACTTTCTTATCAGAAGCTAGATTACCCATATTGGTAAATGTTGACATGAAAGAAGTGTGAATTTAACTCTTTTTATGAATATCAAATGAACACAATCAAGAGTTACAGGTACTAGGTATAGTGAAAACAACAGTTTTCATCAGCAGTCACTGTGGGACCCCAGGTGAAATTAGCCAGCAGGTAAAATTAAATTATCTGATGTAAGATGTGTTCTTCAGAACAGCAAGTATTTTCTCCCTGGATTTCTGGCTTAGCAAGCTAACCTGGTAAAAAGTACAGGCAGGTCTTTTCCTTAAAGACTACCTTCAATATTTGCTCTGCTCTGTTCTAAAAAGGAAATAGAATTGTCTTGAAATAAAGGGGGTTTTAAGTATTTCTTAGCATTGATGTATTTGAATAAAAAGGCATATATTTACAGCAGTTGATATTTAATGAGGGGAAGTAATTAAAGATCTCTTCCAACGTTTGCCCATGCAAGTTATCAAAACAAGAAATTAAATCATGTGGATTATGCGTGTTCTTACCTATTTTTCATAGGAAGCATAAAGCATTACTAATGTTAGTATTTTGAATTAGAGATAAATAAAATCATTGTTGTAAGGTATCTCAGAAAAGCAGTTACATTCAATTATTTTCAGAAAAACCTAGATATGAGTAGAGTTCTGTAGTGGTTTTAAGCCAAATTATACATTACTCCCTTGATGTCTTTTCTGTGAGATAAGCATTAGGAGAAAAGCAAAGCAGGCACAAAACTTGACAGAATATAAAGAGATTTATTGACAGACTTAGATGTAAGTGAAGAAGGCTACAACAGAACAAACTTTCAGAACTCTTTCTCTCCCCCACTTTTCCCCTCTCCCACGCAGTATCACAGTTATAGGAAAGGGAAAAAAAAGGGTTTTTCCTCCTGCTCTACGTGGTTTTACAAACTGCCACCATTTGCAGGTTTGCTTAGAATTATACAATCTCTGCTAAGGTGTAACACATCTCTTTTCCATGAGCCCTCTCACAGCTCTTTCCACTGTAAGACACAGGCCCTCACATGGGGTTACTACTCGTTTAAGGATGAATCATTTTCCTTTTTGGCTTGAACATAAGGCTTTTTCTTTGCCACCAGGTTTTAAAAGCCTTTCCCTGCTTTATATATATAGCCTGGCATCGGCACTCTTCAACCTTTTTACAAGCCACTCGAAAAAAATGTCCATCCCCCCATGTACTTTAACATGGGTTAGAGACAAACAGTTTGCAATATTACAGTTCATACCACGGCGAGGAAAGGAGAGTTTTAAGCTCCGCGCGGGACTACGCAGCGCCGCCCTCGTAGCTTCGCCTCACGTGATCCCGTTTTCTCTTTCCCTCTGGCTCTGAAAGCCGCCATGTTGTAGGGTGTTACCAGGCTCCATGGTGGAGAGAGAGCCCCCCCGATCCCTCTGCGCTGCTGGGTGCACTATGTGGAAAAGGGGTGTCTTCCTCTGTTCGTTGCGAAGTCTGCTGGCTGCACTGGGGGCTCCGCCGGCTCCCTCTCCTTCAGGATACCGCGTCGGATGACCTCAGCCCTGTGGCCAGCCATAGCCACTCGCGGCTCAGGGAAATCGCTTCCCTCTCCACAATCCAGAGTCTGTGCTGCAGCGTTAAGAGAAGGGGCAGGAGGCAGAGAGGCAGGGGGCAGGGGCGCCCATCCCCAGCCCCGCAGGCCGGGCAAGGGGGGCCCATCCCTCCCCCTCTCCCGTCCCTGCGCTAAGCCGGAACAGAAAAAAAAACCTCCCAAAATCCAGCCTTCCATGGGGTTTAAATATGTAAAATTGAGAGAAGCGTGATTGGTCTAAAAAGCTGCCTGTTGATTTAGGATCAACCCACTACAAGTTCATATTTCTACCCAATGTATCTCTCCTTTATTTATTTTTGTTTCTTTGTTTGGTGGGTTGGTTTGATTTGGTTTAATTATAACACCTGGAGACTAAAAAAATAAAAGTTTAAATTCTGAAGACCAGAAAACATATTTGGAAATATGTATATGCACGGACACACAGACTAGGTTTTATCTGACTAAATGTAAAGATGTACTTTTCAAGACATAACTTTCCATTCCCTGTATAATCAAAGAAAAGACACAGACTGTCTGGAGAATATTTACTTTCTTCCCAACAAACATTTCTAAATTAACTGGAAATTACTGAATTTAGTCTCCATCAGGGTACAAGATGAATAATTTATTAAAAAGCCTTGCTGAAAGTACCCTAGATTGACTATCTCTCACATAAACATCTTTAATTTGGGCATGTACAACTGGTCAGATTAATTCTACACTTGATACCTTAAATCTAAAATCTTTAAATGGAAAAGAACATACATTTCATTCTCTACAAAGTGATGTGCTTCTATTGCAGGTGAAGTGCATACTTCTGTTTTACGGGAACATAAATTAGGATGTGACCTGTTGGAAAGCAGCAGATATGAATAGAAGCCTAGAAAAATTACTTACAGTGAAAGAGTATGAAAATAGCACTCCTAAGAGAAACAAAGACTGGTGCCTGAATATGTTAGTTGCGGAGGGCTGTGAGCCCTTGGCACAGGAGCCCTTTGCACTCCCTTGGACGAGAGAAGCCTGAGTCCCAGAAGAATCTCCCCAGAGATAAGCAACCTTTCTCTGGGTCATGGTGACAAAAAGAGCCACTCTCAACATGCCTTGCTTCTTTATGGTAATAGCCTGCACCCCATTGGCTAACTGATTTCTACCCCACCCCCGGCATTTCCCACGTAAACCTCTGCTTCTGCCCATGAGGAGAGGGAGTGCTTGTCCCTGGCCTCCCCTTCAAGGGGGCTGCTGGACAATAAAGACTACCTCTGTGGAATTGCCGTACAAGGCTCCTGTTTCTCTGTCCCTGAGTTTTGCCTGGGTGATTTCACAAAGAGCTGAATCACAAGAGCTGATACCACTTGTAGCAGAGAAGTTGCTACACTTGCTGAAGTCACTTGTTGCCCGGGGAAGTTGCTAAAGCCCCTGGAAAAGCTTTTCCCTGGCAGGACGGTTTCTCTAGGAAGGCTGCAACGCACCGGGTTGTCCACCACCAGACCCCAAGGCAACAGTTAGTGATTTTCGAATACATGAAAGACCATGGTAAAGAGACAGCAAAGAAACTTCTCTGCTCCCTGGTCCCTCTTATTCAAACAAATAGGATTAAATAGTAGGATTAAACTACAGAGGTAATTTAGAAATTAGAGTATATTTCTGTAATAGTATGGATGGTTCAGCACTGTTTTGGAGGTAGAACAAATTCTAGCATCAGTACTTACTCTTTTTTATTAACTGAGAGTTGATGATAGGCTGCAACAGTAAAACGTTAAAGAGACCTGTCCTGGCTTATTTTTCCATGATTTTACTGCACTTCTCTAGAAACTCTATGAAACAATCAGTTCCTTGATCTCCTGTGCTACATTTCAGCTTTCATTTCTCTTAGAATTGCCTTAGAATTCAAAGCCAGCTCATTTTATTCTTGTTTTAAGGTTAGCTTTTGTTTTCGTACTCTCACAAGACTGACAGGTAGACTGAATAATTTAGAGGTACAATAATATCAAGGAAGTGTTTTAAATGTTCTACAGCAAAAGTTTCCCTCAGAGATGTGACAGTTTATGTTCTCTAATAGTGCATGTCCCCTTCAATTTTATATTCTTTAATATTGCAGATTCCCTTCAATTTTCATAAAAATTTCTAGAATATTTTATTTAGGAATGTCCTATTTAACTTAGTTTTTATGTTTCTTCTTCTGCACTTTCTTCACCTTTTTAAGCCACCTTGCTATATTGACTGGTTTTACCTGGGAAATTGTAATTTTCTTCTCCATGATTAGTTGATCTAAATTAGTTGACAAACAGCAGTTCAGTATAAAACATTTCTTGCACAAATATCTATTATTATCAAATTTTGACCACACACAATCCCTTAAACCTATCAAGAGATTCTTAAAATACAAAGAAACATTACATTACAGAAGTATGACTACAAGAAAAGAAATCCAACTAACCTTGGAAGTTAAAAAACACAAAGCTAACAAGCTCATCATGTATAGTCCTTGAAACAATTAAATTGATAAAAGTTCTGTTCTTGACCTTATAGAGTCAAAATTTAATTTACTATCAATTTAATATATGCTTGAATTTATCAGCTAAATTTGTCGTTATATAGCTGTGCAGCACTTACTTGAAGGTAACAGAAATATATGCACACTCAGGGTAATGATGAGGTCTACATGGCCAGTTTTTAGTTCCTGTTCACTAGTTCATCACTAACTCTTGCCACATTGCTTAAAGGTTATTTATTAGCCTCTTAGCCAATATCCAAGCATAGCAGAAAGAATTTCTCCCACCACATCGAACATGGAAAGTTTTCTTTCCCCAGTAAAGCAATTCTTTCTTAGGCCTAGGAAAAAAACTGTAAAAAAATCAAGCGAAATGTATAAATTAACAAAAAAGTCTGTGGTAAAAATCTCTTTTTGGAGTATGGAAAATTGTAAAACAGTGATACATCTAGGGCAGGCACCTGCATTATATCTTCAGTTTATTTTGGGAATTATTAGGAGGCTGCGAACACTGTGCAATTCTTTTCCCTGACAGTGCTGTCACGCAGACACGGTTCAAGGGCTCCAATTAGTAGCTTCTGTTGCCTGGTTTACTGAGTTTACATATAGAATAAATCAATTTTCCAGCAAGTTCAAGTCCAGCTCCAGAGTGCTGGATCTATTTTATCCAAGGACATACTAGAAAAAAAATTTTGCTGTAGCAATCAGCCCTTGTATAACCCAGATATGCAGTGGAATCTTTAAGTTTAGATTTAAGACTCCTAGATAGGAAGCTATTTCTTACACAGACATCACAGATATGCTTCAGAATATATCAGATGTAGTTCCTTACCCTGTGTTTTCGATTGAAGCAAAATATATTATCAACAAGACTGCTTCTGGTTTAAAAACTTGTGATTTTAATTTAGCCCTAAAAATACCTGCATGCAACTACTACAATAAATTATTTTATTATTCTTTCCCCCAGAATTTGGTGACTTCTCCCAGTGATTAACTACCCTAATCAAAGTCATGTAGAGGTGATTCTCACAGAACACCAGTGTAAACAGTGGACTTCAAGAAAGGACACTGATTATTTATTGGGGCTTAATGCAGGAAGTTTACATACACATGGACATCCTGTCTTTCTGTTAGGTCCAGTTTGACTGACTAGGTTCCAGCTTGCTTGCAAAGTTAATTTTCCTTTCTTTTTGCTATGTGATTAATGTTTTGTTTGTTCTTTACATGAAAAAAAACAATAAAGAAAAAATAGATGTGCTGGTCTTTGTTACTGTGGAATAACATTTACTGTTTTACTTAGAGAATGTCTGCCTTTAGGGGTGAACACTGTCTAGGAATAGACTTCTAGTAGTGCTACCTACAATAAAAGGTCCTGATGAGAATGATGGATGGGATCCTCGGTTTAGAAAGTTTGAGGTTATCATAGACTCACAGAATATCCCCAGTTGGAAGGGACCCACAAGGATTACCAAGCCAAACTCGTGGGTCTGCACAGCACCATCCCCAAGAATGACACTACAGGCCTGAGAGCATTGTCCAAACACTTGAACTCAGACTGGCTTTGTACAGTGAGCACTTCTCTGGGGAGCCCGTTCCACTGCTCAGCCATCCTCTGGGTAAAAAAAAATCTCTTCTCTAAACCTCCCCTCACTCAGCTTCACACCATTTACTCGAGTCCTGTCACAGGACACCACAGACATCAGTGTTTGCTACTCCTCTTCTCCCCATGAGAAAGTTGTAGACTGTGATGAGGTCTCCCCTCAGTCTTGTCTTCTCCAGGCTGAACAGACCAAGTGACCTCATCAGCTATAGTCTTGTCAACTTGTTATTCAAAAATATAGTAGGCATTTTCTTTCCCTGTTTTTGAGCAAAGCAAATGAACTGGACTATGGGCAATTTGTCTCAGATTGCTCCTAATTTGTTTCAGTCTCATTCTGTCATTTTAATATCTGAAACACTAAAACTATAAATGGTCTTAGACCAAAAAAACAGCTTTCCAGAAAGATTTAATTTATTTTCTTCTGCTATTGTTTGCATATGAGAGAGTCTTTGCAAGACAAGGGGGACTTGAATTGCCTTTGATCAATATTTCACCACTCATAACCATAGCCCACAACTGTGATTATCAGCTCAGCCAAAATGTTATAAACACAAATTTTTATTAAAGAAGTATTAATTTGTGATATAATCAAACCCAAAATGAAAATAGTTTCACAAACTAAACAAGTCCTTATCTCCAACCAGTCTTGCAGTAACATTTATGGAAGCTAGAAAGAAAGTGATGATCATGGTTTCAGAGGAAACCAGTCACACTAAAATCACTGACTTGTGGACTCTCTAGCAGCCACTTTGCTTTTTTACTTGTTCTCCTGCCTATTCATCATCCAAATTTCTTCCTTTTTTTTTTTTTTAAATTTAGTGACATAAATATCATACAAGTAGGAAAAATATCTAATGGTCTTTGAACTTGTTGTGCAACTTCTTCTAATCCTGTGCAGTACAATACATTCATGATCCTCAAAAAAAACAAGAAGCAAAAAATGTAGGAAGATTTGTGGAACTCTTGCATCTAAACAGAAACAGAGCGACTCAGCTTAATTGAATCAGTGGAATGTGAGACAAACTCTTGAACGCTTTTTAATAAAATCTCTGTCTCTCGTTTCTCTGTATCACTGTAGATACTGAGTCACAAGAGACCTTTTTTTCTGCAAAGATTTTTATTTTAGCTGTCAGATTATTTTAATTTAAAGGTTCCAAATTCAGTAGCTTGTCTTCCAAGGATTTTAGAATTTCTTTTTTTGTTGTTGTTTTTCGGTTTTCTCTTCCCTCCAGCTCCACTTGGCTCCTTAAAGAATGTTGTCACCAGCAGTGGTCATGCCATTGCTTCTTCCTAGGGAGTAGGTCATACCAACCAGTGCAGAGGAAGATGTTCCTTGACTGCCTCTCAAAATGAGGATTAAAGGGCACATCAGGGGTATTGCTGGTTATGATGAATCCTCTTAGACCCCGTCTAGGGAGTCATGTTGCTTGTTTACCTCTCTGAAGTGGCTGTATACAAACTCACACATGGGAACACAGCATGGGGAATAAAAAAGAACTAGAAATTTACATGTGGTCATAGGGCCATGATCTCATTGCAGTTATTGAGACAGCATTCTTTTGAGCTGATTGTTTTTTCTGTATCTGTCTGCTCTTTTACTTTCTCTCTTCTAGTCCACTGCTACATCATAGATTCAGCATTTCTAAAGCATTTCCTAGCCTTTGGTTGCTCAGTTTTCAGATGACATTGGTCCAGAGTCTGTAAAACAAGGATGTTAGACAATCTAAGGGAAAGTCTTCCCTCTGACAAATAGTGTTCAGGGTTGGACTCAGACATGACATCTGAGGCTCTGTGGCTAAGGCTCTTCATGCTCAGCCAGAGCTGTTGGTTTTGTACTTATTAGTAACTGAGGACAGCCAGAACCAGATGGAAGGAAGCCAAGACATCAACCTACACTTTATACGAAGTACTTTTTTCTACACTGCACTTGTCCATGAGTGACCTTACAGCACTTCTGCTAAAAAACATACAAATGTGAGAATTCATATTGAAAAGAAGAAATTTGGATGCCTTGTGTAAACAACCTTCTCATCGCCGGGTAACATCAATATGATACTGTGCAACATTACAGTATTCAGTGCACAAATTGCTAGTGCTGTTATCAAAGTTTTCAAAAGTGAAAGCAGTATACATGGTGATGCTTTCATGGTAGCGTGCATTATTTTATCTTTGTTAATGCTCAGTAATTTAAAATTTAGATTCGTTTGGATTGACAGCCACTAATAAAACATCACTGTACAGCTTTGGGGTATGTCTATCACCCTAAAATATCCACCTCAGGACACAAAAAATGTGCTAGGAACATTTACTGACAAATAGAGAATTTGTGCATCACTTTCTGTTTGATAAGAGGGGGCCAGAGCACATTAAAAAATTAGAAGTAAGAAGGCAATTTGCTTTCTGTTTTAATGTTTCTAATATTAAATGCAGAAGAACTCTGCTTAAGAGAATAACTAACACTTCAGTTTAAGTGATAGGATCATGCAATTTCCACAATCTCTGATTTTTTCCTCTGGCAGCTGTATAGAGTTGGGTGAGTTTCCTGCCATACTGCACCAGGTTCATTGCTTAGTGCTGTAATTTCTATGATTGGAGACCCAGGACAGACAAGCACAGTGGAGACTCGAGGTTGCAGCCAGCAGCTAAGAGCAGTTCCATTCCTTGAATATATGGGTATTTCTGAAGTGCTGCAGATTACTGTACTTTACCATGTCCCTGAGTCATTGTTACAGTCTGGCCAGAACTGGAAGCAGTATCGTTTCCTCAGTTTTGTTATTTAGTTGTGCTTTAACAAATAAACAATCCATTTAGCTGGAAGCAAGCCTGAAGAATAGGTGTAAGCCACATACAAGTGTATTTGGCTCCTGTTATCTCCCTAAGGACTGTACCCTCCTTAAAAGCGCTCTAGGAAGCTGTCCATTTTCCCTGTGATGTCATCTGGTTTATCTGTTGACCCACCTTGCATAGCCTGGTAGGGATACACAAGCATGAAAATTTTAGGCAGTAGGGTAATAATAAGGGCTCTGTGTGTGAAGGTATCCACCACGTGACACTTCTGTAATCTTAAAATTTATTTAAAGCACTTTATTACAACTCCATTTGCTGTCTTCCCTAGAAGCAGCTACTGATGTCCTACAAGTCCAGAGAAATTCAAGCAGGATATTTTAAGTGAGCTGAAGTTTTAGAGCCTAAGGGTACATACAGAGTCAAAGTTCTATAGAATTCAGAGGCCTGAGGAAATTATAGCTAACTTATCAGGAAAGACACATGCATTTGTGAAATGATTTTTTTTTCTTTTTCTTTACAAAGAAAGCTGTATTTCCTAGTGTATGGTCCTTGTGGCTTGATTTATTTCTCTCTGGGATTTCTTCTCTTTAATTTCATTTTAGAGATTGCAGTGTTGCATTTTAACATTTGTGTCTAGTCTTTACTGTGGGCAATTCTGGAAAATATTTATAGAAATGCATTTTTATCTGCTAGTTGCAGGATCTGTTGTTTTTTCCTTTTGTGTTCACAATTACGTTGATCCCATGCTACAGCTGTGCTATACTGATTCTTATAGTAAACTCATTACTGTGGTTCTTCTACAGCAAAGAAAACTTTATCATGTCTCCTAGAAATAACATGAATCACAGATTTTCAGGGTTGTCAGTGATACTCAGTACTTTTAGGACAAGTAGCTTTGGTTGTTTTGAAAAAAATTACATATTTTCCTAATTTGATGATGGTCTTTTAAATGCCATTAACTAAATGGACTAAACTAAATGGACCAAAATAATGAAAGATGTTTATCAAATGCTATCTGGGAACAGCACTGAATAGTTGCATTTTTAAGTGAATTTTTAAGTTGTATTAAGCTACTTTCTAGACAGCCAAAACATCTGGACAAAATATGAGAAAAATTGAATACCTTTTTGTTTATAACTGATTTTTCATTTAACAAGCCTTACTAGTTTCTTATAACAGACACAGTGATTTTCCTTTAGATTTAATTACTGCTTTCCCAAGGTAACCATAGGAAAATTATTTATCATTTAAATGAATAAATACTGTGATAATATTTTTATAATGCAGAATTATTCTTTCATAAAAATTGACTCTGACCAACTAACACATGGAGAAAATGCTATATAAATGCACAGTCTGTGATGTTTTGTATCCTTTCAAAAGCATAACAACTTCAGAAACTATTTTATGAGTCTTTGGGGACTGATTAAATTTATACAACAAAATTTTTATTCTCAGTAGTGTTTAACACCCTCTTGCAGCGTTTCAGATTTCTCTGTGGTTTCAGGAGACGTGGGTAGCATTTGACTTTTTATTATTACCATCTCACTGGGAAGAAAATGCCTCAGTAACATTCACTTCTACTGAGGGTTTAAATATTAAGACACACTTGAGCACACTTGTGAGGCTGACAGAAATTGGTCACTTGGAATGAAAAATCCTGGAACAAGAAAGCTTCCTCCTTTTTCAATAGCAAGAAGCTGGGAGTGTGTGTGACAGGGAAGAATGGGAGCTAAAAATGACTCATGCCAGAGCATAGAGATGCTGGGAGTGTGTAAGCAAGCCTGGCAAGAAGCCTTCTGAGATTTTTTTTTTTATTTATATGAAAATGTGACCTCTTCGTTTCAGAGACAGGAGACTACTTATAATGGTCTTCAATGACAGTCAAACACTGCTCCTTCCTAATATCAAAGTTATAGTGACCTATTTTGTGATGAGGTGAAGGAGACTACAAAAATCAGATGTAAAGAAGTGTTGATGAGCAGTTTCTCATGTGATCTCATTGACTCTAGGTGATTTCTTCAGGGAAGGATGTGAATCTCTATCTGACTTGAAGTAAAAGACAAGTGAAACATACAGTCTTTATGTCATAATTCACTGATGCAAGTGAATACTTGCTAGACCCATGCAAGATATACCTACTGCATAGGTAATTCACACCTCACATTTTTTGCTCATTTTATTGAATTTCCTTTCTTTGCAATTGCATTGGTCAAAAAACTCAAGAGTAATTAAATAATGCTGCTATTTTTTCTGCATTGAAATCACACTGTTTGAAACATAAAGCTGTATTAGCTCTAACACACATTTTGTATTCTTTATTTTTTTCTGAGACAACTTTGATATATCACTGCAATATGTATGTTTATGTAACCTTGAGACCATCGGTCACTTAAAAGAGGAAAGCCAAGATAGTCAATGAGAAATTCCCTCTCCGGGAATAATTCATGCTTCCCTGAAGGTGCCTGCCAGTGAGCAAGGATCAATGTAGTCATTCAAAGAAACCGTAACACTTTCGTTTATAGAAAAAATGTGGTTAGCCTACCAGTCTATGACTTTTCACTCTTTGACTAGAGGCCAGATTTCATTGACATTGCTACAAAGCAGCCAAGAGATGACTTGTGACACATGCCACACTAGTGCAAAGACTGCATCCATGCTAATTAAATGTGCCTAGGAGTATACTTGAACATAGGATCTAACTGAAGAGGGAGGTCCATGGATGTTTACTGGCCTCAGTCTCCAGAGCAGGTTGGCTGCATAGGACTAACCCAAGCCTGCTCTGAATCCTGAACCGCTCCTGGCAATATTTCATGTGGCATGGAACAGAGTCACACCTGGCAACATCCTCATGGACATCAGCATTTCGGTAGAGGGAACAGGGACAGCCATAAGTTAATTTACTAGTATAGACGTATACATAAAGAGCAGGGCATAAAACAATGCCCACAAACCTGGTCCAAATTGTGTGTGCTTGCTACCATGACCAGATGTTTTCAGATCTTCATAGCTCTGCTGTTTCTTAGACCGAAGATGTCGGCGATTGAGAGATGGGACGCAGCTTGATGCAAGCAAAAGCCGATTGATTGTATCTACAGCATGGCTTATATACTCTTTCTACTACCCTAGTAAAAATTGCAATATTCATGTTTCTTAGCAACATTGATTAACCACTGTCTTGCATGATTACGTTTACACAAGACACGATGTAATACACAGTGTTTCTTCTACTTTATTCAAGTTCTTGTTTGCTGTTCCCAGGGCTTGTGGACCACTAAGGTTAAAATGTCCACATCGCTTACCAACTCTGCAGTCTGCTCGACTTCCCAACTGTCTCTCCATACAAAGATAAGGGAACAAAAAGTTTACAATGATTTAAACCTTTGCATAATGCAAATGAGTAGTGTATACGAGGAAAATAATTTTTTAAACATAACGTATTTTTTACATTTCTAGTTTATCTACAGAGGCATGAGATTGTTAGCCTTGCTTACTAAGCTTTCAGTTCCAGAAATAAATTATTTTGTTGTGTTTCATCAAAAAGATTTACCCACCTTGGTTTGTACTAAAACCCTTGATAAAGTTGTCACTATTCTAGAATAATTACAATAATGCAAACATTCACCTTTTCCTCACCTCTTACTAAACATATATTTCATTAATGGCATTAACTGAAACTGATGATTGTTGAAGAGATCTCATCCTCTTGAGTACAAGGTATTAGAAAGAAAAAGAACAAATGGAAGATGTAAATGAATAGGTTTGATTCAATTCCAACTGTCTTATGCAGTATTTTAGCTATTGTAAATGCATTTTAAATAATATATTAATGAAATAAGTATTACCAAAGTTGTCTATGGAGGGTTAACTGATTTTTGGTCAGTCTTTCCTTTTTTTTTTTTTACATAATCCAGAATGATCTTGATGGGCAGAATTCATCTTCCATTAGTTCTGTTTATTTTTTGTTTTTTGGTACCAGTTTAGACCATGTTTGCCTACATAGAATCTCAAAGAAATGACATTGAAAATGTCATTGAAGACATGGAACACTAAAATTTTACTTGGAGAGGATCTGAATCAGGCATTTAAGTCTTTACTATTTGCATGCATTTCTTTAGCTCTTGTACATGATGAATATTTTGGGGCAAATTTTGTAGCAGGGACAGGTACCTCCTTCCTTCCATTCAGCAAAAAAAAATTATACAGAGAATATATTCTGTATATATAATATATACTGTATATATTGTACATACATGCATATATAATGCAGTAATAGGTATCTAATAAAATACCAGAAGACAATTCATTTCTAACTAAACTTTAAAGATCTGAATATAAAGGGAAGTGAATAGCATCTTTTTCCCCTCTTGCACATTCCAAAATACCATGTGCAGATCTTTCACAATTTTCCTGTTGCCGAGAAACTGGAAGCACAAAATGTCGTGGGCATAACTAAATGTAAATTTTTTTATTCACAGTACTTTGAAGTACATAAAACACAGGGGCACAGCTGTTTTTATTTACTATCAGAATTAGATACTCAAACTTCATTTTTCTGAGTTTAAATATTGTAACCTTTTATAGTACTAATAATTTTAGACAGGTGACATCTGTAATGGAACCCAGATTTCTCATTGAAGTAAACTTATGCATAAATTTGAGAATTCCAGAGAATTCTCAAATATAGAGAATTCATTGACCACTTCCTAAATATTTTGTTACAGTTTGGATTACATAGTAATTATCTACATCCTTGCTTCAAAGGAGACCTTTTTTTGTAAAGAATAAAAGATCTATTCAATCACAGTAGGCTATCAAAAACAAAATATAAGGAGACAGAAAAATTGCTATTACAATTTTTTCATTGTTTACAGCTGAATATTTAAATATGAAAGTTTACTTTGTCATCCTCTAATTGCACTTTTGTCTGATTTTCCTCGAGCTGTTAATATTAGTCTCATGCACACGAACCCCGCATATTTAAATAAATATTTACACTTTCTGGTAATTCATATATATATATATATATATATATACATAAAAATATATATAAAACTGAGTTAATTTGGAAAACCCTTATGACATTGATATAACATTAAATCCCTCACATGTGGTCAGTTGAATGAGAATTAACTGTATAACTATGAAGTAGTTTGAAAGCAAACCAGTGAGACACTCAAAATCAGAACTACAATTTAATAGGAAAACTAAAAATAAATGCAATAGTACAAAAACACTGACAGAGTCAGGGTATAGCTTAACACCCTGTTGGTCAGGGTGGTGGTAGCAATCTGATTAAATGGTGACTGCAGTCCTCTTGAGGTGATAGATATGGTGCTGTTGAAGCAGTGATCCTGTAGAAGGGTCTGGTCTTCCTCTGAAGGTCCAGTGGTGGTTATGTAGCTCTTGTCCTCTGGGAATCCAGTAGGTAAGGGCTTTGTGTGGTGTTCCAAACCTCAGATTATATCCAGGTAGGAATCCTTGGTTCCTCCCTCTGGGCGGAGCATCTCACCATGGGATGATGTAATTTTATGAGTCATGCAGTGAGGCTTGATAGCCCATTAACTGAAAAATATCTTTCTGGAGGGAGTTATCAGGGATGTGTCATGGAAGAGATAAAGAACACTGCCCCACCTAGTTTTAACAGATGATGATAGAATACATACTTTCGGTTACATCTTACATTGTAACCTAAGACAAACTACAATGGACAAGTAAAAAAAAAACAACTCTATATTTGGATGCTTTGTTGGCATCAGTGGCTCATGGTTGGGAAGAGCAGCCTACAGCCAGATGCTTAAACACTTCCAGGTGTGACAAGAAGAATTCTTTTGGATGTGAGAACTGGACTCTAGACTAGGTCTTCTGTGGGCCAGCGCTGCTCAGGGTGTTAAGAGAACTAAACTGTCATGTGCAACTTCTATCTTAGGCACCTCAGCACTGAGCGTGAGTTGTCTGAGCTCACCATCCAGGAGAAGCATGACTTTTTAGCTATCAATATACGTTAAATGGGAATGATACAACCTCCCTAACCAACAGGGGTATGAGAGAAAAAGCACAATTTTAAATACTTATGTTTGTCAAACCTTATTGTAGTGTAACTTATCAAGAGGATACAATAAAATCAAGGAATACAAATGAAATTGCTGAGTCAGTCAGGGATATTAATTTTTGTTTGGTAAAAGAACCAGTGGTCACATAATTTCTGAATTATTACTTGCCCAGGTGAACAGTCAGGATTTAATTTCACAACTCGTGTATCACTGTTGGAGGTGTTCGAACTTAGGATTTTTCCTTTTTTTTTTCCTTTTCTGTCACTCAGGGAATTTTCTCCCATTTGTTGCCTAAGAGATGGGAATGACCAATACTTAAGAGACAAAGGATGTGGCTGGGAGGAGGAGGAGGGGGAAAGGTGCAGCTGGCTGCAGCCTCTTAGCTGGGAGGCTTTCTCTTGGGAAATGCAGAGATATGGGAGGATTTCAGCTGGGGGGTCAGGGGCTGGGCTCAGCTCCTCGCTCTCTCTCACTCTCGGGACCATAGGGGAATAGTCAGGTTGCTGCTACCACGGGGAGAATTCGCAGCCACCGCAGAGTCCAGCCCAGCACTGCTTCTTCCTTACTGTGAGTGAGCCTTTGCTCGTAAGAGCAGCTGTTGAACTGGGGCCTTTTCAACATCTGACCTCCCTGGGAAGGGGACCCCGACCCCCTCCCTCTTCCCAGAGGGTGTATCTCCTGGCTGTGTGCGGCAGCTGCTTGCAGAAGCCTGGCTGCCACTGCCCAGGCCCACTGTTCTTCTGCTGCTTCTTTGGGTTTTTTGCTACACTTTAATTCAACACCCCGTGTCTGCCTGACCCCCATGGCTCCTGCTAAGGCTGCGGCGCTTCTGCTACATTTTGTTTGCCACCCTGGGGGCTGCTCACCTCTGCCGTTCCAGCCGCTGCTCTGAGGTTCCTGCTACAGTCCATCTTGCTATCTGGAGGGGCACCAGGATCAGCTGCCCCTGGGGGTTTGTAAAGCAAGCCCTTTCCCATCTTTTCCGCCGCCTGCATCCGCCATCACCGCATGAGGGAGATGCGGCTGAACTCGCGGCACAGCGCCCCCTGCAGGCGCGGGGGAATCGCCGCCCCCGCCCTGCCCCGCCCGGAGCCAGCAGCGCCCCTGCCGGCTGTGACCGGAACTGCACCCAAGGGGAAGGTGGCCTGGAGCCGAGAGAAGGCGGCCGCTGCCTTTGTGGCTCTGTTTGCTGTTGCTGCAGTGGTTGTTCTTTGTTTGCCTTGTTATACATATACTAGTAAAGAATCATTATTTCCTTTTCCTGTATCTTTGCCTGAAAGCCCTGTAATTTCAAAGTTATAATAATTTGGAGGGAAGGGGGTCACATTATCTGTTCCGAGGGAGGTTCCCGGCTTCCTTAGCAGACACCTATCTTTCAAACTAAGACAATGAATATGAAAATGATATATGAAGAGTGGTACAACTTGTGATTGCCTTGCTAAGAAAATGTGTAGCTGTTGCCTCCTAGAGGGTTCATGCACTGTTTATAGAACAGATGGAACACAGTTTCTCCAAAGCACTCTGTTCTATCTTACTTAGTTATTTAGTTATAAAAAATGGTTTTCCAATTGCTTACAGACCTACTGTGTTCATTTTTCCTGAAAAAGAGGCCAGGATGATTTTTAAGGCCTTTATTCGTTGTGACTAATGAGAAACAAAATCTTTTGAGAGGATAAAGGAGCAAGATTATTAACAATGTCTTCAATATAAGGATGATATCTTGTCTATAATTCTTTTCTTCAAATCTCCTGGCTTTGTTGTCATATTATTTTCTTTCTTTGAAAGTGCTTCTTGCTTTTCATCATATGAATATTGTCTTTCTGACTTGTTAGATACCCTTAAATTCAATCTTTTCCTAATATTTTCAGCATATAGGTAATGACTTATTCTCCTTTGTCTTGTATTTTATGTGCAAAATTTTATCTACCCAAGTTAGATAGCAGATGGTGTGGTAATGACCATATCACACATCACAGATTAGAAACACAAAACAAAACCAGCAATATGTAAGAAAGACATAATTAACAAAAAATGAGTTGAAATATGACAAGTGTGTTCAGCAGGAATTCAAAGACACTTGTGAATAAAACTGAAAGCTAGTGATACTATAGAATGCCAGTGTTTCCTTTTGTTCATTTAACTTTTTGATGTTATGAGAAGATAATGTATACTGCAAAACCAAGAAGAAAAGAAGTTATTAAGACGTTACGGACATCCTTTCAGCAAGTTTTTTCATAGTTAGACATTTTAATGTGTTTGTTTGTTTGTTTGTTTGTGTGTTTGTTTGTTTTAACTAAAAGCCCAAATCTGTGGAAATGGTACATGCAATATTACATCTGATAACAGATAAGGCTGTGGAATGCAGGCACTTCCACACTCTCTGGGCAATAAACAGCCAGCAGTAATCACGGAGAGAGAGAAAGAAAGGCAGGTCAACACAGTCGTTAGGTACAGTGCCTGACTTTTTTCTGCACCGTGTTTCTTTAGAAGTTAATTGGTACTGTTAGCTGCAGTGGAGCGTGAAAAACTTCTTCTATGATGATGAGAAATAATCTAGCCTCTGAAACACTTCTGATTTGTTGGCACATCATAGATTACCTAATTATGAGTTAACACTTCATAATCACATATTGTAGTTCAGCTGAAATAATTGTGCAGCTTGCTAAATCACCTGTCCCTGTATTATTTACTTCTAGCAATAAAAATGTCTTTTACAAGAAAAGAGAGTGAAATTAAGATGTGGTGCATATTAGTCATATTCACTCCTCTGCCCTCTTTACTGCAAAAGAAATCAGATACACTTAATGACATTTTCAGTCTGTACATACGTTCTTAGGATGTGATGATGTTATTACTATTTTCACAATGTCTGCTTTGTCCCATTTCTTAATTATTTATTTTTCAAGAAGACTGGCACATCACACTAGAGTGGGAGGAGGGAACAGTCAGCATCTTTTACCTGTATAACCTCGAAATCTGTTGATATTGGAACTAGAAAAATTGGACCTCTTACATGTGTCAATCCAGTTACTGGCACAGTGGATTTTAGTCAGCAATCTTTTTGTTTCATTGGTGTTACTGCTACATTATGAGTCTAGAAATACTGTTTATATGATGGAGGTGGGTACTCGAGTATGCAGCAGACAAATGGCTAATTGTTCTTCATGTCTACTTTGCATCCAAAAATGTCATTATGATTATCACGCAAACCTACTGATGGGTCTATGATGCCAGCACTGAACCTCAGGAATCCTGGACTCAGCAGCTGGGAATATGTGTCTTTTGTGGGAAATGACTGACGTGCTCTTCACAACGTCCCTGAGCAATGCCCTACAGTGATGATAAGCGGCTAGTACCATTTTCTGTAGTTGCTTGATATTGCTTTATTCCTAGTGTTGGATGAAAATTTGGTCTCTGACTACTGAGCTAGTGTTGGGGTACTTTGGACCACTTGGGGTCTGCCCGCTGCCCATCACGGCATGCCTACCCAATGGGCTGACGAGTCAGAGAGCGAAGCCCAGGTCTGAGCCCATACCCCTTCTCTAGAAGGTTCTGTTCAAGTTAGACTGTTCATTGGTTTGTTCTGTAAATTCCCTCCTCTGTAACTTGGCCATTGGTTCTGTGTCCTCAGGATCCTCCCCTGGGCTTATCCTCTATTGGTTGTTTGTTCTGTACCACCCCTGCTGAAAAGGCACCTGTAACCCTGGCCCGACGGCCATTCCTCCCCTTTGCTTTTGGGGGAAATAAACTCTTGGAAGGTTTCACGGAGTGGTCCTCTCCCTTGCCTCTTTCGCCTCTGGGATACCTGAGGGACTTAGACCTCTGGGTCCCCTCGCATTGGGTACACCTGCTGCCACAGAGCCAGTGCTGCCCGACCATGTGGCCGCCGAGACTCGACACTTTCCAGTGCGTGTCTGTGGGAAGGTCACTGTCACCTCTCCAGAGCGGGACAAGTGCCCCCTGAGGCTGACCCCTCTCCCAGGGCAGTGACAAGCTAGATAATGATACTCTAGTTGACTGTGAATGCAAGAGAAAAAGGACCTGTGATTATAGGGTCAGGTTCCCATTTCTGATCCCTGTGATGCCTTGAGAGGCCACCTGAAAAGAGAGTAAGGGAATAAAGGTAGGTATTTATTTGAAAGGCCTTCAAAGGTACACCCTGGGGAGCCAGAGGCTACTGCCAAGATGGACCCCAAGATGGATGACAGGTCACGAGTTCTTCACACTTTTATAAGTTTGGTTCATTTGCATATTAGGGTTAATTCTCCATTTAAAGCTTCAGTTAATGATGTAGTTTCACCAAGCTTCCACCCCCCTTTAGAGGCTTTTGGTTTATACTTTTGGGCCTAGGATGGTCTGAGTGTCCTTGGAGAGCAGGCCTGGAGAGGCTTTGTTATGTCTACCTAGCACGAGAGAGCAGAAGATAGCAGGCTACAAGAAACTTCAGAGTTACACACTAGGCAGTACAGGATTTGAAAAATATGAAAGTTAAAACCTAAGACATCACCTGAAAATGGAAATTGGCAAGACAGGGATTTCTAAATGAGACAAAACATCTACCTATGTGGTGGAGAAATCTTCTGTCCCATTAACCCTATTTTTCCCCTTATCTGGTGCTGGTGTGTCGTGGTTTGATACTGGCCAAACGCCAGGCACTCATGAAGGCCAATCACTCAGAAAAAAAATTAATGAATGGCTCATGAGCTGAGATGAAGATTGGGAGAAAATATTCTAAGGGCAAAATAGGTTCAAATTTAAAGGTATAAAGTAAACTTATTATTAACAGAGTCAGAGGAGGATAATGAGAAATAAAATAAGCCTTTAAAGCACCTTTTTCCCTTCCCAGCCCCTCCCTCTTTCTCACCGACAGTGCAGGGAGACAGGGCTTGAGGGGTTTTGGTCAGTTCGTCACCTGAGATCTTTTTCAGTTTGCTCATGGAGAGGAGTCTTCCTTCTGCTAAGCTGTCCCTCCCATGGACAAAACAGTCTTCCCGAAACTTCCGTGGCGTGTGTTGCTCGTCTACGGGGTGCAGACTTTTAAGGATAGGCTGCTCTAGTTTGGAAGCAAGTACCCTCTATCTCTGGAAGCAGGGGCCTTCTCTCTCTATTCAGGTCTCCCACTGGATCACAGCTTCCTCTGGCATCCACTTGCTCCAGCGTGAGCACTTTTCTCATGGGCTGTGAGTGGATCTCTGCATCCCCCGTGGACTTCATGGATTACAGGAGGACAGTTTGTTTCACCATAATCCTCACCATGACCTGCAGAGCAATTTTGGCTCTGACGCTTGGAGCACCTCCTCCACCTCCTTGTCCACTGACCTTGGTGCTACCATATTGTTCTTCCTTGCATGTCCTCATTTCCTCCTCTTCTCTATCTAGAAGAAAAACTGCTGCCTGTAGGTACCATTGTTAACAAGTTCCACTAATTCAAAGATTTTTGCAGCATCCTGCTGCACTGAGAAGTTGATTTCATCTAGGTTCCGTGTCAAGGAATCGCTCGCCATGTTTCCGCTGTTAGCCATGGGGCCCACTGCACTGTGTGGGCAGTGGCGGCCATTGTGGCGCTGGCATTATTTAACGTCTCTCGTCACGGTGGACGCCCAGGAGGAGAAGCTGCCACTGCTGCCCCTGCCCTTCTGCCCGCAGGGCAGCTGGCTAGGGGCAGCCAGGCAGGCACGACTCACGATGGGCCACGCCAAAATGGTGGTGGCCATGGCGGCGCATCGCCACGTGCTGCCCCAGGACGGCGGTGGCTGCGGTGCCTCGCCACCGCCGGGGAAAAGACTGCACATGCACTCTTTTGGTTTTCCTCTTAGATATGTCATCACAGAGGCCTTAGCAACTTCTGTAATTGGGCCAGCAGCATGTCCATCTTCAGAGCCATCAGAGATTGGCTCTGCTGGACATGGTGGAAGCTTCCAGCACCTTCTCACAGAAGCCATGTCTCTGGTGCTCCCCCGCTACCAAAAACCAGGCCATGTAAAACCAATACATGGTGAAAGCCTGAAAAGAAGAAAGGCATATGAGAAATATCAGTATCACCCAGTATGATAGTCCCCTCAATCTTTCCAGGTATTGAGGGTACATTAACAGGTCTGTAGATTCCTGAGTCTTCCCACATGTTCTTGTTGTAAACTGGAATACTGTAGAGTGGTTTCCAGTCAGCAGGTAGATAATTGAGAGGTACCATAATGTCATCTAGCTCACTATCTCACTGGCCATACTATATACCTAAGTGCAGCCAGCAAGTTTCAGAAAATGAAAATTATTTACTATGAACAGTTTAGGGTTCCTTTTTTTTTCTTCTCTTCATGTTTCATACTTTTACTGTTGCCTAGTTTGTTGTACTCAGATCCAAGGAGAACCAGAATGTGGTTTGAGCAAGCTATGGATACCTAAGTAAAAGAATGTAATTTAACATGCTGATATCCCTGTAAGCATTAAAGCTCACTAGGAACCCTGTGTTCCCAGGTGCTCCTGGTTGGACACTGAGAAGCCTTCATAGGGGAACTACGGTCTCCCTGAACTTCTGAGACTCAGCCAGAGGGAGCCAGTGCCCACTCCCAAGCAGTTCCTGATCTGACAGAGACAACTCAGGTATAGTGGATATATGTGCACTAATAGGCGTATGGACAATTAGATGTTGGTATATAAAAACCACAAAGATTTTCACCTTTAAAGATCCCCAAAAGTTTTCACTCGAATGTTTTCCTTTAAAGAAACCCCTGTAAGTTACTTCCTTACACTGAAGTGATTTTTATCCATGGCTTTCAGCTTTAGGAGAATGCCTTAAATATCAAGACAGTTCAGAATATACATCTGTCACTTTTCTTATGAAAGGCAGACAAATTGTAGGCAGAAAAAGACCATTTAAGTGAGGAATGACCATGAATCCAGTTTCTTCTACAGAGTGATAATTTGATATGCAATTCTTTCTCACATTTCAGTAAGACAAAGATATTTATTAGTCTTTACATAGATTTTTCAGAAGAAAAACTCAGATGAATGAAGATGACTATTCTTCCATGAACATAGATGATTATTTTAATGAATGAATGTAATGCACAAATACAACTGGCATTTTAAGGAACATTGTGAATGACCTTGTCTATCTTTTTGTTTAGTACAAATTGATGATTGGAAGAAAAAGTAATACGATTTTCTATTTAAATGCTGTATGAGCAATTTAACTAATGATCAGTAATATTTTAATTTCCTAAGAAAATTTTTCTATAGGGATAAAGGGCTGTGAAAGCTTCTTTTGATTCTGTGCTGTGTAATAAAAGGCTTTCATTTTTCTTGTCTAGGGCAAAAACTTGCAGATTTCTTACTTGCAGAATAATTTATAATCACAGCATTCTGCCACATCAAGGTCCTTAAGCATGCCTATAATTTAAATTAAGTATGGACTTGGGGGGGATATTTTTGGGTCTTGGGGTTTTATTTGTTTTTTTGTTTGTTGTGTTTAGTGTTTTGGTTTGGTTTGTATTTTTCCTTGGTAGAAAATGTCTTTTGTCAATTAATCTGAATCCGGTTGTACCTCCAATACAGCAGACACAGCATTTACCATGGATTAAATCATCTTCTTGATCAAAGTAAAATTTCTCCAAATCACACAGAGAGTAATGATTCCTACCCATCATTATTGGGAAGTCCTATCTGAATGCCCATTTTCTTGACAACAAGAAAGAAAAATAAACAATTTTCAGAGACTGAAATGGTTCATGCCTTAAGCACTGTTATGAAGGAGTTTTGCCCATTTTAGCAAGAACTGTATAAAGAAGCTACAACCACAGAAGCCCACCCCTCCTTGAAGATGCCTGACTGGAACTTTGGACCGTGAGTGAAGCCGCCTGGATAAGATAAAGGGGACACTACTGTTCAATCGTCTCAAGTCTAGGGAGAAACAAACAAGGCTGAGGGAAAGGAATGCATCCACAAGAAAGCCAAACACAGCAGAAAATCAACCCTGGCTGGGTTTGGTGTGGGGGAAACCACAGCCCACAGAGGCCAGGTTTACACAGAATCCCCACCAGCCGAGGAGGTTGGTGGAGGAGGTTTTGGGTGTGTGGTGTGTAACTTCTGGCCAGAGGCACTCGAACACCCATCCTCCCTTACACAAACCAGCCCAGCTGTGAAGCCCCCAACCCTGGGAAGGCCACATCAATGGAACATTCACATGAGAGGCAGCTGAGGGGGTGTCAGAATCCATCAAAGACCCCCCCAAAGTGCTCCCCAGACTCATTCCTGAAGCCTTGCACCACAGGACTGCATGTGACATAAAGTGATGCAATAGATCCAGAGTTTGCTGGAAGAGACTATGTCAAACTGTCCCTTGTCCCGCTCCGGGGGAAGTACTTGGGCATTCCCACCTGGCCTGAACATATATTAATCCATTAGATTCTGTGTGTTTCAGGGGACCCTCATCACCAAGAAGATCACCTGGAGAGGATCATCGGGACACCTGTGAGATCCACGGAGTAGTGATATTTTATTTGATCTGTCTCTATCGCTCTCTTTCTGTCTCCCCACCTCTTTTCTATCTCTTTCTCTCCTCTCTCTCTCTCTCATATTTACTATCAAATAAAATCCATACTATTGACTTTTGCATATGGTCTTGTGTGAACCTTAATTCAGGCAGAGGCATTTCTAATAATTTTAAAAAACAGACCATAACAGCAATAAACCACAGGAAATTCATTATGTTTTGGTTCTACACAAAAAGGGGTTCTAAGACTCTGCAGAATTAGTAGGAGAACACCCCAACAGCTTTGCCTTCTTTTACTTTTATGCGGCCTTAAGTCAAAGTAGTATCACTGGTTGTAATAGTATCAGTATGTCACAAGAAGCTGGGTGGCCTTTTTTACATTTTAGATGTGAGTGGAAGTGTGGGGACTTTTAGTACACACACATACAGACACATACAAAAGCTATGCAAAATACATTTCTAAAAGATGAGAAAATAAAGTAGAAAAAAGTTAAGGATCCCGTTGCAAGATTAGCTAATGACAGGTGAGGAAGATGATTTAGTCATATTCCCACCCACCCAGGTTATATATCCATAGCAAACTAAAAGACCCAAATGGCTGAGGAGCAGCCAGGCTGGCTGTGAGTAGGACACAGGTATGTTTTTCACAGCATTGGACCGAACATGTCTGGAACTGAATTTTAAAAGAGTGCAGTTCTGATTTGAGCTAAAATTGATGTAATTTTATTAGTGACTTTATAATTCTACTGTCTGTATCCAAATCCAAACCCCTAACCTTTAGCAGCCTTGTTCAAAAAAGTGACATAACTAAAAAAATCAGGAAAAAAAGAAAAAAAACTCAGGAAAACATTTTAAATTATGTTTTACTTCTGGCTAGCTTACTTAAGCCAGGCCACTGTGACTAGTCTTTGTTTTCCTGTTGCATTACCTGGTTTTCAGGAAAAAATGTTAGTTTTCTATAACATCATCGTGGGCCTGTAACCAGTTAGATGAGATTTGCAGAGGGAAGGCCAGAAGATGTGAGGCATGGCTTGTTCTTCTGTTTTTTCTTTAAAGTTGGTGACGCTTAAAAATGTATTCTATATACATAGCCCCGAAATGCAGAAGGTGTGCTGAATTACTGTGGAATTCACATGCCTTGTCACCATGCCAAAAGATAGATACTTTTAAGTATTGGAGCTGATGAGCAAGCTGTAAGGAAGATTGATTCTTCACCAGTGCTTATCGCTGGATGTTTATCTGGCAGTAAAAAACTTAATCCCTAATTCAGCAGAATTTTTGAAGTGGATATATTTGGCCTTATAAATAGTTTTCTACATAATTTGCTGTGTTATGACAGAACGGGTAACATTTGCTTTTGACTCTGATGCTTTGTGGAGGTCAACAGACTCAGGTAAGTGGTCTTCTGTCATGTCTGAGAAAAAAATAATTTAATTATTGTCTCAGTTTAGAGACAAATTTAGGAGGAAAACCACCCTGGAATTAGTGTTGCCTCTTTAAAAAAGAGATCCAACAATCCCTTTCTGCCAATAAGAGATTAACACTTGCGGATGAAAGTGAAAAAACCACAACCGTTTACTGACAAATAGAGTGCCCAAATGGCACGGAAAAAAAATGGTGCCTTCTCACAGAAGCAACCCTTGCAACCCACTCACTACCAGAATCTTGCTATGTAAACACAATAGCATGGGAAACACAGTAGGAAGGGAATAAGACCAGAATTGCTAGAGATAAGCTTGGGGGCTGCATGCTTGTATTTGAAATAAATAGCCCAGCCGAAGTGCATCTACACCAGTGAGGCAGCATGGGAAACAAATAGGAAGAGCTGGAAGCCTTTGTGCAGCAAAGCTGTGATGTAGTTGTCACCATGGAAATGTGTTGGGATGATTCTCATGACTCGAGTGTTGCAGTGGATGGCGACAAGCTCTTCAGAAGGGTCAGGCAAGGAAGGAGAGGTGTTGGGGTAGCTCAGGGCATTAGAGAGTGTTTTGGCTGTATAGGAGTCAAGGATAGTAATGATGAGGTGGAGTGCATATGAGTGAGAATCAGGGGTAAGGCCAACAAGGCAGAAATCCTGGTGGGAATCTGTTATAGACCACCCAACCAGGATGAAGAGACAGCTGAACTATTCTATAAGTGGCTGGCTGATGCCCCATGATCACTAGCACTTGTTCTTATTGGAGACTTTAAGTTGCTGGATATCTACTGGAAACTTAGCACAGCAGAGAGGAAGCAATTTAGGAGATTCCTGGAATGTGTGGAATAGAATTTCGACACAGATGGTAAGTGAGCCTGACAGGGGTAGTGCCCTGTTCGACCTGCTGTTTATGAACAGAGAAGGGCTGGTGGGAGATGTGGCGGTCAGAGGCCATCTTGGGTATGGTGACCAGGAAATGACACAGTTTTTGATTCTTGGCAAAGAAAGAAGGGGGGGTCAAAAAACCCTCTACACTGGACTTTACAGTGGGCAGACTTTGACCTGTTCAGGACAGTGGTTCAAGAGAGACCCCTGGAAAACATTTCTTATTAATAAAGGAGTCCAGGAAGGCTGAACATACCTTAGGAAGGAAATCTTAAGGGCAGAGGAACAGGCTGTCTTCATGTGTCAAAAGATGAGCTGTCAGGGAAGAAGACAATCCTGGTTGAATGGAGATCTTTCACAGGAACTCAGGGAAAAAAAGAGGGTTTATGACCTTTGGAAAAAGTGCAGGCAGTTTGGCAAAAGTACAAGGATATCATTAGGTCATGCAGAGAGAAAATTAGAAAGGTGAAAGCTTGGCTAGAACTCAATCTGGTCACTGCTGTGAAAGATACTAAAAAGTGTTTTTATAAATGCACCACCAACAAAAGGAGGGCCAAGGAAAATCCCCATCCTTAATTAGATGTGGGGAGAAAATCATTGTCACCAAAGATGAGAAACAGGCTGAAGTACTTAACACCTTTTCCTCAGTCTTGAACAGTAAGACTGGTTATCCTCAGGAAAACTGGCCTCCTGAGGTCGTAGACAAGAATAGGGAGCAGAATAGACCCCCTACTATCCAAGAGAAAGGAGTTAGTGACCTGCTGAGCCATGCAAACACTCATAAGTCTACGTAACGAGATGCGATTTGTCCAAGAGTACTGAGGGAGCTCGCAGCGGGGCTCACCAAGCCTCTCTCCATTATTTACCAGCAGTCCTGGCTCACTGGGGAGGTCCCACAGAACTGGAATCTGACCAATGTGATGCCCATCCACAAGAAGAACCTTAAGGAGTTTCTGGGGAACTGCAGGCCTTTCAGCCTGACTTTGCTCTCTACTCTCTACAGATGCCTGAAAGGTGGGGGTTGATCTCTTCTCCCAGGCAATTAGTGTCAGGAAGAGAGGAAATGGCCTCAAGCTGTGCCACAGAACGGTCAGATTGGACATCAGGAAAATAGAAATTTAGAAAATTATGTTCTCCAGTCAGGAAAATCAAATTCTTATATGAAAAGTGAAATGGAGAGCTTTTATCTAGTATTTTTTTGCAGGAAGTCCCTTAAATTCAGTGTGATTTTGCTGCTCTTTGTCAGCTCCTGGCAAAGAAATTACACAAGTTTAAAACTAAGAAAAAAATGAACTATGGTCACCAATCAGGTCAGGGCTGAACATGTGATATTTGAATACAATACACAGATGTCTTTTTTTTCATAATGCAAAGAGTTGTGCTAACTCTTGATGAATAAAATGGAAAATAATCTGGTGGCAAGAGATAAATTACGTTTCATATTTGACTCCTAAACTGTGCAGTTCACATTTCCTACCCTGAACACAGCATAGTATACAGAATCATTACATTAATTTTACATAAGTGTGGAGTTCTTTTTAAATTAATTGCGACATAGCTGCTGTATACTACAAGTTTTAGCTCTTCCCTAAATATTTCATTACAACTGAAGCCCAGAAAATCACTGTTTCTGTGCAGTCTTTGTTCAAAAAACTCTAAATAGGGCATAATTTGGAGATGTTACTGTTCCTGTTGGAAATTATAAAGTCGTTATAACTCCCTGCACCCAGATATATAAAATAGGTGTCAGACAATTCTATTAAAATACTGGTGACTGTAATTTTCCATCAATATAAAAGATTGGGTCATTGGTCTGCATTTGTGACAGTGTCGCATGGTTGAAAACACCCAGTGATGAATCTGAATCCATCCACACTTGAGTATTTCGTCAATACAAGTTATTGCTCTTCACTTTTCACCAGCGAGTGAGGTCTCCTTCTTGCAGTGCAGGTAGCAAAATTTAGATTTTTCCGTAAGCCTGGCTGACACAGGTTGTGTCAGCACAAGGAGAGTTTAAAGTGGAATTTCCTTGACTTGAGGCAGTGCTCTTTGGAGGGAAAAGGGAAGGGGGCTGAGGACACTGTAGAATCATACAACATAAATATTTTGTTTGCATGACATACTAAAGAACTACTGAGAAGAAACTGGAACTGTACTGTGATTTCAGTACGATGTTTTTTAAGCAACTGCAGTTTACAAATGGGGAAGAGTTATTTATTCCACAATTTGAGTGGGAAAAACATGAAGGTTTTTTTGTAGAGCATGTCATTTGGGCATTAACAACATTTCTGTAATCGATTTCTTAAGAAATCATAATGGACTTCTGTGAAATTATTGAGTGTTTATCTGTTCATTCTTACTAATAGGTAAAGTGGGGTTTATTTCCAGAAATCCTGTTATTGCATGCTTTTAGTACTGGCACACTGTGTCTTTGCTACAAGCAGAGAAACCAAGTGCAAACTGTCCCTAAATGTTCCTATAAAAGGGAGAAAAAGCAGTGATGTCTGAACAAGTGTTATTAAACAAGTAATAATAATAATCACAGCATAAACAATTTCTAAGTGTCCGCTCTTTAGTGTCTTCTGTTGAGGGGCTGAGA
This sequence comes from Lycocorax pyrrhopterus obiensis, assembly GCA_014706295.1. Lineage (NCBI taxonomy): Eukaryota > Metazoa > Chordata > Aves > Passeriformes > Paradisaeidae > Lycocorax > Lycocorax pyrrhopterus. The sequence continues at coordinate 62,935,315 of JACSVZ010000014.1, forward strand.
TGGTGAAAGGCTGTGAAGGAAAAAAATTAAATGGGAACTGAAGAATTTTAAACAAAGTGGGCAAAAAAGGCATCCTTTGCAGTTGTTCACTGGTAGAAAGGATTTACTGTTGTTTAGTATCAGCTACATTATTGTTCTTTATCCAGCTAAGACAATTGTTTAGTATTGTACTGTCTGTGTCCCATTAAATAATTCTTAATCCAAGCTAGGAACTACCTCAGAAACCAAAAAGTAGGGAGTAATACAAATATTTAAGGAAATACACTTATGATAGTTGTACAAAATTCTGAATTGCACCTGGGAAATAAAACCAGATTGAGCTAGGAAAGTTTTCTGGAAATTGCTCTTCTGTGAAAACTTGATAAGTATATGTGTGGAGACACAAGTATGAAATGTAGTGCAGTGTGCATAGTAAACTTGCAATCAAATTTCACATCTTCATTTAGAATTTCAAAAGCAAAGATGCATTTGAAAGTAGGAGAAAATGAGGAACCATACTCTGTTGAAGAAGGAAGGTGAAGATCATCTCTATTCATCTAAATTGTTAAGAAGCAGCTGATGTTTAGAGGAGTATTCTTGCCATAATAATACTGTAATGTGATAAATATTAGTATTATCTGTTTAATATTTGATTTTTGGTAGTCCTTTGCTTAAAATCTAGTATTTTTTTCCTCTACATTTCATTCATTGATTTCTCTGGGCTTATAGAACACCACCAACATGAATATATTTTTTTCTTTTTTCCTTTTGGTTCCTTCTGTCCCAGGGCATACAACAAGGCATTCACAAAAGCTAGGTTTACAGGATTGAGTAATAAGCTGAAACACTAAGTGCTGAAGCTTTTCAGCTCTCTGGTATAAACAGCTCACTGGTTCTAGTTCCACAGAAAGCAAATTTTAGATTGAGTTGCTAAGTTATGTTTTACACATGGTGTGATATTTTACATAGGAAATCATCCCTGGACTATCAGGTACTCCTAGGGACTAGCATACTATTGTCTGGCCTGTCTTGTGTCTGTGACAGGAGTGTTTCCGTGTTTCTTTCCCCTGTTCTTGTAAGGCTTGGTAAAAAGTTTCATGGTTCCTTTCCCTGACCTTTGCAAGCAAAAATAAGTCCCTGCAGGTCAGCCTTCCTTGACACTGAACCATGTTCATTGCTCGTCTGGGTTGGATGTGGTAAGGGAGAGAAGTTTAAAAAAATAACTCTGAAGCAGTGCCCTGAGGGGTCTCTGGGAGGAGAGGTAGCTGTTTCAGGGCCAGCTGGGGAGCAGGACAAATCTGCTCTGGCCAGGTGTGTGCTCACCTTGGCACTTGCCACTGTCCATCTGACAGCACATTCAGTAAGATCCCACAGTGATTCAGAATCACTGCTCAAAAGACCTGTCATATAACTCACTGGTTGAAAATTCAGTTTAAACATGTATTGCCTAGTCTAACCCCACGGCTGTGTTGCTTCTTTGCAGTTCAGGATCTCTTCTCCCCTTTACCCTTGACTTGTACTGTGGTTAAGTAGTTTCTAATAGCATTATAATATAAAGATGTAAGAACTAGTATGAAGTGAAAGAAACAAATAATAGTACTTTGTGGTTTTTTGCTTTAGAAAACAGCTTTTAAGTATAAAAGGGGTTCTTCTTCCAGTTCATGAACTGGAAGAAATGAAAAAAAATCTTGTAATTAAGGTTGAATTGTGTGAAGACTTTGAATTATGTTGCACTGTTTCAAGTAGGGATGATATCTTTATCTTCTGTCTATATCTATATCTATATCTACATCTATGAATCTATCTGTATATGTATTATTTTATAAATCTACCTTTGAAAATTCACTGCATTTTTATGACTTGTATCACAGGATAAATCTAAAGCATATTAAAATATTTTATTTGCATGATATAAAGGGCTACAAACTAGAAACAATATATTTTGTTCCCTAGCTTTTAGCATAGGAGTTACTACAGACATGTATATTAACTTAAAAAAGTGAGAAAGAGTGGGAAAATAAGTGGAATTTATGCAATTTACTCCCTCAACTTGGAAGTGTGCCAAGAATGTCCCTGAAGATTGCTATAGTACCCAGTTCAGTATTTTGACAGGCACATTAATATCATGAATTGTAATAATATACATAATGAAAGGCACTGTGTGGGTGACATGAGTCGACATTTTTACAATTTTAGCAAATAATGATTCTTATTTTATTTGCCATAAATTCATTGCTACTCTTGCTCATTGCAATAGACCTTACTTTCACAAAAGAAAATCTGTTTCTGGAAAGAAACCATTCTTAGGATGTTTCCATTTCCAGCTTCTCCCTGTTCTTGTGCTGAGGTTTGACATTCCTGTCACAATAAGAGCGTCATCATGACACCAGTCTGGTTGAATACAATATTTAGTTTTATTTAATTTTTTTCAATACTATTTCTATCATTGATCAGTTCAACCCCTTTCATTTCAAGGTCCCAATAACAGTCATGTTATGTTCGCTGTACAGCTGTAAAGTTATTGTCTCATACTGTGACTTAGGCTATGGATGTTTATAATCAATTAAAAAAAAACCCAAACCAAAGCAAACCAAAATAAACCCCACCTCAAAAATACCACAAGACTTTGAATACTTTAAAAAATGTATTGGTTTGCATCTTTCCGTAAGTCAACAATTTTTTTTAATCAGTAGAACTGTGTTTCTGAATAATAAAACTCCCATCTCCCCTTACCCCATATATGAGGATAACTTAGGTTGAAGAGGCCATGAACAAAGAAATCTGTAAAACCATTCCATCCTTTAATGAACCAAATTATACCTTTGAGTTTAGCATTATCATTTGCAGGGCTTTCATTAAATATAAATACAGAGAGTATATAATTTAGCCTTCTGAACAAAAAGACCTTGTAAAATCAAGCATCTGACAATGGAGGGCATAAACATTTTCTTAAAAAGGTCACATTTTGAATTTGTTCAGATGCAAACAAAGAAGCTTCAAAAACAGTCAAATGTTTCACAGCACAGCAGGTCTGTGATGTGCGTCTCAAGAGTGGTGCATTTATGGGGGAAATTTTGATAAAATATTGCTTGGTATTAACTGTGAGAAAATAAGAACTTTACTCAAGGAAACTGAAACAGCATAACTAGCACGTGAATGGAATAGTAAATTTTTCTGAGCAGTTTGACAGTATGGATGAGATTCAGAAGTGAATAAAACCAAGCAAGCAAAAACTTTCCTAAACATATTTTCGCCAAGCTTTCTCAGGTTGTCATTTGCATTAACCTAGCCCCTTCATGAAATTAATCTCCATCACACGTCATGTGTTAACTCTCTCAGTCAGTTCTTTGACATCATGACGATTTTTTGCCTTTTCTTTTATATACCTTTTATATACTTTTTATCTATCCTCAGTGCTCTTAGCATGCATACTTGTAATTTCTTAATTCCAATAACTTAGCATAGTCCTAGTTAAGCCAGGAGACCAAACATCCTAAAGGCCTCACAGCTGGAAGCCAGAAAGCCCATTGCTATCCTGAGAAACCAATGTGTCTCTAGGACACATCCTGCAATCTAAGATTAAGCCCATCCAAGGGGGAATTCCTCGGGACAGGGGGATATCATGCTCTTCATTCAAGCTTCTCATTGAGGAATCTTTGTAGATATGCTAATTTGCAAGGTCTATAAATTGTGTACACGATCTATTGTGTGCATGCATTTTGGTGCATTCCACCTTGGTGAACTGGTGCACCATAAAGATCCTTATTAAATACTGAGGTAAAAATCCTTTTTCCCTCAACCGTGTCTGGCTCTTAATTTTTAAGACCAGGAAAAGGCATCAGTTGACTAATGTTTTTTATATCCAAGCAGAAAGGAAAAGCATGAAGAATAAACTATACAGAAAAAAATATTTTGCACAAGTATCCCTATAACTAATTTAGTTGCTAGCTCTGTGGCTTTCAGTGGTATTGTGCTTTATCCTGTAATTGCTTTCCACCTATGTCTTCTATAACACCCACACTGCTTCTTTGCTGCTGCTGAAGAAATAAAAGCTGTTTTCACAACTTTATTTAATCATTTGAACTTGCATCATTCTAAGCCAATGACTATTTTTAAGGATAATTCCAAGTTCAGGGATGGCTTATAAATATCTGCTATAAATATTGAAGTTAGAATAATCCTTCAGATTTACTGATTTCCTGAAGAATATTAGTAATAAGCAGAAAAACTTGTCAATTGTTCCTAAAGTTTGGATTAAATTATTTTACCTTTGTTGCATGGTAAGGATGCCTGCAAGTAATTAAATAGTAACAAACCAGGCAAAAAAAAAAAAATCTCTGACTTTTAGAGAGTTCATGGTTCTGTAGCTCTTGAAAAGTGATAGTAATAAAAAAGACCAAAGAGTAACTGGGTGTACAGTTGAATTACCTCACACTTGCAAATTTCCAGCGTGTAAGCCAGTGGGTCACAGAGGGATGAGATTTGCTAGGAGTGGAAGAGACAGAAGATCCACCTGTTGTTTGTGAATATGGTTCTGCAAGAGAATTGTCTGTAGTCAGATCTGAAGAGAATGAACTTGTGTCTGACAGTTCTGTCCATCCTGAAAATGGTGACTAGATTCTAGAAGAACGGGATATTGTCTTGTTTCTGTGAACATTACTGACATAACTGCGTATCTGTTTTTTCCTTTAAAATTGAAGTACATTTTATTTCCCCAAACTTTAGCTGCATTGAAATCATAATGGTAGTAATTATACCGTAGAACAGTACCTATACTAACAATACTTTTTCATGATGAATTTCCTTTTTTTTTTTCCTAGGATGAGGAAGGAAAGTGAGAAATATTAAAGCTGCATAATTAAATGATATACCATTCCGTATTCCACTGGGTACATGAAACAGCCTTTTGCTGCCCATGCTGATCCTTAGCTTTCTTGTATTAATAAGTAATGCAGTTGGCTACCTTTATGCAGTTATGGATACAAATGAATATAGTTTTGATATATGCGCAGTTCAAACATGGTAAAGCCAGGTCTAAGCAATAGTATGAAATGGTTAGAGCATGGTGCTATTAAAGCCAAGTCTGTGGGTTTGATCCCTGTGAATTCTGTAAATGGAGATTTTTGGGGGTTTTTTGCAGTCTCCACTCAAGTGCACGTGTGTGGTTTCGTGAGATTCCTCTTTAAAAAAAAATTGCTTTTATAAAGGGGAAGGCACAGCCTGTGTAAATGGGGATATTTTCATTTTATTCTCATCCCTTAACAGACAGCAGCCAAGTGACCATTTATGGCTGTAAATTAAAATAGTAATAGGAACTTTAATTTACATCATTGTAATGATGTTTCACATCTGAATTTTCAGATTTTTTTAGAAAGAGATTTAAAAGGTTAAGGTTTGTTTTCTTATGTACTGCTGAATATACTTTCTGCAGGAGATGCACCTGCCTCTCAAGAGCAGTGTAACAATTATACATATTTACTGCAGTAATTACAGAACAGCATATTCAAATTCCAAGTTCAAGTTTTCTTGTGTTAGATGCTTATTTGCTAGGCAATTAATGTTTTTTTAATTTGGCTAGAAACTTAAATTAATTTTAAAATGCTATTGTCAACAAGTAAGAAATGTCACATATACTATTGCATATTCAAACTAAAAGCCAAGATTCTTTCTTATACAGTTTGACATCACACATTAACTCAGAATAATTCCTTTGATTTTGCATACAGAATAACTGTTCATTTGTCAATACATATATTGAAAATGGTGCTGCTTTTTTGTAGAAACTTGATTGTAACACATCTTTATTCCCTCATGGTCATACATTAGTAAAGTTTAGGACACCCTGCATGTGTGTCATCTTTCGGCCACCCATTTTGTACACCACAAATACTGCCCAGAAGTGACCTTCTCCTTGGTCTTCTTCCTCTTTTATGTTGTAGGGAAACATGAAGGAGCTCCACACAATTGGCAAACAGTCTTACAGCATTTTTAACAGGACTATGCATACACAACTGCAATAATATTGCAACTGCATAATCTCCTTAATTTAACTGCCTTTCAGGGCTGTTGCATTAATACTCCTGTACTGTGTATGGAAGCAGCACATTGCTGTGGCTGGTTTTTGAAGAAAGAAATCTTCCACTAAAAAGTCAGTGGAAAAAAATCTTATTTGTATTAAAAAAGAAAAACAAGGAAACCTTCTTAATTTTATTTCTATCCTTTTTCTCTGAAAAAGAGTCCAGTAGCTACTGGTAAATGAAGAGTGAGTCTTAGCTCAGTTCAGACTGTTTTAGCATTTTGCTTAGCTGTATCTTCCATTTTTACTTCAAATATATTCAATTGGTTGTAGTAATAGGTTGCCAAACTGAAAGACACCTGCTAAACTAAACTGAACGAAACATACCTGCTCCAAGCACTTAAGAATATCGATCCTACAAATGTTTGCATATTCATATAACTGTACTTAAAGTACTAGTCCAGTGGAAACAAAATGGTTAGAGCTTTTGGAGAATGGAAGGCAAGTGCCACTTTTTTCCCGTTTTTTATAAACTGATATCACTCAGCAATTTTTGTACTCTAGGTTTAGTCTAGATTTAGTTGAATATCTTTACATTGTGTTTCAGCTTTGTCTTCCTTCCACAGAATCTTGCACTATTTGATCTGCAAGTAACTACGCAGTTGAGTGAGGAAAGGAATTACTGCTGTAACTATGTAATTTACGTTATCTAAGTTCCTTAGAGGAATGGTGCAATCAGGACTAATTAGAAATACAGTGATAGGATTTATTAAAAATATAAAAATTGTCTAGTAGAGAATGAGCTTTTCAAGAAAGACTTATTTTCAGTATTTGCTATTAAAAAAAAACTTTTTTCTTAGAGTACAAGGATAAGAAAACAAGATAACACAGAGGTTTATATTATGGCAACAGCGTCCCCTGAAATGGCAAGATGTGAAATAGATGGAAATTTCTGTCTGTGGCATTTAAGTAAAACCTTATAAAATGAAGGCCTTGTTGCCTTTGTAAAATTATGGCTCAGGCCTGTTACTTTGGCTAGAGAAGGACTGTGAGAAAAGTCCGTGAGAAGAAAAATAATTAGTTTTTACCCATGAGAATGTAGTATCAACAGAAGCAAGAAAGTTAAACAATAGAAGGAGAAAAACAGCAACATATCTGCACCTGTTATTTTTCTGAATGCGTGAATGCTTATGCTATAGGTAGCCAATGGCAGTATATTGACGTTAATAATGGCCAATGAGTCTATTGTAGTAGTTTAGCAGCCAGTGAATATGTAACACGAACGGTAACATACAAAAGGTGTATAAAAGAGGCTGCTTGGTTTAATAAATGGCTTTTAGCCCTTGAAAGAGGTACTGCCTGTGTGTGTTGTGGCCGCCCCAACAGAGACATCTACCTAAATGAAGCATTAAGAGAACTGCAATTTAACAACAATATTTGGTGCAAGTTTGAATTAATTGGTGGCTTTTGCTGAACTTCAGGTACGGGCAGCTCTTACGGACGATGTTTCCATCATACTGAGTGATGAAAGTAGAGGAGGTTAAGGTAAAGAAGTGTCATGGTTAACTGCAGTTTCTTTCTTTTAGCAAAGGAGTTGACTGAAGGTTTGACAAGATTATCTCATGGCTATGTCTACATAGGTACCAATATTCTGTGCCCTATAAGATGACTTTTGTTGATCCTCAGGCTACTGTGAATTCTAGTACTGAGACTTTTCCAGCAGCACGCTACATTTTGCCTGATGATGAAAAAGCTGAGGCCATAAAAGTCTTAGGGTTCCATGTGTACGGGTCACTTACATTCTGCAGTCAGTCAAGAAAAAGTGTTCCTTAATACTATCTGTGTATATAGGCATTTCAAAGTTTGTATGTAACACATATTGAAGTGTACTGGAAACCTGAGCAGACTGTTTGCGTGCAAAAGGTATTCACCACAGCATCTTCCATATCTGTAATAATCAGACATTATTTTTAATATAGATATATATATATACATACACACACACACACACACACATATATGTGTGTATATATATATATACATACCCATTACCACACTGGAATAAGCCCTTTCATTTTTTGAATAAACCTAATGTACATTTTTTGAATTAAGTATTTTTACCAGGGAGTTAATTAGCAAGAGTTTTTCCTTTAAAACTTGCACTGTACTGTAATTTACAAACATAAGAAACCCTTTAAATTCAATGGCTGTAGAAATATCAGGTTATATTCTGTGTTCATAGTCATGTAGAGGAGATGATGTCATGTGGTGTGACCTAATACACTATTTCAAATTTTCAAACATTAAGGAATCATAACCACATGAAGTGAAATCGGAAATACGGGTTTTTCAGTGATAGCACCTATACTTAAAATATATTCACGCATCCTGAGTTAAACACATGGTAACCTCATGACTGTATTAAATTGTGTTCCTCTCAGGGGGGTACCCATCAACTAGAAACAATATTTTAGAATAATAATTTATTTATTGTGACAGAAACAGAATTTCTAAGTATGCCTGCTTTTAAAGGACAAGTGAAAATAAACTAAGAGTATAATGACTTATCTGGAAAATGACTTCCTAAGATCTTCTTGTTCAGTTTTTGCTTTATTTGAAAGTTTTTTAACTCATCTATCTCAGCTGAAGGGATGGTAAATTTTTCATTTGGTGTCTTTATGTTTTTGATTTTTAAACAAACGTAATTTTAAAATATTTTTTAGATTTATTCTTTCAACATATATGGAAAAGTCAGCACTTGTTATTTTATATGTTTTTAGAGTACAAACCAACCTGTGTACTTCAGTTTTCCTGTAAAATAAAAAAACCCCAAAATACTAAAAAAACCAAAACAAATTAGGATTTAAAATGGAAGACAGGTTTCTTAATGATTATACATCCTTAATACATGATTTCTTGACCAAGACTTTTAAAATCACGTTTGAAAATGCAGTAAAAGCAACTTGGTACGTACAACTTCTGGAAAGAAAAAATCCTAATGCTTTGACATGCACTCATTGCAATCTTTAAATGTCTAGTATTGGAGTACTAATAGGGTGGAAGGATATAAGTGATTTTTAGGCTTTTGTTAGCAATGTAGATTTCTCTCCTTTTTTTTTTTCTTTAATATAAAATTAAATCCTAGAGGAGTCTCTGAAAAGTGGAAACCTACATTAAGTTCTACAGGTCAGTCTGTTTAGGCTACCATATGATTTAACATGGCACAAATTAGCATCTGTCATCATTAATACTAATGACGAGGGACACATAAAAATATTCTTAGACATTTATGATCACCTAGCTACTTATTCTTGCAGACTTTCAGCTGTAAAAGACTAGATTATTTATCTGACGCCAGAAGAAGTAAATGGCATTTACATGGCATTGAAAGCAATAACTTAGATCCTTCATGAATATAATAATTTCTATTTTGTTTCAATATCTTTCTTTTCTTTAAACATTATTTTAATATTTAAAAAAATTTTAAAACCATCACATGTAATTGTATAATAAAAATGTATTAAATTGCATTGAAGTTTATATTCAAAATTCTTTGAGGAAGGACTCTAAGGTTAACTGTCAGTCCACACAAAGGTGGTGAGTCATAACCATGAAACGTGAATAAGGAATCAAATCAGCTTTGTAACCATGTGGAGATAAAAAACTAACACAATGCACCCTGGCGTGTGTATATGAACAGTATTGAGTGCTAATCTGATAGAATAATTTTGACAAAGTAAGAATTTTTGGGTTTTTGGGTTTTTTTTCCTCTGTGTGGTCGCTTTGGGTTTTGTTTTTTCGTTGTTGTTTGTTTTGCTTTTAACCAAAGACAAGAAAAACTAATTGTTTGAACACCAAAAAAACCACTTGTTTGTGACAGATTGATAAAGATACATCTGTTCCCCTTCAAGGAAATATTGTCATCTGTTAAGCTAATTCAGATGAACAAAAATAATTTTAGCTTATTTCTGCTACAATGCATGACTGAAACCAAAGCAATATCAAATATTTAGGATTGTCTTAGCCATACCAGAGCAAGTCTCTTTAGAGCTTGCTGTTTGAGACCTGGAAAAAATGTGATACATTGGATAGAAGGAGAAAAACTTCTAATTTACTTTCTAAAAAGCCTCTTACTACTCAGAGCAAAGAGACAGTTTAAAACCTATCAGTTCACCCATGGAGGCAGCTATGTGGAATCAAAAGCCCCTTTCTCACTGACCAATGACATAGTCAATAGAGATGATATAGTGATAAAGGGATAAACCTTTTTTTTCTGTGTGACTTAAGAAAAATGATGTTCTTGAAGTAGTTTTTAAAAAACTCTTTCTCCACTACTTACTGAGTAGGTCTATTAAAAAAAGGACAAAAATACAGTCTATAAAATAGAAAGATAATCCACTCTCAAAATAGGTTAAAGTATTTTTGATCATTTTCTTTGTTAATTCTAAAGAAAAAATAAATCTTTTGAATTAAGTTTTAAAAAGGAATTTTATAGGCAATATATGAAATAAAGTGTGGAAGAGAAATGTCAGCTGATAACGGAGTACAAGCTTTTGCGCTTAACCTTCGGGAATCAAATCTGGGTTAGTGTGGTGGTGCAAACCCACTCCACCCCCCCAGGCAGAACAGTGATCTCAGAAATGCTCATTAGGCCTTGTTCTTAATGACCAGCTCCTGGGCTGAGCTTCTCTTACACTTAGCAGAGACAGTCTGCTCTCAGGAACTTGTGCTGTCTAATGAGCTCCTGCTTTTTCACGAACAGCCTCTGAAACTTATTTTTCTTGCCTGAGTAACAGACCAAGGCGGAATAATATTTTTGTTATCAAAATTTCAAAGAAAGCTGACTTGAATTGCAACCAAGATAGAAAAATACTATGACAAAAGCCAACTCTCTTGGGGCCCTATAATCAGCAGCCCTAAGTGAGGCCCTTTGAGCTCTCCTGGACTCCAGTGGGCTGTGGTCAGTGTCCTCCCTCTGAGTAGGAGCTCTCAGAGCCAGCGAACTCTCAAAGTTGCTATACTTGGAGGATTGCTGAACAATGATGATGGATCCTGGGCTGATATCCCCGTCTCCTCAAGGCTCAACTGTTCGCCTGTTGAGAAGATGCAAAGACACCCGAAGTGAGTATTTCACTGAATTTGAAGGGAATTTTTCATGGGTACATTGTACAGACTCTATGTCTGTGTGCCTGCAAGTTTGAATATGCAAATGAACTGTGAATGTTGGTCTCCTAGATTTTGAGTACTTTAGGTTTATAAGTTAGGTCTGTAAGCTGCTGCTGTGGTATAGTAAATTCTATATGAATACTTTGCTAAATTGTTTAACTTAATTTTTCGATTAAGTTAAGTGTTTTAGGTTTAAGATAAGCGCCATTGGGCATAAACTGTTGATCAAGTCTGGGCTCAGTTTACAACAGTGCTCTACTCTGAAACTCAACAGGAGAGACTTCCATGTTCCTTTTCATCCTTATGCTTTCCTACTCTTTTCCTCCTCTCTCCCTCTTCATCTGCCCTCTCCCCCCACCCCATAGTTTTGGGTTTATTTCCATATGGATTGATTTTGGATTTTTGTTGTCTTCTTGGTGTGCTTTAACCATCAAGTAAGTAATAGAATAAACCTTGCCAACAAATTTTATCATGTTTTCACCTTTAAACCTGATATATACCTGTTAATACCTTTTCCAGTCATTCTTTAAGCAACCTTAAAACACTCATTCATGACAGTGAGATGAGGATTAACATCCAAGATGCAAGTTCATCTCAATTTCCTACAGTGCAAGCCTGAAACGAGCAATATCACTTTGGCAATCTAAACTAACACCTTTACCCTTGGACTAACTATTCACAGAAGTCTTTTCAACAGGGAGAAAAAAGTACAACCTAGACAAGTATTTCAATGGTTACAAGCTCTGCCTGAGGAGGAAAACCAAGATCAGTCCCTACTCTACTCAAATACAGAAGGGAGAATAAAGCCATTTGAAAGCTGGAATCTGGGGAAGGAAACCCAAGAAACAGGGTTATCTTTTGGAGTTAACATATTACCTTTCAGGGAAAAAAATTCTCTAGAGCCTTTCTTTTATCTATGAGACACGTACACTGGAGATAGTTCTACTTCTTGCTCTATTCTCTGCTGCATCAACTGACTATTTCACTGGAAGCCTAAAAAGATTTGCTGACCCTCCGGAAAAGTCTGTGTTGCACATTTTGAAAGGCCCTAATTTTATAACTTAGAGAAAGTCAGAGATGCAGAGTTTGAAGCTTCAGTCTGAAGCTGAGAGCTGCTTCCAATAACAATTTGTTAAAAGGCAAGAATGAAAGGCATAAAGTTTGAAAGGATCACTGCTTTTGAAATTTGTTCAAGAAAATTCAAATTTTCCAATTGTAATTTGCTTTTCTATAGTTTGTGGATCACCTCCTCCATCAACCTGAGGGAAAATTCAATGTGTCAGGTTCTGGGACCCTAGCATTGCCTTATCCAGTGTATTATGGATGCATAAAATTATTATTATAGCTGAGCAAGTACAGGACTGCTGCTTTGTCAGAAAACTTTTAAAAACATACAGATAAACACCAGAGAACTCTGTCAGGTACATGTGTCTGGTGAAGCCTAATGAAAAAATAGTACAGTTATTAAAATCATGGGATCATGCCTCCTTTTTTCTTTTTTCTCCTATGTGAACAGAGCAACTACAAAGTATTCATTCAGCTTACTGTGTTCATTACCATTTTAAAATATAATCTTTAAAAGATAGTGTGTTAAACTGAAGATAACTTTTGAGAAGAACTTTTTAAGATAATAAATAGAGTACTTTAAACATGAAAGGTGTAATGAAAGTAATTTCCATTGGAGTCTGTAAAGTCTTTGAACAAAAGATTACAGATAGGATTTTGCATGTGATCGCAAGATTAAAGTTTCTTAGAAAAAATAAAGGTCGTTTTGTTTGGTTTTCTTGTCGTTGCTGTTTTTTCAATTAGAAACTCCACAGAGATGCTCCTTTTACAGAGGTAACTAACTCTTAAATACTTTGAGGTAGATGCTATAAAATGCTTCAGGAAACATTAGAATACAACATACAGAATCTTTACCCAAAGGTGCCATAACAATGGTGCTGATTTGTGATCATCTCATTTTACATTCCATTTTTGAATCAAGCTTTGAATTGGTTTATTCTGCATTAAATCCTCAGTCTTTCACATATTTTCACTACGTCTACATTAAATTTGTCCTTGTGTCCCAGGCATATACAATTTTCATTAAGGTCTTAACAGTTACTGATAGAGTTAGTAAGATACTATGAAAGCTGCAATTCTCAGAAACAATAAATAACTTTCATAACTTTACTTGTCATTCATATTGTATGCCAAGCCTTTTGAGTCAGACTTAATTCTCAGTGATTTATGATAGCTACACTGAACTCTATTCTTTTCTAACAGAACACATTAATTTGGTTTTGTTTTCCTTTAAGACAAGTAAACTTAAATAATACATTCAATAGAATGCAGTTTGTCCATGTTGTTTTTTGGTTTTTTGAATTCTCATCATGAGTTAAGAATTCTATCAGGAGCCTTATTGACTTCTAGACTTAAAAACCAGAGTTGCACCTAACAACAAAGATATGAGATTCAATAGCATGCAAAATTTTCTACGCTACTCTTCGTAAGTAATTATTTTTCTCTTTACTCAAATCCTTGCTACAAAGGCCACATGAATAAAAAGGTGAAACTTTCAAGTTTTTAAGAAATAAAGCTTGTTTTTTCAGCTATATCAGTTCCAGGATACTCCATTCCACACACACCCTCCCTCCTTCCCTTGACACACCTCTGAAGTAAGGATTACAAGGAATTATAGTAGAGAAAATGCTGTTTTGGGTTGATAGGGTGTAAAATGATACCCTGCAAGGACAAGACGTCTCTGCCACTTCAGAAAGGGGTGGTCATCCCTCCTGGCTGCTCAGCAAGTCATCCCTCTTCTGCCTGCTAAACATAGATAAAGGATCAGAGAATCTTCATAGTTCATGATTATTCATACAAATGTAAACATTTCTCAAGATATACCATATAACAGACAAGAAGTAGGCAATAGGCAATGTCCTATTGGCTGTGACACACCCTTAGCTGCTGCTGCACAGTGAAGTTAGACAGGGGACAATGCAGTTATACTGTCAAGTAGAAAGACTATAATACCATTTAGGTGGCTGGATTGGGAAAGAAAGGTGAGAAATTCAAAGACAACTGTGATTTGACAAGTATAGCTCAGGCTATAAATCTGTCTGCAAAATGTGGTGGGAAATCTAATGAGAAAATACAACCTAACTAAAAAAAAGTTTAAAAGGCAAAATATTTACTCAAGTTATTTTAGCTGTTTAATTTCCTCATTTGGGCAGTTATCTCAGCAGCAACAGCAGCAGCAAAATACACCTCCATAAAAAGAAAATGAGGGAGTAGGTAGGAGAAACTTTTTAGACTTTGGAAGCATTTACATCAGTTTTGCAGTACATATTAGAAAATTGCTGATGAGTTAACATTGTACGTATATATATCCATAGAGGATTTCTCATGCCTGTCTGCATGGTGGCATACCCTTTCCTCTCAGTGAGTTTCACTTTGTGCAGATATTCTGTATCCCTGTAACATTTTCACAGGGACTTGTTTCTTGCAGAGTAAAATAGGACTTGCAAAATGTTCCTCACATTCTGCATGACAGAACATACCTTTTATAGGTTCTGTCAGCATCTCATACCCCCGACAGCTCTCTGTGATTATGCATACTATTCTTCTTCCATGAGCCTCATGACAAAAATTTGTACCTTACTTGCGGCTATTATCAACCTTACAGGGCCAAGTGCACTACAAGTGCCAACCTTACAAATGCTATTTGACAAAGGACTTCTTAATGGCCCAAACTGACATGCCACACAGCATTTTTTCATATGTCATGTATTTCAGATTTCCAAAAGCCATGGATCCTGTTATGCCCTGGTGCACTTTCTGGGTTTAGGGGAAAGTTGTTTGATTCATTCTGGGCAGTGCCCGAGTGAAAAATAAAAATTCTCAGGAGGTTCAGTAGCAAACTTATACTTGCAAACTTTAGAACATTAAAATAGAATATGGTAGTTGGCAAATTAAGACAACAACCAGACAAAGTAATGCACTTCACAAACCTTAACCTAGCAATCTTAAACTTTGCCAACTTTAACTTATCCAGACACAACAAGGCCTTTATGAAGGCATTGAACGGAACTTTTTAGTGTGGTTTAAAATATATTTCTAAAAGAAGAAGTTAGGAGAAGAAGGAGAGAGAGAGAGAGAGAGAGAGAGAGGAAGGGAAAGGAGGAAGGGAAGGAAAGGGGAAGGGAAGGGGAAGGGAAGGGGAAGGGAAGGGAGGGAAGGAGGGGGAGGGGGGAGGGGGGAGGAAGGAAGGGAGGGAGGAAGGGAAGGAGGAGGGAGGAAGGGAGGAAGGGAGGAAGGGAGGAAGAAAGGGAGGGAGGGAGGAAGGGAGGGAGGAAGGAAAGAAGGGAGGAAGGGAGGAAGGAAGGACAGAAGGACGGAAGGAAGGACGGAAGGAAGGAAGGAGGAAGGAAGGAAGGAAGGAAGGAAGGAAGGAAGGAAGGAAGGAAGGAAGGAGGGAGGGAAGGAAGGAAGGAAGGAAGGAAGGAAGGAGAAAAACAATAAGAGTAGAAAGGTGTCGCCACTTATGAATCCAGCAACAAGACTAGATTGTTGCAATTTTGACGTCCATTGGTTGAGGCAATGGCCACAGTCTTGATCCAATGGGGGTGGGGGAAAGCCCACAAAACACAAAGTCCAATGGGTTAATATATATTTAGGTTTAGGTTGAATGACCTGGTACCTCCCTGAGGGGAGAGTTTTACACTCTCTTACGTAACACTGTGGATCATGCACAATCCTCTGGTGGAAGGCCTCCTAAATCAAGACTGTGGGTTTCATGTTTGAGCTCAGAGAGTCTTCATCCATCCAGCACATAGCCCTGAAAATCAAGGGTTGCATGGTAAAAAGTTGAACATATAATTTGTTGCAATGATCTTGCAGAAGCCACCTATGACACAGGTTTATGTTACACTTCAAGTCCACATAGAAAATTGTTGGCAGAAAGACTGAGACTAGTTTTAAAGTTACTCCTATTTTCATTTTAAGTATTCACAGAAATACTCTGTAAAATCTACATGCAATCTACATGATGATGTCTTGTTACTCCCTGTTCTCCTTCCCTGTTTTAATAGAAATATATAAAACAGGAGTTCTCTCTCATTAATAGTTCCCATTTTCCACATAGATTGAGAATTAAACTAAATTATGGATTACAATACATAATATTACAATAAATAATTTATCAAACCCACAGCATTGGAGATTCAGAAGTGATTTTGTTTGTTCATGGGTTCAGTTTACACAGTCTTCACACTGTTTTCAGAATTAGAAACTAGGTCGTTACCACTGAGCTTTACTATTATTTGAGATACTATTTTGTGCTTAATCCAGTTATTTTTAAAATACTTGAGCTTTTAGGATTTCCCAATAACATCACCTGACGGCTGCATAGCTTCAGATACCTCATCTGTGTGAGCCCAAAGACTTCTGTTGACTTCTGTAGGAGTTGCATTGGCTCTCTAGACCACAGGTGGAAGACACATTCTGAGCATCATAATGAATTTTAGTTTTTTTATTATTTCATTACTTTGAGCTCAATATATATTGATTATGCCAACCCATGAAGAGAGCATCTTCCTCTTTCTACTGAACTTGGATGGAATTTTGCCCTAAGATGTTTTTCTTTCTCACTACTGTGAAATCTCTTTGCCAAACTTCTCTCCATGCTGTCTCCTGTCTTTTACACATACATGTAACTGAATTTTTCTTATTTATTACTGTTCTTTAAAAATGCCCTATGATTTACAATTTTTGGGGTGTGGGAGAGGAGGAAACAGGTAAAAAAAAAGTAGCTATGAGCTCCTTGCTCTTGTGTTGCTTCCTAGGAGATCCGCTGTCAATCATTCTTCAATTTATGCTTACTTCCCTGCTCCATTTGCTGCTAAATAACTCCTGCTCAAGTAAGTAACTCCTTTTTATATGCACAGACTTTCACCACCATATATGCTTCACTCTGCAGTCTTAGAAGTACTTACAGTCGCATAATTTTGTAATAGTTGTTTACTAAATACTAGGTTCTTCACTTTAGAGAAGTGAAGAGAATTTTGAGAATTTTATTTTAATGGTATCATTCTTGTTTGAGCAGGTTATAATACTTCTAAAAATATTTCCTTGTAAAGAAGCTCTTGCTTTTCACTTAGATCCAAATCAGTTTTATAACTCTGGGGTTCACTCCCAGGGAATTTTGATGTCTTCTATTACATATCACATATTTTCTGCTCTACTTCCCTGAGTTTTAATTATTAGTGGGCATGCTGAGAATTTGCAGTTTTCACTAGATGAATTTAGAATTCTGCTAGATGAAAGTACTTTAGACTCTAGATTTTACTTTGAATATTCTTAACTTTTAATACCTTCCTTATTATACATGGAATTCTTACCATTGCTAATGTTAAGAATTAATCATATGTGTAATTGACATTTTGTAATACAAAATCCTGTTTTATCTTGATGAAATTTTGCCAAACTTTAATCATTAGAGATGAGATTTTTTTGTTCTGAGTATGTATATAAACACAATTTAACAAGAAGATAAATCCAATGTTAAACTCCGAATACTAGAGAAAAGCCATTATGGTTTTATATCAATTGTGGGACAACAAATTCACTACTGATTTACAGTTTTTTCTTTTTTTAAAACTCTAAAAAATTTGAATTCTCTATTGCCAGACAGAGAATCAGGTGCCATCTATCTACCTGGAGCTAATGCAGTGCAGTATAAAAGTATAAAATAAACATAAATTCCCTTATATCATACTCTGATGGAATGAAAATATCGTCATGTGCCCAAATCAAAATGAAATTACAATCAATCAACTCAGTAGAACCTTGGAAATATAGACTTAATTGTATTAGTGAAGTTATTTCTGAAAACAAGATCAGAAGCAAGAGGTTTGCCACACACACACAAAACAAAACCAAAAACAAGAAAAGAAGGAAATTTCTACTTTGGAATAATATAGTACAGTCTTTTGTCAGTCTTAAAATTTGGCATGTTTGTCCTTTGCATAGGCCACATTTTGCCATCTTTGCGAAAATTTTCATAAATTTGTCAAATTTGTAAGGCTTAGAAATACTGTGAGGACAGAAAATCTCAGATGCCCTTA
Organism: Lycocorax pyrrhopterus obiensis; assembly: GCA_014706295.1. Classification (NCBI taxonomy): domain Eukaryota; kingdom Metazoa; phylum Chordata; class Aves; order Passeriformes; family Paradisaeidae; genus Lycocorax; species Lycocorax pyrrhopterus. The sequence goes on from JACSVZ010000014.1 coordinate 62,953,585, forward strand.
GGCTTTGGCTGTTAAATTTCAGTATAATTCATCTTTACCAGTTGAACAATGAGCTAAAAAACCCACACGGCAGAGTAGAAAAGCAAAAGGGAACTGGTAATTAAACAATAGTGGAGGACAGCTGGTTAAGAAAAATGACTGAAGTGGGTTTGCTGTATAAGGCTGATGGTGACTGGGACTGTGATTGAATAAAACAGACAGAAAGCAGAGAAGCAGGTGTGAGATTGGCAAGTGAAGAACTGAACCAGCCAAGCAAAGAAGCAGAGATAAGATGTTAATGGTGGTGAGAATGAATGAATGGACAGCTAGGATTGAGCAAGCCAAGGGACAGTTCTGAACTGCCCCCTTTCCACAGTCTTGAAAAGAGGCAAAGATACTTACATTTCATTGCTCTTTGTTTCCTGTCACTACTGTAAATCAGTTTCCGTCTTAAAACCCCATGCACAGGTTGTGCACGCATACATACAAATTTGATCAAGTACCTGAAATTAGGAAATGACAAATGGATCTTGCCTTTCTGTTGGCAATTGAGGCATGGACCCAGACCAGTAGGGAATCTGAATTGTTTATTCAAAGGAATGAGCTGGTTTTATACTCTTTTCTAAGGCACAGTATTTCCTTATATGGTAATTTTCACTACGTGACCTATCCCGTGTTGCCACATCAGCAACACACTTCCTTCTATAGCATGATCTCTCGCTGTTCACCCGTCTGTCAGCTCCCAGCAGGCTCCTCTCCATAGGGGTCTGCTGTGTTGCACCTCCTTCCCCCAGGGTCCAGTAGAAACAAGCCTCTCTGTGCCACCATGTGCTCCTTTGTGCTGCTATGTACCTCTGCAGGCAGGTTTTACAGCTTGTAACTCGACTTTATTCCATCTCTTCCCACACCGTGCAACTTCAGTACCTGAGAATTAAACAACTTTGAACTAAAGAATTTATTTTCCATAGGACCTTGTCTCAGTTGTTTCATAGACTGGATGCCCAGGAGATGAATCATACATTGTTGCGGTGTCCCTTTCTCCCCCCGCACTTGGTTTGACCCAAATTTTGTAATATTGTCAATCAGTTTGTTGTTTCCCCTCCCCTCTAAGCATTGTATATGCCTTGATTTTCAATCCTGTATGTACACCACCCCTTTTCTCCTCCCCTTTCCAGGAAGTTCTTCCTCCTTGATGCTCCATTGGTCCTTTTGAACTTCTTCCCTCCCCCTGATTCCTCCCATTGGTTGTTTGTGTGTCACCCCACCAGTGGCGCCTCCCTTTCTCTCTCTTTATTGGCCCTGAGATTGTTACCAGCCCTTGTACCACCCCCCTTTAAAAAAGCCGTGTAAACCCTTCCCTAACGTCTTCGGTCCCTGGTTCCCCTGAGGACAATAAAGCCTGGGATATTACACCAAAGTCCCCTCCTTCCTTCTTGCCTCTACCTGTGAGTGCAGTCTACTCAACACCCCGACAGCTTTACCTATTGCAGTGAGACCAGCTTCATCCTGGTTCTCGGATGGCCGCAGACCTGTCACTGCGAGTGACTGGGCAGCTCCAGCAGCGACAGTTGGCGCCCAGCGTGGTCTACGGAAGACACACAGCGGATGTCCCCAGCGTCTTTCGAAGACGTGGGAGTTAGTCCCTTGGGTGTCTGCTGCCCCTGTGTGTAGCACGCCACGTTTTAGGTGGTGGTGCTCCCAGGGGAGACCAGCAACCCTCCAAGAAGCAGAGGACCGGTCTGAGGTGGAGGACCTCGTCTACAGTTTTGATTTCCAGGATCAGCCTGTGGTTTTTCATTGTTAGGTGAGTGATACCCCCAAGGGGGTGGGGGGCAGTCCTTTAACTGATTCCTGGACCCTTTTCCTTTAATTTTCCCTTTTACTGTAGGTGAGGGTGAAGTCGGTGTGCAGTCATGGGAGCAAATCTGACTGCGCACCAGAAGGGGAGTTCCCTTTAGGTGGGAGGGAAACAGTTTTCTAAGGGGTTAGTTAAACGTTTTGTTCATTCGGTCTTCCTTTATTTTCCCCAGCTGTCCCCTGCAGACCTCAGATCCCTTGCGTTTTGGGATGCTGTGGGACAAAAGTTAACAGCTCTAAGAAGTGCCAGGAACACCTCCGTTGCTTCTTCCCTTGTTCCCTCTTCCCCCTTCCCAGTCCCTAAACCTCTATCCTCTAAGCAGGGAAGACCAGGAGATGCAGCCTGCCAAGAGGCACAGGGTTGCCAATGTCTCCCTGGCTCTCCTGAGTCTCCTCTGCACCCTTGCCCAGTCACGGAGAAGTCCGTGGCTTGGGATTTTTCCCTAACCCCTCTTCCCGCTCTCTCTTCCTCAGTTAAAAAAACCCCAGTTCTGGTTCCTAAAAATGGTGGTCCCAACCCCTTTCTTCCCATCCCTCAAAATGCCATCGGCAATGTGGCCGGCCACGCCATATTACCTTCCCTTGTTCCAAGTTTTCCCGCCCTTGCCCTAGCCACACAAAATGGCAGTGGTCACATGGCATGGCTGCCCATTTTGACTTCTTGTCCCCAGAATCCTTTTCTCCCTCCTTCTTATAACCCCTTCCTGTCCCCCCGCCAAGACTCCCCTTTCCTAACCCCACCTCCTTCCCAAGCTCCTCCTACCCTATAAGCCCCTCCCTTTTGGCTTTGCATTCCACCCATGGTCTTGACTCCGCCCCTTCCTGCCCTGACTCCACCCTCCCTCGCTGCAGCCTCATCCACCCCCTTCCGACTTCTGGTTCCCACGCTCCTCCTTCTGGTTCCCGTGACACCGGGACTGGAACTGATAGGCCTGGAAGCCGGAATCTGGAATGGGAGGCCGGCCCTTTTGCCACACCGGTTACTTATAGCCAGAGGGGAAGGAACCCAACGTGGGAACCCTTCCCATATCAAAATATCAAAGAACTCTGCAAAGCTCAGAAAGAGTTTGGGCGAGAAAGTGAATATTTAAAAAGTCTAACAGAGGCCACTTTCTCCTCAGATGTGTTGGTCCCTCATGACATAAAGAATTTATTGTCATGCCTGCTCTCCCCAGCGGAGTATATTCTCTGGGAGAGAGCATGGAAAAGATTATGGAGGGACCTCCTTCCTGTGCTCTTGCAAAGTGATGATGGGGCGGTTGACCTCAACAATTTGGCAATAACAATTGAGCACTTGACCGGCGAGGGAGAATTGGCTAAGCTCCAGGACCAGGCCCGACTAACACCAGGACCAGTCCTTAACCATATCGAAGGAGCTGTGGAAAAGGCTCTGCTCCTAATGCCATCTAGATCTCCAAAGATTAATTACACCAGCATTAAACAGTTGCCAAAAGAATCTTTTATAGATTTCGTCGAGAGGCTTCATCATGAGATCCTCTGGCAGGTAGAAAGCCCAAGTATGCAGGCCGAGCTTCTAAGACAACTAGTGCAGAACAAAGCGAATGATACCTGCCCGAGAATAATCCTCGGCCTGCCCTTCGACCCACCATCATTGCTTGATCTCATGATGGAAGCCTGTACAAAATTGGCGATGCTAGAACCTGACTACCAAGAAAAAAGAGGGGGATTTATAGGAGTAGCAGCAGAGGATACACGAGCGAGGGGACCACCGAGGAGGTGGGACGACATTGTTTGCTACCGCTGCGGAAATAAAGGCCACTGGTCCAAAGACTGCTTGGCGCCAGCACCAGTCCGCCAGCATCACCAGCAGCAGGGAAACTAAAGATGCAGCGCAGCCCAGCCTCGCACAAGGACATAAATAAGGCTGATTTTGAACGAGACACTTGAACACCGGGACAGGCATGGGAGATCACTAACATCACGCCACAGCACTTCTCCAATGACAATTGGAGAGTGCTGCCCACGAATCTCCTATGCCCAAGCCCACGCACTGGACAGGACTTAAAAATGGTTGCCATTGGATGCAAGAGCACACCCGTAGAGATTGAGATCTCCCCCGAGGTCACAACATCTAGCCCGGAGGGAGGTCTCATCCTGATGGCATGGTGAGTTCACCCCCTTTTCTTCCTACCACAGGGCCAAATCATTGCCCAGGCCATACCAATGCCGCAGAACATGCCAGTAGATGGATGAACACCAACCGTCTACTGGACCAAAGTGATAGGAAGGAACAAACCCTTGATGGAGTGCAAGCTCTGTCAGGGAGGAAGTAACATCATGGTAAGGGGAATGGTGCACACTGGGGCAGATATGATGGTCATTCTGACCACTGAATGGCCATCACAATGGGAATTGCAACCTGTCCAGGGAGTCGTCACTGGGATAAGGGGCACAACATTGGCAAGGCAAAGTAAGGGAGTCGTACAAATTGAGGGCCCGGATGGACAATTGGCCTCGGTCCGTCCGTTTGTATTGGACTCTAAATTTACCCTGTGGGGAAAGGATGTCATGTCCCAATGGGGAGCAAAAGTGAACATCCCTCGAACTCCCCAGGATTTTTGATGGCGGCCACTGTGGAATGCCCTACCCAGGTACTGAATTGGAAGACAAATTCTCCAGTGTGGGTAGATCAGTGGCTGCTAAACAAAGAAAAATTAGAGGCACTCAACACACTCGTGGAGGAGCAGTTGGCAAAGGGCAACATTGTACCAACCAGCAGTCCCTGGAATTCTCCAGTGTTTGTCATCTGGAAGCGGGGGAAGAACAGGTGGTGATTCCTCCACGACTTGCAAAAATAAATGAAGTCATCGAAGACATGGGACCCCTTCAACCAGGGATGCCCTCTCCATCTATGCTCCCACAAAATAAGAAATTGGCGGTTGTCGATATAAAAGACTGTTTTTTTCAAATTCCTCTACGCCCTGACGACTCCCTGTGGTTTGCCTTCTCGGTTCCCTACATCAACCGAGAAGCTACCATGTGGCACTACCATTGGCGTGTGTTGCCTCAGGGCATGAAGAACAGCCCTACCATATGCCAATGGTATGTCGCCCGCATTTTGGCGCCAATCCGTGCCAAAGCAGGGGAAGCTGTCATCCTCCACTACATGGATGACGTGCTGGTGTGTCCCGACGACAGCCAATTGGAAAAAACACTGGATGCAACAATTAAAGTCTTGGCCAGAGAAGGTTTTGAATTGCAGGAAGAGAAGGTCAAAAGGTTGGCCCCCTGGAAATATCTGGGGCTCAAAATAAATGAGAGAACCATTATTCCCCAGCAAACCCAAATAAACGATAATCCCCGCACTTTAAGAGATATACATCAGTTGTGTGGTTCAATAAATTGGGTCAGACCTCTTCTAGCTGTTACCACTGAGGAGCTTGCCCCACTTTTCAACGTGTTACAGGGGAATGATGAGCTCGATTCTCCGAGGACCCTGACCCAAGAGGCTAGGCACTCCATCAAGAGGGTGCAAAAGGCGCTGTCAACTCGCCATGCGCACAGGTACCACCCGGACCTCCCTTTTGAATTTGTCGTATTGGGGAAAGCGCCACACCTCCAGGGCCTGATTTTTCAATGGGACAAGGGGCAGAGGGACCCTCTTCTGGTCAAAGAATGGGTATTTCTCTCCCATAATTTGTCCAAAAGTATCACCACGCCACCAGAACTGATGGCTCAGCTCATTATCAAGGCTAGGGCACGTCTGTGCACCCTAGCGGGGTGTGACATGACATGCATATAATTACCTTTAACGACGGGGGCATTGGAGCATTTGCTCCAATACAATGAAAACCTCTTGTTCGCCCTTGATAGTTACTCGGGCCAAATCTCCATTCATTATCTAAAACACAAATTGTTTAACGCTGCGTTTTATCTAATACCAAAAGAAATTTGAAGTAGGAAGCTTCTCAAAGCTGTGACCGTTTTTACAGACAGCTCAGGAGCATCCCACAAGTCGGTGATGACTTGGAGGGATCCTCAGACTCAGAAGTGGGAGCCTGATGTCCAGGTGGTGGAGGGATCACCACAGGTCGCCAAATTAGCCACGGTGGTCAGAGCTTTTGAGAGATTCCAAGAACCATTTAATTTGGTAACTGATTTGTCTTACGTTGCAGGAGTGGTAATGGGGGCAGAACATTCACTTTTAAGAGAGGTACCAAACCCACCATTTACAAGCTGCTCGTGAAGCTAATCTTTTTAGTCTCCCACCTTGAGCAGCCGTACTATGTCATGCATGTGAGGTCACACACCGACCTTCCGGAACCGATTGCGGAAGGGAACAGGAGAGTGGACACCCTAGCCATGCCAACACAGCTTGCAAACACCCCCGACATTTTCCACCAAGCCAAACTGAGCCATCTGATGTTCCATCAGCATGTGCCTGCACTCGTGCGCATTTTCCATCTGGGCCAAGAGCAGGCGGGAGCTATCGTGGCGACATGCCCAAAGTGCCAAAAGTTCAGTTTGCCATCACTGGGGTCTGGGGTGAACCCTAGAAGACTGGGCAGTTGCGAGGTGTGGCAAACTGATGTCATTCATTTTCCCCAATTCGGGAGGTCCAAACATGTGCATGTATCAGTGGATACCTTCTCGGGAGCTGTCTATGCCTCCGCGCAGGCTGGGGAAAAAGCAACGGATGCCCAGAAACATCTGCTACAGGCGTTCGCTAGGTTGGGGGTGCCAAAGCAGCTTAAAGCGGACAATGGACCTGCTTACACCTCCAGAGCATTCCAAGACTTTGTACAACAGTGGGGAATTTCCCACATCACCAGGATTCCCCATTCCCCAACTGGCCAGGCAATTATCGAAAGGACCCGCCAGAGTTTGAAAAGGGTAACAGAACAGCAGCATGGGGGAACAGAGGTAGCCACGCTGGGAATGAGGCTGGCCAAAGCACTCTTTACTATCAACTTTTTAAATGCGTCCTCTGAGGACTTAAACCCACTGGTGCTGAGACACTTCTCAAATAACAAAGAGGTAAAGTTAGCTGAGAAGCCGCCCATTTTAATTAGAGACTCAGAAACGCAACAGGTTCAAGGCTCCTTCGAATTGATTACATGGGGACGTGGATACGCTTATGTATCCACGCCTTCTGGGCTGCAGTGGGTTCCTAAAAAATGGACTAAGCCTTACTTACCAGCTAAAGGTAACCATTCGCCACCAAGTTCCCCAAAAGACATCTCTGCAGCGGTATGGAAGCGATGTCGGCGGAAGGGAGTGGAAGATCCTTTCCCTTTTCTTCTCCGAGAACTCCTTATTTAACTTGCCCAATTACCTGTTGTACCCTTTATTGATGTCTCTCTGTTTTCTTTTAGAATTCATTCCGGCAGTCATGGTAGCCAGCTACAGCCTCTGGTTCCTCGCCGTTGTGACTCCCTGGGTCATACCACCGCCATCAGAGTGGCTCATCCCCCAACCCAGAAAAAACATCTGGGTCACCCTGGCCAATGCACTTCAACAGGACCACCTATGTTTATCTATGACGGCTGCAAGTGACCCACTGTCCACATGTCTAGTGGGGATCCCCTACACCAAATATTCAAAGCCCAAAAAAGGACCATCTCCAGCCAATCCCCTGCAGCGATGAGACACGGGGGCCAAGACCTTGCCCGATGCCGAGAGGGAACCACAAGAATTTGAACTCTTAGTGTCTGCTCCTGCTCCTTTCTGCCTTCATTTTTATTACAATAAAAGAAGAACAGGGAGAGAAACATACCATTATTAACCCCCACCACAGGCAGTACACTTTGCCTGAGTGGTGTAATGCCACAGAGTTCTCCCTCTCGGCATCCACCAACTGTCCCACGAAGTTTCCAAGAGGTCAAATTTTAATCTGCGGGGATCGGGCTTGGGTGGGCATCCCCTCTCGTATTCGTGGAGGCCCATGTACTCAAGGCTGGTTGACGCTGTTTACCCCCAACATGACCCAAATTATCAATTGGAATAACCGACCTCAATTGGATCGTTAGAAAAGAGACCTCAAGTAATTAGACAAAAATTGTGAATTCCAAAAATATTCATTGCTCCCATCTAAAAAAAATCCGCCATCTCCCTCTTTTTGCCATGGGTAGCTGCGGTGAAGGCTCTAGGGGAATTGGGCACCCTAGAGTGTTGGTGGCTAAACAAGCAAACCTTACATCAACGGCGCTAAGTGACCTTCTCGAAGACAAGGAAATCATTAGAAAGGCCACGTTGCAGAACCGTGCCGCCATAGATTTCTTACTCCTAGCACATGGTCACAGGTGCCAGGAGTTTGAGGGGATGTGTTGCTTCAACTTGTCATCACACAGTGAAAGCATCCATGCCACCATCCAGGGAATCAAGAAGATGGTCTCAGACATCAAAATGGAATCAGAGGACTGGCTGGATAACCTCTTCAAGAACTGGGGACTGTCAGGATGGATTTCTTCAATTTTAAAGACTATTTTGTGCATTTTTGTCATTATTTTTCTTGTGTTTCTACTTTTCGGGTGCGTCAAAGTACTTTTACTCATGGCCGTGGAGAAAACATTTTCGTTGAAGCATGCTGATGAGTCGAACACCACCCATATAGCCACAGCTGTGGCTAATGGAGAGACATGGTGGTGGGATGATACCCAAGCCACCCCAGTTTAGTATTTTAAGTTCAAGTTTTCCTTTTTTTTTAAACAAAAGCGGGGGAGATGTTGTGATGTCCCTTTCTCCCCCCACACTTGGTTTGACCCAAATTTTGTAATATTGTCAATCAGTTTGTTGTTTCCCCTTCCCTCTAAGCATTGTATATGCCTTGATTGTCAATCCTGTATGTACACCACCCCTTTTCTCCTCCCCTTTCCAGGAAGTTCTTCCTCCTTGATGCTCCATTGGTCCTTTTGAACTTCTTCCCTCCCTCTGATTCCTCCCATTGGTCGTGTGTGTGTCACCCCACCAGTGGCACCTCCCCTTCTCTCTCTTTATTGGTCCTGAGATTGTTACCAGCCCTTGTACCACCCCCCTTTAAAAAAGCCGTGTAAACCCTTCCCTAACGTCTTCGGTCCCTGGTTCCCCTGAGGACAATAAAGCCTGGGATATTACACCAAAGTCCCCTCCTTCCTTCTTGCCTCTACCTGTGTGTGCAGTCTACTCAGCACCCCGAGAGCTTTACCTATTGCAGTGAGACCAGCTTCATCCTGGTTCTCGGATGGCCGCAGACCTGTCACTGCAAGTGACCGGGCAGCTCCGGCAGCGACAATACATTTTCTTTATTTATTGAAAAAACTTCAAAGGTGTCCAGAGAATGAGGAGACTGACATAAGAATGAATGATCTACCCTTGATGGATTATTAAGTGTTGATTTTAAATAAACCTGCAAAAACATGACTGGTTTTGGAAGGGGAGAGAACAGCAAACTTTTTACTGTGGCATTTTGTCATGACATTTTCTAACTTATTGACATTGTAAATGATACTAGCAATATTCATTTTCCTAAAAATGTTCAAATACAAGGTGCTTTTACTACATGAAAACCGTTCTCTTCCACAAAAATAGGAAAACAATTTTGGTTCAATCCATAGAAGAATTTTTCAAATTTTTTTTCTTGAGCCCTGAAAAATAATCTATTCTTCACAAATCTCAAGAAGATAAATAATACTTTTGAGGCTCACATTCTATGTTTTCCTCTTGCACAATCTGTGGGAAGAGAGTCAAATAATTTACACCACATTTTTCTATGTGTCTGTAGTTATATAGTCCTAATTTTTAAGTGTTTGACATGAGACCTTGAGTCTGATTTTAAAAACTATTGAGCAATAACTTTACTTTGAAATTTCTTTGAATCTGTAAGGTCTATAAAATGCTGAATGGCATGTAAAATCAAGTCCTACATTTCTGATGGGATATTCTGAATAATGTAGCATTTTTCACCTTTATCTCTGTGTCCCAGATTGCCATTAGAAAGTAAGCATAACAAAGCCTTTATTTCAAAGAAGTTTTGTGAAGCTAAATGAAACCATGTGAAGTACAAAGTACCATATAAATACCATGTAAAAGAGATCATTAAAATGGTTAAATATTTGATTCTAAAATGAGAAGCTTCTAGTAGTTTATGTTAACCAAGGCCTAGAACCACTAAAGGACAAAAAACCTGTTATCAAAAGAGGATAACATATTTTATCAGTCATGAGCATGAAGGAGACCTATAAGGCAAAAACACTGGGCTGAGCATTAAATGAAGACCAAATTATTGTTCCACAGAAAATTTTGTATCTGGTAATTTCTGAGTATGTGTTTTTGCTTGCAAAGTACTAATTATTACTATTGTGTGCATCTATGAATATTGTTTTCTTTCTTGTTCAAGTCTGCTTTCTGAATAAGTCCCGGTCAGTCCACTAGAAAATCCTTCACTAACAACACTTCAGATGTATTTTTAATTCAGGTCTCTTAGTTAAAAGACATTGTGTGCATTGCTAATCAGCTTGTCACAAAGGGTAACAATCATGGTCTAATTTGTTTTAAAATATTTTTCAGAATTCTATTGAATGGCATCCACTTAAATTATGTATTTAATCCTTAATTGATTTTAAAAGTTTTAAATGCTTTATATATTAAGCCACAATATTAAGAAAAATGTTATATATATAGCATATAATTTTGACTTCTTCAGTTGTCTCAGTTTTAGAATTACAAGGTTGTGATAAAGTGGAGCAGTAGAATCAGTATATACAAAAAAGCAGTGGAAATAATGGCTTGACTGCTTTGCATCTTGTGTTGGGGCAATGAAAAAGACTATTTATATAATCTTTTATATTCACTTGTATTAACTGTCTGCAGGGGAATATATTTCAGTGGGAATTTCAGTCAGTAGTGGAATTTCTGTCCAGATTACAAAAGTTTGACAAAAATTTGTTATGGTATCATAAAACTCTGAAGTTATACTTTCTCATATGCATTGAAACTCACCCACCAATTGAAGAAAATGTAAAATAGCTTTATGTTTAGGGTTTGCTATACTTGCAATAGAGTTGTATCAGCACATACAAGAGGTGAAATTCCCTCCTGTGTAAAGAAAGGTTCCAGGTGAAACCGAATTCTTCATGAGTGGGATTACTGCATGTTTTTCCATGTTTTTTCAGACAGAAATATGTTTGCATACAGTGTACAGTTGAGGTATGCAAATCTTTTTAAAAAGGCAGATGTATCAAATTTATAGAATATGGACTGTAGGAATTACCTATCTATGCAAGTGCAATTGTTATTTGCCTGGAAAATCCTGAAACTCCTGAAACTCTGCTTGTATGAAACATCAAGACAGATTTCAAATTTATTTACTTAATTTTTTTTTTACTGAAAAATAATTTGTTCAGAGCAAGACAGATTTACCATTTCCCTCTCATGGAGGAATTCTTATGAAGCATGAAAAGTACACACTACAGCTTCTCTCTTCTACCACCAAGCACTAGGTTAAAAATATCAATGTATCTTTAATGAAGTTGCGAATCTAAATGAACAGAAATGAAGATGAAAATTATTCAGTAAACGGTGACAGAATTGTCACATGTGCAGATGAGGTTCTAATGTGGCTGTCAGGAGAGGACCAGATGGTTTTAATTTTGAAAAATATGTGTTGAAAATTAGACTTAACATAGTGTGCAAAGTCAGTGACCTTGTCATAAAATATTCTCAAAGAAGAAAATAACAGTAATGCCATTTGAATTCCATTAAATTCTGAGCCACTTCAGCCTTGTAATTTGTCTGACATATTATGACAGAGCAGCAGGCAGTTACCCAAGAGAGGTTAAGGACACTGCTGTGGGATTAAGCACAACTGTGGTTAAGCTTGAAAAGTAATAGTGCAGTTAAATGACAGCTTAGTTGCCTGTGAGAAGTCAGTTCAAAAGTTGTTCGGGGCCAAAACATTGATGTTCTACATTATTCAATTCTCTTGTTATTCACTGAAGGACAAAAATAAAATATATGCGGGGTTTTGGATTTTTGGTTTTTTCTTTGTTTTTAAAGGAGAAAAGTTGTCACTTATCCCTGTATTCTTGTGCTTGACTTAGCATAGTTTTAAGGCAGAAGGAGGTGGCATTTATTGTTTTTTTAAAACTATTTTGCACTTGCTTGTTCAGGCATGTTAAGAATTTTTGCAGAAGAACCATTGATACTATTAGGAGAATACCACTGATCATAAAAGTTAATTCAACATATTAATTAAACATAAAAATTAATTTAAAATATTAAGTGAGGACATTGTCTGAACTCCCCCCAAAAATTAAACTTCCACTGTAGTTGCCGCCATATTAATGCATTTTATTAAATAATATGTGCATTAAGTTTTGAAGAACCAATGTATTTTTTGAAAGAGTAAATTTCAGGAAAATATTCAAAACTACATGAAGGAAGATGTAATTGAAGGAATCAATTTAAGAGTGCAAATATTTACATGAGTAATGAATTCTAGGCATTACGTATTGAGATAAAGAATTGAAACAGCATCAGTCTGTTCCCAAATAAAAGTAACAAAAGCCACTTGAATTTTGAATATTAAGTCCCTCCAGGGAATTCTATTATCCATCAACCATTAACTATTTCATAAATTATTCTGGAAATAAATTAACCAAATCAAGCAATAAATTGCATTTTATATAATCAGAAAATATTTCATGGATGATTTGGAAAATACAGCCTTATACTGATTATGTAATTTATTGTTTGGGAATCATTAGCCCAGATTTAATATGGTGTAAGGCTTAGACTTGTCTATATCATTGTTTTGTGGATAGTTCCAAGTTTTGAAGTTGTCTTTTCTCAAGTTGCGTCATTTATATGATTTGAAGGGGAAAAGAAGTATAGGTATTTGTATCTCTTATACATAGATACATATTTATAGACATAGGTACATATATATAGATATATAAGCAGAATTTAATGATGCAGGAGTTTGAGACCTGTGTCCTGGAATTAAAGGTGCAGTTCATTGCTCTCTCCTGGAATGCCTGCAGAAGTAACTCCCATAGCAGAATGTAGTGGTAGAAACAGGAGATAGGAACTGTGATCTCTGTGTGTAGATCTACACCATGAAGAATTATGTCTGAGCAGAGGTAAGTCACATGTACTGGAGATATCTATAAGCTGTGGTCTATGACAGCTGGACCCATCAAAGACAATTAGGGAGAAATTGTTATAATGAGTGTTGTGTTAGATGTAGATGATCCAACAATGCTGAAACACACAATTACCTATTTGGAATCTATTTAGAAAGCCATGAAAGTTCTTGCCTCCCCTATCTGACCTAACCTTTCCAGATGGACAGAAACTGGAACACAGGAAGTTCTACCTGAGTGTGAGAAAGAACTTCTTTACTGTGCCTGTGACCAAGCACTGGCCCACATTGCCCAGAGAGGTTGTGGAGTCTCCCTCACTGGAGATATTCAAGAACTGTCTGGACACAATCCAGTGCCATGTGGTCTGGGATGGCCCTGCTTGAGCAGGGAGGTTGGACCAGATGACTCACCATGGTTCTTTTCCATCTGACCCATTGTGTGTGTGTGTATGAGATTTGGGTTCCATAGCTCTACTATTTTGTGTCAATTTAATATTGTTAGTACATCTCAGTCATAGAACTGTTAAACGAACCAAAGCCACTCTGTTTCATGTGAGTCATCCCATGCTGTGCTGCACTAAGCTGCATGTTTATAGTGACCTCCAGATGTGTTGCTCTGCATCCATGTGGGCATGGAGTGTTCCTTCACAGGTGCAGATATGTTTGCAGGCTACTCATTGCAATTTCAGCTATAATTTACCTTTATTCTGGAAAAAAATCTATCTTCCTCAAGCATGATTATTCATTTTATTTGATACAATGATATTCTTGGAGACAGAACTACTGTCTACCCTGTCAGTGTAGCAAATTGGTAACTAACATACATTTCATTAAAGATTCCCACACCTTTTCTTCATCCCTTGCTAATCAGCAAGGCAGAAACAGATAACAACATAAAAAAGAGTAAATAAATACTCATAGGAAGTTCATGTTTGTTTGTAAAACAAACTGATAGCAAATGGTCTTTTAATTTGAGCATTTCAGACACAAATAATTTTTTCTAAATCTGAAGAGAAGCTGAGTTCTGTGAAATAATTTGTTCCTCCCAGTTCTCAGTACAAAACTTTTCTTAGCAGTGGAGTCCAAATAAAGGATTCTAGAAAAAATGTGAATGAGTAGTAAGAATGTTTTATGAAGAGCTTTTTCATAAATTCTTTTCTCTCCATGTTGATTTGCTGCAGACAGTGGAACATAGAATACGCAAAAGAATATGTCAAAAAGGTTTCCAAAGATATAAGGAGAGATTTATCATCCACACAGCATTGCAACTCTAATGTCTTACCTCAGTGGGATTGCCTGTTCCCCAGCAATATATTTTTCAGATCAAAAATGAGTAACTGAATCAAGCCCTGCATCTTTCTTCTAGCAAAGTTAAAGGCTCAGAATTTCGAAGCTGCTCTGTGAAATTTTGAGGGTTCCTGCCCCAATTAAGTGCCCCATTCCCCAGGTTTTGACAGGATTTTGATGTCTAAGCTTTTTTACACACTCCACAAGGCACCTACATAATCTTTACTTGGATGTCTGAAACTTCATATATGCAAATAAACACTAGATCACCCTGACAGAAGCATGTGTAATGACACAGGACTGGAGGAATTACCTTACAGAATGCTGCATATGATTTTTATTTGCAGAAGAAGGGAATACCTTTAAAGAACTGCAAATAGAAAGAGCATTTGTTTCTTAGATCATATTCAGGAGTTTTTGAGATAGGTTTTTTGAGCAGTATAAATGCTGTTGAATATAGGTTAGGTTTTTTTTTCAATTACTTTCAACCCACATCATGATTTATTTTGACCTTTGCTATCTATGCACCTTACTATGTATATGCCATTTTCTTGTAGCAACTGCTGAATGCCAAGAAGGTATGTCAGCATCACATCATTACCTACAAATTTATTCCACACTGAAGGTGCCAAAAATAGTGATATAAAGGCTTTCAAATCAGTCTGTATACTTTTGAAAATCCCACATTGCCATACAGTGAAATCACAAGGTTGGTTGCTTTCTAACAAAGGTTTATTCAACCTAAACTTCACGTTGAGAATGTCTCAACAATTCTTCTTTTCATATCCATATTTCTCCATTGCAATTAAAAACATTAGTTGTCGTATCTTTGTGGGTTTTTTTTGTCTTGAGGTGCTAGCAACTATCTTTCTTCCTTTGCATTTTTAATTGGTCTTCTAATATAACCCAAATCAGTATA
This sequence comes from Lycocorax pyrrhopterus obiensis, assembly GCA_014706295.1. Lineage (NCBI taxonomy): Eukaryota > Metazoa > Chordata > Aves > Passeriformes > Paradisaeidae > Lycocorax > Lycocorax pyrrhopterus. The sequence goes on from JACSVZ010000014.1 coordinate 62,968,707, forward strand.
TGTCTTTCACACCCACCTGCTAATAAAGTACAAAAGAAGCTTTGCATGAAATAGAGAACATAGGCAGCACTTTTCACTGGATCTGGATTTGAACAAACACCGCCTGAGAAGAATCCTGGATACTCAACTGTTGCTGATTCCATCCTACACCAGCCACAGAGCAAGTAAAGATCTGTCTAAATCAGGAGAGGAAATATCAAATACTCCCTCTGTCTAACTGGCAGCAGAAGTACCAATGAGGGCTTTTTTTTCTGGTTTGTAAATTGCTCAGGAAGGGACTGAAGAACATTCAGGCTGGTTGTTCCTGTAAGTTTTGCGTATATTTCAGCAGAGAAAATTTTATGTGGCTATTAACTGAAATTATTAATTCATATGGAATACATGGACTCAACATGTCATTTTACTTTGTCAGGTCTTGGACAGGATGCTATAAGCACAATGTATCAGCACAGCCCAAAGACCAAACCTGTCAATTTTAAAATCAAATGCATAATATAAAATTTCTTGTATGGGTATCTTGAAGCAGCCAACCTTAACAATTTCTTTTTACTGGCATTTATGCAGCTAGCTATCAGGCATTTCAGCATTTCACAGCTAGTGAACACAACAAGGTTATGAATACAGTCAAATCAAGCTCTACTTTTGAACTGGAGGAATGTTTGCAGAAAATGTACTGTGGTCTTACACCGTGGTGTATTACATTGATAGTGAAAGAAATAATCTGGAAAGTAAAAATATTGGTTATTTAGTGTCAACTACTACATTCTTCTGAAGAAGAATGAAAAGGGGAAGACCGTAGGAAGGTAATGGAAATACATACTTGCTGCTTCTTCGAAGAAATGCCTGGAAAAGACTGAGTGGTTGCTTCTGCTGTGTAAGTTTGTAGCAAGAAGTATTATATATGCACTAAGCACAAAGACGCTAATTAGACTAAATAAAAGTAACACAGCAATTCTCTGTGACAACTTCAAAAAGAAGGTTACTATTTTGCGCAGAATATATTCTCATGTTAACAGCTTGTGAATTTTTCAAACTTATGTAGTGTCATATCAATTTAGACTACATACCAATTTGACAAATTTGGGTGACTTGGTACTTCTGAGGTTTTATGAGACTATATGCAGGCAAGAGTGCAAACAGCCTTTTCCATTTGTAATATTATCTCCATTTATGCCCTTCCTTTCGAAGTACATTTACAGTTCATGTGTACCTCTCAAAAAAAAGACCTGTTCTTATAAAATTCAAAGAATATCCTCAGCAGAACCATGAAAGTGTTTTTCAAATCAGAAAAATATCTTGATTTGAGTTTTCTTATTGTATGTTTTTTTTCTAAATTAAATATCATAATTTAAAAAAAATTAAATAAAATATTTTATCAGCTTAAGGAATCATTGACAAGAGGTATTCCTTATTATATCAAAATCATTCCCCATTAAAAAGATGTTTTCTCCAGTATTTATTTCTTCTGTGGCATACTAAATATATTCAACTGCTTCTGTCTCAATGAAAAAAAATAAAGAAAGAATCAGTTGCTACAGCAACTACAGCTCATTTTAAATTGAGTGTTTCTATGTCTCTTGTACTTGTTATTTTGAGCTAGATAAGAAGTTAGAAACTACCTCCTTTGAATAACCCACTGTTTTAAAGATAGCAAAGGGAATATTCTCAGCAGAATATTTTCTTAGGTTTTCAGAATTTAATATTGCTAAATTTGACTCTGCAACTTTAATACCAAGCAATCTCATGTGAAAGTATTGCAAACTGATTTCTTACATAGTTCTTGGAACTTTTACTCAGTCTGTTAGTTTGAATTAGGTCATCATTCATGATATCCTCTCCTTGATGTTTATTTTCTGCTGGATATTACAGTTGTTCAGACTTTTGTTCTTAGCAGATTACAAAAAACTCCCAAATTAGTTGTATGACTGTTTATGATGTAGTGGGCTGTATAGAATCTGTAACCTTAAATCATTTTGACATATTAGAATGACGGCACCGATACCATCAAGAAGTTCTAGTGACCATTCTAGGAGGAGAAACTCTGGAGTTGCAAAATTTTAATACAAAACTTATTGGTCACACTTTGATTCACTAGTGAAACTGAAAAATAGTACAGTAGATAATGAGGAATGTGTTTAAATTTATTAGAGCAGAATGAGAATGTTTTAAAAACTTTTCTAATTTTGTTAAAACCAAAAATAAAAGGAAAATAAAAAGATTAACAACCATGATATTGGAAAACATCAAGTATCATATGAAAGGCGGGGCCTTCTTTGAACCCTTTATATTTGATCACTCTGTCAACACCCCGAGGGAAGTGTTGTGCCCAACCATCCCTCTCTGTGGCCCAATATGGGGACCTGTTGGAGGTTTGGATTTTTCTGGTTTTTTTCTTTCTCTCAGGGAATTTTGTCCCATTTGTTGCTAAGAGATGATAACGATAAATACTTCAGAGAACAAAAGATGTAGCCGAGGAGGAGCGGGGAGGAGTGCAGCTGGCTGCACTCTGGTAGCTGAGGAGTTTTCTCTTGGGAAGGGCAGAGATACTATGGGATTTTGGCTGGAGGATGAGGGGCTGGGCTCAGCTCCTCGGTCTCTCTTGCTCTCGGGATTGGAAGGGAGACAGGCTGCAATCGCTGTGGGAAGAATTTGCCACCACTGAGGAGTTCTGTGTCCTTCTATTTCCGCCTACCAAGAGTGAGGCTCTGCTTGTAAGAGCGGCTGTTGCACTGGGACCTTTTTAACACCCTACCTCACTGGAAAGGACCCTCACCATCCACTTGGGTGCCTCAGGGAAAGCCAGGACCCAGAGCACTGAGCCCCTCCGAGAGAGCCTCTCCCGGCTGCATTCTGGATCCCAGCTGCCGCTGCCCAGTCCCACCAGTTTTCTGCCATTGCTCCAGGTTTTTCGTTACAGTGTAACCCAGCACCCCATGCCTGCCAGGACACCCTGTGGCTCCTGCTACAGCTACAGAGTTTCTGCATTTTTTTGTTTTCTACTTTTTTGTTTGCTACCCCCAGTGTGCCCGCCTCTGCCGTTCCAGCCACTGCTCGAAGGTTCCTGCTACAGCCCATTTCGCCATCCGGAGGGGCACCGCGATCAGCTGCCCCTGGGGGTTCATAAAAGACGCTCCTTTTCTCTCCCGCCGCCTGCATCCGCCATCACCGCGTGAGGGAGATGCGGCTGAACTCGCGGCACAGCGCCCCCTGCAGGCGCGGGGGAATCGCCGCCCCCGCCCTGCCCCGCCCGGAGCCAGCAGCGCCCCTGCCGGCTGTGACCGGAACTGCACCCAAGGGGAAGGTGCCTGGAGCCGAGAGAAGGCAGCCGCTGCCTTTGTGGCTCTGTTTGCTGTTGCTGCCGTGGTTGTTCTTTGTTTGCCTTGTTATACACAACATACTAGTAAAGAACTGTTGTTCCTTCTCCCATCTCTTTGCCTGAAAGCTCTGTAACTTTGGAGTTATAATGATTTGGAAGGAAGGGGATAATATTTTCTATTTCAAGGGAGGTTCCTGCCTTCCTTGGCAGTCACGTGTCTTTCAAACCAAGACAGGACCCTACTAAACAGCCCACAGAGGTTTGACCAACATATTCAGGGTCACACACTGACAGTGTCCCCACTCTCAGTCAATTTTGTCAAGTATGTAACACGCTGCCAGCCACTGCTAGTGTCCTTGAAGGACTCATGCTAAACCGTTTATGGAATAATACGCTTTATTAACAAATACAGTAATAACAGAAGACTGTGACAGGTTAAAGTTCAGCGGCTGCCTGGTAGTTGACAATATACTGACTGCAAGAATGAGTTGGAAGTGAGATACAGAAAAAGTCTAATCACCAATGAAAGCTAGCTCAAGATAATCACTCAGCACACGCAGAATATGGTTCTTACCCAACAGGTATCCCTGTGGGGGAGAAGGCAGGCTCAGTCTATTCATGGATTCCAGAAGTTACAATGGCATCTTCTCTGATCCCTTTTCCTGCTTAAACTATATTTATATTATTTTCTTCTAGGGAAGGGAAAAGGTAAACTAACAGTTGATATAATTTCACATTTGGGTGGAGTTGAGTGAATTTAGTCATTAGCATGTGCAAGGGCATGAAAAGTAATGTGTATTTTTGAGTTAATGGAGCAAAGTTCAGCTTTCAGTTGCCATCTGGATCATTCCTTTGGTTTTATTTCCATCAGCTGGATTGTTTTTTATGGAGCAAAACCACACCACCACTGTGTTGTTCCATCCTTTGATTCATTTCTACACTGATTTCTACAGAGCAAGACAACAGCATCTTTATGCCACTGCATCCTTTGTTTCATGTCTCCCTTAGAGAGACTTCCAAGATCCCACAGTGTTTCTGCTCCTAAGGTGTGCAGACAATTTGTCCCTGGTGAGCTATAGCCAAAGCATGCACCCCAGCCAAAGTCAACCCACCACAAATTTCAAGCCCTAATCTTCTTATTACAAGAAATAAAAGAAGTGACAGAAGTAAAAAGATATTTGGAGAAAAAAGAAAATAAAAATTTAATTTTAAGACGTTCTGATTACTAAATATGCATTCATACTTGTGGCAAATATACTTACATCTTAATGAAATGCACTGTAAGGACATATGGCTGTATATGACTGGTGGAAGAAATGCAAGTGAAACATATTTTCACAAATATATATATTCATATATAAATAAATATACATATAATGTATTATTTTGATTACTTCAATAGTGTAAATAATAAATTTTATTTTATTTACAAGTCAATTCAACATATTCAAGTTAAACAGAGAAAGAATATATGTAGACATTTTATACAGAATATGCGCTTTAAATCAACAGTCTGACTTCCTTTATAAAAATGCATGACATCTTCAGTATTGCTGAGCAGAGTTTTCTAACACCTTTTTATACTCTATAGTAACAATATCGTGTTCCCTTCAAAAAAAACTTTAAAGTCTATGCGCTTAAGATTATTATATTAAAGTCTCCGCACAGAGCCATTGTATGGAAAACTCATGAAAAAAAAGCAGGTGTTTTCTCAGTCTAAGCAAGTAAACCACTGTCGGCAAGGGCAAAATGATAATTGTTAAAGCTGAGGAGAGAATAAACACATTTATTTCAGTCAGAACATGATACAGAGCTGTTTACCCTGTTAGCTTAAGCTTCCCTGCTAAGACAGATCCATTTCTTTTTATCTGTTGTGGTAGATGGTGACAGACTCAGACCTTAAGTACAAATTAATCTGTTTGAAATACAGCTGAGCAAAACCAAAAAATATTCATGAATATTCATTGAGAACATTAATGTCAATTTGACTGGTTTTAATGACCCTTCCTAGCCCATTTCCAACCCATTTCCTTGAATGCTTTACATGAAGTGTCAAGAAAACATATGAAATGTTAAAGTCACAAGTGCTCTTACAGCTTACAAGGACAACAGTCACACCAATCAGGTTTGCATCAAGGTATATGTGATGGTTTGACCCTGGCTGGATGCCAGGCACCCACCAAAGCCACTCTATCACTCCTCTCCATGACTGGACAGGGTCCATGTGTTTAGATGAAGAAGGGAGAGGCCACTCACCAATTCCCATGATGGGTAAAATAGACTTACTTGGGGAAATTAACGAATTTAATACCAATCAAAATCAGAGCAGGATAATGAGAAGTAAACAATACTTAAAAACACCTTCTTACCACCCTTCTCTCTTTCCCAGGTTCTACCACCTCACCCCCAGCAGCTCAGGGAGTTGAGAAATGGGGGCTAGGGTCAGCTCATCATACATTTTTGCTGCTGTGCAGGTAGAGGAGTCCTCCCCCTCTGTGGGAGCCCTCCCTCCCACAGGAGACAGTTCTCCACAAACTACAGTTCTTCATGAACTGCTCCAGTGTGAGTCCCTTTCCATAGGGTGCAGTCTTTCAGGCACAGCCTGCTGCAGCATGGGCTCTTCTCTCCATGGGTCTGCATGTCCCTGCCAGGAGCCTGTTTCAGCACAGGCCTGGTCTGGTGTGAGGCTCCTCCACACACTGCAGGTGGATCTCTGCATCGCCATGGATCATGGGCTGCAGAGGAATCTCAACTCTGGCACCTGGAGCACCTCCTCCCCCTCCTTCTCACTGACCTGGGTGTCTGCAGAGTTGGTCCTCCCACATGTTCTTACTCTGTTCTTCTCTGGATGCAATTACATCCATGCAATGCCTTTTTCCCTTCTCGAATGTCTTATCACAAAGGTGTTACAATCATTCCTGATTGGCTCAGCCTTTGCCAGAGGCAGGTCTGTCCTGGAGCTGGCTGGCATTGGCTCTGTCAGACAAAGGGAAAGCTTCTAGCAGCTTCTCAAAGAAGCCACCCCTGCAGTTCCCCCTTCCCACTACCAAAAACCGGCCACACAAACCCAATACAGTATAATACCATTTTCCTAGGCAACCTGATTCTCTTGGGAGAAACAGACAAATTTTAGATTTGCAGGACAAAAACCAGCTTACTGTTTCCCAAATATATTAATAGGTTTAAAAAAAAAGGTGTGGTGTGTTTCTAAAACCTTTGTTTCTATAAGACTTCCAGTTTGATGCCTGAACTTTATGATATGTTAATAACATTCCTAATTTGTCATTCACATTTAGACCATGTGCAGTAAAGTGCTGGCTCTCCATTCTCCTTGTAATCACACTGAGTTAGCATGTTTTCCAACTTCCCATAGATGAACAGTTTTCCTCACAAGTGGATTTAGGTGTTTTCCTGTCTGTTTCAGGTGATCAGCAATTCACTAGAGAGCCAGACACTTGCAATATGTTCCCCATAAGCATCTGTTTCAAGCAGGAAATAAAATATTAAGCTAATGAGTAGGAAAGGCTGAAGATAAATAAAGGCCCAACACCAACACTTCAGTGGCAGGTGTCTCAACCTGCAGCTGCACCTGCAAACAGCCTTGTGGGACTAAACAAAAATCAGATCAATCCTTCCTTTCAGCCTCTCAAAGAAATAAAGCAGGTATAGTCTGCTGCCCAACAACCCCAACGGATAATATTTCTGCATTGACATATTCCTCTGGTTTGAAAACAGAAACGTTTTCCTATAAATGTGTTTAACTATTGAGAATTTCAGATATTATAATGGTAATGGTATTGAGGATTGCCTTAATTTTGTGTAGAGTTAAGAAGTATCCAAATTTTCTACCCAGGTAAAATCCTTCAGGATAGACAATGGGATAAATACATAATTTTTAAGGTGCAACGTAGTCTTTGCAGTAGCTGAAGTTTCCAAAATTTAGGCAATTCCTGCTAATAGAAATTGGGTGTCTAGAGCTGATTTTCAGTGGAGTTGAATGCTACCAAGAACCAGCTTGTGAACACCAGTGACACAGAGATGTTAGAACCATCAAGTATTCCTGTTCCACTTCTAAATAGAAGTTCTTTGATTGTGTAGACAAAGCACAGAAACAATAATGTATGATTTTGCTAGTATCTAACCAATTTAAAAAGCACAAATATTTCATTACAAAATTTTGTTTTCCCAGTGTGTTTTCAGGTCCTTAGTGATATAAATCATCCAATCAGACTATACAAAAAATACCAGATGATTTCTATAATTTGTGTAATTAAAAAGGCAAATGTTTTTAATGAACTTGAAGCTCAAAAGCATTCACTGAATAACTTTATGTCTTTTCAATAAAGGCACATTCAAATATTTTTCAGCTCATCTAACAATCCTTTAAATAGCAAAGAATACTTTTTTACAAATTACCGAATGAGGCATGAAAGTGCATTCTTGTGAAAGCACTTGAAGTCTGTGGAAAGATATCAGAGACTTGCTAATATGATTTAGCAGTGAATTTAGCTTTTAGTACCCTACTAGGTGAATAGCTGATGCATTTCTCTTTCATGCTGGTTTTATGCCACTGCACTCACCAGCTTCAATACAGTTTATTGTTTTGTGTACATATATGAGGAGTCCAAGCCCGTGTGCGAGAAAGACCTTCAAGATGAGTCTGAATGCATGCTGTCTAGCTGATTTTGCATTACATAAACATTCAGAAATGTTCTCATACCTGAACTTCTCCCTATTAGTTCAATAGTGGGGAATTTGTGATACAGTCTATATAGGTAAAGAAAAGCAAACTACAAAAGGAAACCGAATAAAAGAAAAAGATAACATACAAGTACTTAAATAAATAAATTTCTTCAAAAAAATAGAACTAATAATAATACAGTATAAAAAAGTACATCACCTTTGAACAACAACAAAACAAGTAATAATGGTATAGTATAAGAACTGCATCACTACTGAACAACAGTTTGTTTCAGCTGTGTGTGGTGGAGAGGGCCAAGGACTCTACAAGGGGTCAGACTGGCTTCATGGGTGAGTTCAAGGTTTGGACTACCAGCCAAAATGCTCTTTCAACTACTGGAATTCATAGTTCAGGAAAGGCTTAGCAGGAATGAGCTAAATAAAGGCCAGAAAGCTCAAAAATTAGTTTCTTAAGCTCACTACAGGAAATGCAAAGCAGAGGTTTGTGTCTCAAACTTCACTTTTCCTAGTCTACACCAGCTTTACAAAATTTTTTTTTTTTCTAAATGGATCTGTCCTTTTCTAATAAAGGAATTACACATCAGGATTTGATCTGCAGTCTTCTCAGTGTACTGGTCTCAGTGTATTCCGGTTTTCTGGACGTTATGAGCAGGTCTTTTAAATTAACTTCTGTGTGGTTGTCCTGACTGAATCCTACTAGCACCCACCCCTGACAGGCATTGGGACAAGCCTTTCTGACACTGACAGTTCTGCACATCAGAAAGGCAGTGACTTATCATAAAGTGACGAGGAACTTTAGGTCTAAGTGTAATTAAGATGTTCTCCAGGTTAGGCAGATTGGAAGATACAGTAAAATCAACAGTGAAAGTCTGCTGTGAACCCTCTCTGTCTAGTATGGCAATGGAATCATTCCATATTTCTAAGATTAGGTCATGTAAGCACACTTACAACTGTCCTGTTTCTAGCTCCTGCATTCTCCCTATTATTATTTTCACTTTGCTTCTCCTTTCCATTCCCTGTATGCTTCCTTATGGTTATCTCTTGATCTTGGATGACCTCAATATGTTGTCCATTTCCACATCATACATCAAAATTCAGCTTTTGTTATTCAAATCTGGTGCTAGCTCTTTGTCAAGACTTTTACTGATTTACTTGATTTCATATTTATTTTTTGCTGTTTCACTTACACAAATCTGTGGGGTTTTTTTCCTTCTCTCTTTCTTTTTTCTTTTATTTAATGTATTGCTTGCTTCCCACTGAGTCTCTGAGAAACAATTAAATATGCATTAAAATCTGAAGTAGAAGGAAAGATAAAAGTTAAAATAATTAAATTAATGTTGTACTGATTGTTTTGATAGACCTATTGGCAAAACCTCTCTGAAAAACATATTTCAAATGCAAATATACAGCAGTGAAATGGTTAATTGCAGACTGATTTTCTAAAAAAACTACTGCAAACCTGCTAGACTGAGGGTGATTTTTCTACATCACTGAGTCTGTATAGTGGCAAGAGCTGCTATTTATTTAAGTACCTCTCTTTTTGAAAAATGGGTAAAGGATAATGTAGATGGAGGGAGTAGCTGATTTATGCTCCATCAAATGCCCTGTGTTTTGCTACATCCCTAAGCATTGCCAAGAAGAAAAAAACAAGACAAAACACGCTTTTTCTCCATCAGGCTTTAATGGATGGAAAAATCCCATGAAGTATGTACATTAACATGGAAAATAAATTAGACCACTCATTAGCCACATAATCATTGACTTCCAGGCTGAAAATACCAGCAGAACCCTTTTTTTTTTAATACATAGTATATGTTGTATGTATTTTTTTCAATGTACAATATTATCACAATACAGATCAATAAGCTAACTGTAAAATCAAGGGAGTATATTGTCATGCGGCTAGCAGAGAATGACCCACTGCAGAAGGGCATTAATACCAATATTCTCCAGGACTGTAAACTATCTTGTAACTACAGTCAGTTTTACTTACTAGAGCACAATGTTTAAAATAAACAAATCTGTATTTTGTGGGTTGTTCTTTTTCTAGATATAAAAGGGCCCTGATGATGGGGTAAATTGGGTATTTGTATAAAACTGAAATGCTAGAGTTGGCAGCTCCCAGAGATGCGTTCCTGGATGACTCGAGTAGCAGAGTCTCCAAGGACTTAGCTCAAGGAGCACAGCCGCAGCACACCCCAGAGAGGCTCCAGGAGTCCTCTAAATTACCCCTCACTGGCAAAGGCTTTTGCATACAATCTGTGTTTAGGGTACAGTATCTACTACATCCCCAACTTTGTGTGCAGACTAGCAGTCATGGTTTGGTGCAAGCCACTTCCTGAGAGCCTTTGCCACTCCACCAAATGACAAAAAGGTAGTTTACCCCTCTATATGGGTTTGTGCTGGGAACTATTTTGTTAGCAGGACCTTCTGCAATTACAGTGCACAACCCGCGGATTTGATTTAGGGAAGTGATAAACATAGGGACTGAAAAAATGCGTACAGAAAAGAAAGTTATTTCCTGTGGTCTCCATACACATGTTCTCCATGTTATGGAGAACAGCAAAAAGAATTAATAATATTTTCAGTATTGCCTATGTAAGTCTATAGATATGCTTGTTTCCAGCCTGAAACCTATCTTCTAAATTGAGTGTTAATGGGAAACTAAGAATTACAATGCACTGTTTGTCTTAATGGTATGGTTGGTGAGAATTTTGGTCAAAACCTCCAACAGATACTTACAACTCAAAAACTGCTTGACATCATCTCTGTTACAGTCCAGCTCTTCCTTATATAGCCACTAAAGTCTGTAGATCTGTGATTCCTGTCAGGCTGGCTTAGTCTTACCAGTCCAGACACCTCCAGAACATAAAAAAAATAGAAGTGTGGTGATGGTTTAAAATAAACTGAGTTTAATCTCCAAGAAAATAATGTGAGAAGTCACTGATTAAACAAATAAGAAAATGAGAAATGCAGTTGATTTCTGCTTTATTGTTTATTGCATTTTACATTGTCCCAGTCTCTTCAGTCAGCAACAGCATGCAGCAGAATTTAGTTCTGATGTTTTGCAGAATTTAAGACATGAATATGATTTGGAGAACTTAAAAAATTCTGAGGCTTTGTATAAAAAATGATGATTTTCAAAAGCTTATACTAGAAGAAACAAAAAAATTCTGGCAGAACAAACACACTGAGCCAATTAACGTGCTCTAGAGCAAATACTCATGTTTAATTCTCACAACTTATGGTTTCTTACTGAAGTTAGATAAAATTCTGTCCCTTTATTTGGCAGAGATAAAAGTTTATTTGGTAAATACAGCCTTGTTTCCAAGATAACTTGTCACTCATAGATAGCTATATATTGACCCTACTATTATAATTAATCTAACTATCAAAATGCCTTTTCCTGACTATTTGATAAAAAGATACTACAGCCAATCACAATTTCAGTGACTGGTGGTACTTTTAATGTACCCAGATTCCTTTCCTCAAATCAAATATTCTTTTGTGATGGGTTTCTATCAGCCTTCAAGTTGCCAACTTTTCCTTCTTAAGAGGATCATCATTCCTTCTAAAAGCCTGATGTTTTGCATTACAGAATGGAAGCATTTGCTGTATTAGTACTATTAGCTAATGTCTAATGTATCTTTCTCTCTTTTGCCTAGTTTCAGCTACTATTATCTTTTTTCTGATGCTGATTTTTTTATTTTTATTACTAGCACCTAGTAATAAAAATTAAAAAATGCCTTTAACTGTAAAAATTTAAGTTTATAACTTCCACTGAGATAAAATTTAATAAATTTATTTGACCTTTAAATGACTGCATGACTCTAGTGATTATCTCCAACATGTAATAATGCTGAACTGGGTCTGCATTCTGTCTAATCTTTCTATTTTATTCTTTCATTGGTATTATTCTCTCCTCTTTCCTAATAAAAATATATATCTATATATCTAATTATATTCTAACTTTTACAAATTATTTTAATGCCTCTGGGTTTAATTTTTAATCTTTAATAGTCTGTGGGTTGGGGGTTTTTTACTTAAATGTGGTTTAAATGGGCCTTATATGGGAAGGATATACTGAGGAGGAAATAGCAGCTATGTATAAAAGGTAAGTTTGAAATCTGCATGGATATATACAGAAAGCTTTGTTTATCAGAAATTAACAAAAAAGAATTACAAGGCCCAGTGTGGTGGACAAGGACTGGCATAGTAAGATGGAAAAGTAAAAATGAGAAAAATAGCAAGCAGGGAGTGGGCACAGGCATCCAGAATTTTGAAGGCAATCAGTAGACTTAGGGTATTGCAAGAAATTAAGTATTTCTAGGCAAGGGGTCAAAATAACACATAATAGGGGGCATTCCCACTCCAGATTAAGACAGAACTAAAACTAAATCTAACCTGTGAGAAAGATGTGTTTCATGTATGTGTCTACTAATTCACAAACTAAAGTGAGACTATGGGACAAACAGAAAAGGAATAATACACGTTAAAGTGGCATGCAGAATGATTTCTGGAATCCTTAAGATAGTGGAAAGGAAAAAGAACAGGGGTCTTCATTATCTTTTGTGGAAACTAAGTTTTTACTAGAAAATGGACATATTGTGAACCAGCCATAAAACAGAAGAACCAGAGCATGTAAGACAGAAGGACTTAAGCATGTACACAGGGGAAAAAGTCCATGGGAAGGTTGGGAGAAAGGAACAAGCAGCATTGGGGAGGATGTGAACGAGGAACAAGCAAAGGAAGAAAAGGATACGAAAATGCAAACTGAAGGACAGTTGGATATACATGATGGACCATGTGACACACATACAAGAGCCAATCATAAAGCATAAAGTAGCGTGTGAAAATAGGCCTTAACCAATAATAATTAAGCACGATCGGGTGTAGGGAAAGCAAGAATTGCATGTTAGGGGCAGTAGTTAATCAATAAAGTGGCTTCTGCCTGATTCGTATTGAATCGTGTAGAGTCCATTGTTTCTCTCCACAGTCTTTTTCTGGTAGAGTGAATAGAGAGAGCTGAGTGGAGCAGCATAACTGCACTGCATAGCATGGCATGGCATCCAAAGCAGCTGTTCTCAGCAAGAAAGACACTTGTTTTCCAGCTTTTGATCTAGCTTCTCTAGAATCTACTGCTAGGATGTTCCATACAGGTAAAACCTTATAAAATGAAGGCCCTGTTGCCTTTGTAAAATCACGGCTCAGGCCTGTTACTTCTGCTAGAGAAGGACTGTGGGAAAGAGGCATAGCTGAATTAGAGGTAGAAAAATATGCTGTGTTATTATTGTGTGTTCACCCAGTGGTGTGTGGTGATTGGTTGAATTAAGCTTGTTAAAACTATGTAAACAGCAAAGAAACTATAGAAGACACTGTGTGGCATTAAAGATAAGCTTTTTGCCTTCTGAACGGAGTTGGTGTGTGTGATTCGTGAGCGTTGTGTCCGTTTCAACTGCGACACTGGTATTTCTGTCTCAGATTTTAAGTCAGACTAATGGACCCAGTAAAGTATCCTGCCTAAAGAGTGGGCAGCAGCTTAGGTGAAAATGCATGCAACAGGACATTCTTTTTCTGTGTATGTCTTCCCAGTTCTCATCACATATTAGGAGAATTCACCTTTATGAATATGTTTAATAGTATTGACTGAAAGCCAAATTCTCCACTAATTTGCCTAACTTTTTTTTGAACTTACTGATATTTGGTGTGTTTAAACCATACTGCAGCCATGGGCATTTAATTATGCACAGCAGATCTATCTCTAGATACATCTGAAGGAGGAAATTAGATCTGAATGTTGCTTATAGATAAAAGCAGAGTGAGAGAAAAGTCAGACTTTGAAACCTTTTCAATTCTTCATTCTTGAAGGTCACACAGTCATGGATGGGCCAAACATGACTAAGAATAGAGGAAAAGTCAGATTACTGACACGTGACTACTGTCAGGAGGAAAAATGATCAAATAATGTAATATTTGGATAACAAAATGTGACTTTGTTGCCTTTAGCAGGCAAGGAAACTGTATGCAATATGGAATAGTTTAGCACTTCAAAAAGATTTTGAAAAGTAATTTTTTTTCTGTGCTGTATGACTAGAGAATTTTTAATTATGATAAAAGCTGTACTCTTCTGATCTTCTGTGAGTTGAATTGAATTAAGTTAAACCTGATCTATGGATTGATTTGTTAAAGTGGCCTCTAGGCTATCATCTAAGTGATTTAATAAAAGAATTATCTATAAGAGTAAGCTACAGGGTAAGAGACTGAAGTGACTGGTGATGTTTTAAATTTGGTACTATATCTAACATAAGAGACAACGAAGAACCATCGCTATTTAAAGTATGAGAAAGCAACAAATACTATTACAAGAAACTCTAATTTTTTAAACTTCAGATAATTAAATTCGAGACATAATTTTAAAAGAATATTTGTGATAGTAAAATATTACCGTCATAATTAATTTCCTCAGCATATATTGCTTTGTATAAACCTCGATGACAACATTACTGTTTATGTGTGAGATGCTTTTCGCGTGTTTAGTTATCCTCTTTTGTCAATAAACCCAAGTCTGGTTCTTTTTTCTACTGATTTTAATTCTTTATACAAAGAAAGTAGATCATGCCTATCAAACTGATGTGCTGCAGAAAACCATGTTATTTACAGTCCCTGATAATGATCTTATTATGATCAGCAGAAAATCTGTAGGTATATAAAAGACAGTGCTTTCTAATGACACTTAGAAATACAGAAAGAGACAATTATGAAGTATTTGCAGTTAGTAAGATTGCATGCAGAAATGTTTTAAATGTTTATTTCATTATGTGGATTTTATATGGAAATAAAACATTTTTTAACAAAATGAAAATAGAGTACTTTATAATCTAGGTATTTTGATGATTTTCTTTTAAATAGCAGAAATATGTCAATATTTTTTGTAACGTAAACCCTGCGGAAATGTGACTAAAACTGCTTTCTTGTCAAATATTTTTTCTTTTCTTTTCAATTAATTTTCTTTGAATACAAGGCTATCACATGATCTGTGCAATTCCAGCAAATAATTCAGTGTAATTGCAAAGCTTCCTTAACAGGCAAATGACATTTTACACTTCCGCACTGCCTTTTATGTTTCACTTTTAACTTCCTGTGGAAACAACAGGTTTTAGTATATCCTAAGCTAAAAATGAAATAAAACGTTGTCTTATCAGAGGACCTTTCTAAAATACAGGCATGAGAATTTCAAAATAATGGATGTGTTTCCTTTGATTAGCTCAGTAAAAGTTCTTTTTTCACAGAAAGGTCAATGGCAAATAGAAAAACAAGATCATTTTGAAAAAATACGTACCTTTTTTTATATTCAGTCCTCTGATTGCTGCAATGTATAATTTGGGGGGAAAAACAGAACTCTCCAGATCCTTTATATTGCAGAGGACTGGACAGAATAGCTATGGCAGGAAAAAAATTTAGTGAAAATCCTCTCCTGGTCTTTGACTCATAAGAGAAGATGCTACAATTATGAAAAGATCTCCTTCATTGCTTCTCCATGAATAACACTGGCTTTGAGCAGAACCTCCCACAGATCACACTAGCAAAGAAACATATTGAAATGCCGCAAGAAAGGCATTAAATACACCATATTCCTACAATCCTCCAACTGTCATGGGTATCAACAATAGATGATGGTATTTCTATAATTTTTTCACTGTTTATTTATTTAACAGATTAAGCTATGAACACGTATTTTGTGATAAGTAATTCCCTCCTACCTATTCATCAGTGGTGTCTCATTTACATCTCTGTTTTGGGTGGTTGGGTTTGTTTTTTTATTGGGTTGTGGGCATTTGGTTTGGTTTTTTTTTCCTTTTTTTATTCTTTCCTTTATTAAAGCACTGAAAATTGAAATCACACAGAATATGAAGAAGACAAGTATTGCAGATGAACTAATGCCAGTTGAATTTCCCAATAAGATTCTTAGACTTTGCTGGTGCAGGTAGACCAATCTGTTTGCAGGTTCATGTCTGTGAAATATGCCTGCCTCAGCATGCTGCAGCTGTGAAGATAAAAGGCATTTGGGCCCCCCCAAAAAGCTAATATCTTTAGACAAAATAACTCTGCCAAAAGCAAAGCAGAGTTTTGTGCTTGAGAACAGAAAACATCTGGCAACACTGCAGTCAAAGCTACTGTTGTAGCTGATTATTTGCTATCTGTTTAATAAAACATTATGCATAAGAGACTTCTTGGTGCTTTTCTAATATGCTTCATGTTTTGGATTGGGTTTCTTTTTTTTTTTTTTATTTGAATGCAGTCTTTGAAAAGTATGCTATTTAGAAGGTATTTTAGGCTGCTACATTTGACTGACATCTAAAGGCTCTTCATTTGGCACGTGCAGTTCTTTAGGGTAATGAAGCAAGGAGATCCTTGCTATAAAGAAAAATTCAACTCCTTTAAGAAAACCCACACCAAACAACCTTGTAGCTATCGTATAGCCACCACAAAGCAGTGGATTCATTTTCAGAGGTGTTTAAACTTCATGCACAAAACCCCATTATTGTATTTGAAGCACATTACAAATTTGGACTTTATACTCTTTTCTGCTTTCTTGTTTGTAGGAGATAGCAGTAGCATGGAAATATGAGCAAGATCAGCAGAAATGAGAGAAAAAGCAATGGCAGTATGTTCTTCCTTTTCAGCTTCCATGCTCCAAAGCTAGGGTCCACAGGAATACAGAGTTTCACTGAAGTGCTGGGAAAGGCTAACTTCACACCAGCAGCCTGAGGTGCGCCTGCATTTTGACCACTGGGGATCTCAATTCAAATGACCGAGATTATCTGCGATTTCTCTGGGCAACGTGTTCCAGTGCCTCAGCACCCTTTTATGACTCACTCCAAAAGGTGAATGATCAGTGTTTATAAATACATATTTAGAGTTTATTTTAGAACAATTTGGTTGCAATGGAAAGCAGGTATGTAGCGATTTTGTTTATAATATATTGTAATACAGCAATAAAAAGTAGAAAAATAACACTTAACAAAACATGAAAAGAAAAGAAAGAAAGGTTAAGAGTAGAAAGGTGTATATAGTCATCACCCAGAGGTCCAGCAATGGGACTTGGTTGTTGTAATATCGATGTCTGTTGGTTGAAGTGATGGTTGCAGTTTTAATCTGTCAGGGGTGGAGAAATCTCACAAAACACAAAGTTCAGTGTGTTAAAATACAGAATCACAGGATATGCTGAGTTGGAAGGACCCACAAGGATCACAGAGCCCAACTCCTGGGCCTGAACAGAACCATCCCCAAAAAACACACCACGGACCTGACAGCATTGTACAAATGCTTCCTCAACTCTGTGAGGCCTGGTGCTGTGACCACATCCTTGGGGAGCCTGTTTCAGGTCCTGTCACTGGTCACCACAGAGAAGAGATCAGTGTCTGCCCCTCCTCTTCCCCTCACAAGAAAGCTGAAGAGTGCGATGAGGTCTCCCCTCAGTCTCCGCTTCCTCAGGCTGAACAGACCAAGTGACCTCAGCTGCTCTTCAAAGCCCCTGGAGCCTTGACCTTGAGGTCCTTCACCATCTTTGTAGCTCTCATGAGATTCCAATGGGCTACTTCTTGAGCTTGTCCAGGTCCTTCTGGATGGTTTCCTGCCCCTCAGGTGTGTCAACCATACCCCTCAAATTGGTGTAATCTACAAACTTGCTGAGGGTGCACTTAAACCCTTCATCTCTGTCATTAATGAAGGTATTAAATAACACTGGTCAAAATATGGACCCCTGAGGGACACCACTTGTCACTTGTCCATGCAGACTCTGAGCCAAGTGACCACTACCCTCTGGATGCGACCATGCAGTCGCTTTCTTATCCATCTAACAGCCCACTCATCAAATCCAATTTAGAGAGAAGGAAGCTGCGGAAGATGGTGCCAAAATCTTTACGGAAGTCCAGATAAATGTCATCTGGAACCCTTCCCTTGTCTGTTGATGTAGGTACTCCGTCATAGAACACCACTAGGTTGATCAAGCAGGACTTGCTCTTGGTGAAACTGTAGTTCCTTGCCTTCTGTGAGCCTTAGCAGAGGTTCTAGCAGGATTTTTTCTGTGATCTTCCTAGGCACAAAGGTGAGGTTGACAAGTTGATAGTTCCTAGGGTGCTCGTTTCCACCTTTTTTAAAGATGGGTACAATGTTTCCCCTTTTCCAGTCACCTAGAACTTTACCTGAGTGCCATGACTTTTCAAATATCATGGAGAGTGCCTTGGCAACTACATTAGCCAGTTCCCTCAGGACTCTGGGATGCATCTCATCAGGTCCCAACAGACTTATGTATGTTCAGGGTCCTCAGCGGCCACAAACCTGATCTTTACTTACAGTGGGAGGGACTTTGCTCCTCCAGCCCCCATCCTGCTACTCACTGACTTGAGAGGTGAGGGAATAGAGAGGGTCATTGAAAACTGAGGTTAAAAATTGTTGAGTACCCCAGACTTCTCATCAGTTCAGTTTTCCAGCATTATACATTGGGGGAGATACAACCTTCTTTGACCTTACTTTTCTACACCCGCAGAAAGCCCTTCCTGTTGTTGTGTTCCTTGCCAGGTTCAGTTCCAGCTTCACTTTGGCCTTCCTTGTCCCATCCCTAAACAACCATACATCTCTACACTCTTCTCAGGTCACCTGTACTTGCTTCAACTGCTTGTGCATTTGCTTCTTTCCCTTTAGTTTGATCAGCAGGTCCCAACTCAGCCATGCTAGTCTCTTGTCTTCCTTGCCCAATTTCTTACCCCAGAGAATTCCCAGCTCTTGTGCTCTATGGAAGACAGGAATGCATACAGAAACACACACTCCTCAGAAATTTCAAAATCCTCTAATTTTCTATGCCATCACCCTTTCTTCACTTTTATTCTCATTTAAAATGTGGCTGTGCTTGGAAAGCAGATGATAAGTGCACAAAAGAGGGAGTACAGGAGGTCCTTAGACTGCCACACACACCTCCAGAGACTATGTGGTAGACAGGAGGTCACACTGTACTTTCCTTGCATTATCACCTTTTATACCTATCATTTGGAATTCAAGTTACTCAGTCTGAAAGCATTTTATTGAACACAGACTCTGAATTGCTTACCTTACTGAAAGAAAAGGAGTGACTGATGGCCTGTGTATGAGAAGGACTGAGTTGCATTGAGCTCCTGCTCTCCTCCCCTCCCGAGGTCCCTCCTTTACCAATGCCATCTATACTATCACCACTCTTCTCCTCTGCAGAGCCTCTCAGAGTTCATAAGCAGGTTGCTGTTTATTAACCTCTATGGTTTCTGCCTGAGACAGGCACAAGGAACCTACGTGCAGCCCTTCGATGCAATCAGGAAAGGGAAGAGACAGAGCTGATAAATGAGGGATACAATATGCACACCATGTTGAGAAAGGTGGGGTGAATCATGCGTGGAGGTGAAGGGAGAAGCAAAGTTACATGCATCAACACTATGTACTTAGTTTTCCTGCAGGGAATAGAGGCAACATCAGTGGGGAGTTGCCTCTCATACCAACCCAAAAGAGACTTTTGAAGTCTAGATGTTAGCAAGTGCTGATGGTGCATAGGAGCTTCTAGTAGAGTTCTGCTTACTGCAGTATTAAGTTATTATTTACAATGCAATTTTTTTTTGTTAAAGATTTCATTAAAAATACTCTAATTTTGTTTTAAAATTGCATTTTGAAATTTGTATCACAAATGATATATATGACTTGTCACAAGTTTCTCAGGGGTAGACATTCATTTGACAAAATGAGCATGTAAAATTCTGACTGAGTCTGAAGTATGTTCTGAAAAGCAATTCTACTACAGGCATCACTTACTGTCAACATACATCTGCATAACCTCCATCCACAGAGAAAACTTATCTGACACTCTCTAACTTTTCTCCTAGAGCTCTCTGATACCACATGCTCTCTTACATAGGAAAAATTACAATTACAAAATTACAATATTCATTGAAATGTGGGAGATAATTGTTAAAGGGTTGCAAGCTCAATTTTCTATCCTAAAGTATCAGATTCAAATACATAAATCAGTATCTTTTCCTTATATGAAAAGACTACAAAGACATTACAATTTTAAAGGTACTTTCAAGTTTTCTGAGAGGCACTTTTTAAAAATAAAATTGCACACAAGAGACTACATTTTTAATGTGTTCATTCCCCCTCCCCTTCTTCTAAGTACTCATCTAATCTACTTTAGATGGATGCTATGATTCTTAAGAACCTAATTTAGCAATGTCAGCAGCTTCACTTTATATTTGTCTGTAAGGAACCTGTATGTAACAGAGAGTGAGAAAAACTGCCAAAGCCACTCCTGAATCTTTCCTATTGGAAAGCCTGTTAATAACAAAAAAAGGCTGACATAGAGGAGGAAACTCACCAGAGCAAATTACTTCCCATACTAAATTACTGTAAAAGATTACAGCATTTAATCACACAATTTAAGAAATTTTTGTAGTAATTAGTTATGGCAATTATAGGTTGTCTTTTCTGCTACGAAATGACCATCTAGAGAAAGAACACAATGTAAATGTGCAAGACAATATTGCTGGTTTACCTCCTTAAAACCTCCTTCACAGTATATATGAGTCTTGGTGTGTTGTCTGGACAAGCCTTATTATGAAATTTTCTACACTCTTTAAGGCTCTATTTTCTGACATGTTATGATTAAATTTAAGAAAATTGGCTTTCACAGTTAAAATAAAGTTATTGATGTTACCATAAAGTGATAATTAGTTGTTGAAATAAAGTAATTAATAGAGGGGGTTGTTCATTAATCTGTTAAAGGTATGCAGACAAATGTGTTTTATTCAGCTGGTTTTTATTGTGTGAAGCTATTTGCTGAATTGCTTACCCTGTTAATAAACATGTTATGGGATTGTTGTTCAAAATGGAGAACAGGGGAAGCTTACAGAACCCACATGATGTAATCATGGAGGAAGGGTTTAGAACCTTATTTACATAAGGGTGGAAATAAAAGACCATCACTGGATGTTCCCCGGACCAGTGAGAAGACCCCAAACACCAGCCTGAGGATAACGAGCCAGTCAAAGGACTGTAGACATCTACGAGCGAATCGCACCCCTCCAGAGCGGCGGGGAAAGGGGCGGCCAGGCAGCGGAGACTGGCGGTATAAAATTATCGCCCGAGGCCGTGAGGGGAGCCTCTGATCTGCTGTGTACCCTATTAAGTTTGTAGTGCTGCACCCCTTTGTCTTGTGTGAGGCAAATCGCTGCAAGTGGTCTCTTGTTGTCCTGTAATTAGTTTCTTGTTAATAATTTTGTTTTAAAGCTCAATCCTGAGTCCGTTTTTAACATGACTGCCTCTTGCTTGATATGACACACTTCATAGGCTCTTTTGCTAAACTTTTATTTCTCAACAAAATGTTACTGATTCAATTTTTTTTGTCTATTGCATTTCACTGTTGACAGGTGACAACTCCAAATATTTAAAAATAATTACAAATATTATCAGCTAACAAGCATTCTCCGTATTTCCAACTATTATCCCAATATGGTTTGCTGTTCATTTCTCTTTTTCATTCAACATGTCTTTGAAGACAAAAGAGTAAGGTGTGATAAAAGTCCAGCTGTAAAGCTGTGCTTCTTGACACCTGATTCATGAGTGCAAGTTGTGTTTGACAACATTTCTAACTCACTTTTATGTTGAAAATCCATTAGATATTGAACCAGGTACTCTTTTAAGACCAGTGTCTGTTCTATGATTACAGAAAAATTTGATAATGAACACTATTTTATGCATCTTCAAAGTACAGTTGCATGTAATCCTGTGTGTTTTAACGAAAATTGGTTGTGTGCATAATACTGAGAATCTAAGTCTTGGAGATTTAATTCATTCTCTGGAAATAGTCCAAAGAGTTCTAAGCAGAAAATTGTGGTGCCACTCCACAGTTTCATAGAGGAAGTAAAATAGATTTCTGTAACTGATATACCTGTTGTATTTTTATTGTTCTTAAAACAAGCCCTTTTCTGACCGAACAAGAAAAATATCAGAGAATATATTTTTAGTTTACTTTTTCTCCCCTTTGTTTCAAATCTCATTAAAATCATCTTCTGGGAGTGTATTAAAGCCATGGACAGTATACTTCACCACTGAAAAAACTTAGTGAATTCTTGATGGTTTTGCAAGAAAGAATACAAGCAAGCAAAACAACAGTTTCAGAAACAGGCAAACATGTAACTTTAAATGGCAACGAGTAACGCAAACCTAGAGAGTACTTAATGTGGCTATTATCAGTGAATTTCTGGCATCTAATGAGAGTCATAAATGTAAATCTCTGAAATGGATATATTAGAGTTTTAAGAAGTAATCAAAGTGGTAAGAGATGCTGTTTATTTTGAAGCCCCAGCCTCCAACCCGTTTTGACAGCAGACATCATACATGCTTTCAGCATCAGGAAACAGCCATAGGCCACTCATCCTTATAGAGAATATTCAGGGCTTCCAGGAAGGGACAGGACTACCATGGGTGTAGCAAGCATGTGTATCATGCAGAAATCTTTTGTTAGGAGTAGCACATCTGTACAGGGGTGTCTCTGTGTACAGAAGAGCAGCCTGGAAAAGAAATGAACTGTTGTCATGAGAACGATCAATATATGGCACTCATGGTGGCTCCTTCTACTGGAGCATTTTTGTCCTTTTGGTCATCACTTGGTCATGACAGAGTTGTGATTTCTGGGAAAGAGAGCAGAAGATTTTCACAAAGGACTGCAGAGGACAGTGTTTGGTAGCAACATGATTTTACTTCAACTGAGAGACAGAGGGCCTCTGGGAAGTGTCTCTCTGTGACAGAGGAAGAGGCTGCAATGGTCCACAGGCTCAAAACATGGGGGTACCACAGATTTGAATCAATTCAGTTAAGAAAAAATAAGCAGGGAAACATGATAGAAGGTCATCTATAACAATGCATGATACAAACTGGGACCCCTTCTGGCTTTCATCTGTAGGTAAACAGCCTAGATTCTCTTGGAAGCTGTTAGACCTGAAGATAAATGTGGGAATAATGAAAGAAAAATACATTCATTGGAATACCAGAAGACACCATTGTAGAGGAAAACTTGCCAAAGAAACATTTTCTTAAACCAGTAATAACAACTAATTTGAAAATCCTTAAGTAAATTTACTGGTGCTATAAACCACTGATTTTATTTCTATAGTCATATATTGATAAGGGAAATGATACATTGTCACATCCCATGATCTAATAAGAAACAGAACACTGGCAAAACAACCTTGGAGAAGTACTGGGGATGTGGGCTGAGCTCTGGCAGCATAGATAAGATAAAAGCAGCCTTGCAAATTGCTGGAAACAAACTGTGCTAGCTCAGAACCAGAGGTCAACCAGCAGACACCACAATTTGGGGATCAAACATCACCAGAGACCCTGAAAGAGACCCCTGAGGACCAAAGAAGGACTTCGCAGGGATGGGACTGTGCGAAACAGGACTACAAATATACATCCAGCAAGTGAGGATACCTGATAAATATGTAAACAATATGTGTAACAAAAAGCCTTACTTGCCTGTTTTTGGTTATACAAGACTAGAAGAAAATCCTCCTTGTGTCCAGCAAGTTGTATTAAAGAATGAGTGCCAGTTTCCCGACACAGGTTCGAAGTTATGTAACACTCCATGAAAGAATTATCTTATAGCCCTCTCGAAGCAAATTTTTGCATACAAACTTGAGGTTTATTTATACCTGACCTGAATACTGAAAAAATCTAAATGATTTAATAAACTGAATGATAAATAAACTGAAATGCGTTTCAATGATTAAACACACCCCCCCTCCCCAACCAACCAACCAAATATTCAAGCACTTCTGTAATTCTTTTTGTTTCAAAATAAAGAATGTAAATTACTGTACCTTTTTGCTTTCTATCTGAAAACTCAAAGACTATCTTAATCTGCCAATTATTAAGAGCACCGGCTTCAGATTTAGGAAAAAAAACCTTCAAAAAACATCTTTCCCCACACAGCACTGGAACCCTTGGTTTTAAGAATGGTAGTTTTGCCAAGAGGGCATTTAAAATACTAATATTGTCATGCCATAGTTTTTACTGACCAAGGCAATCATCTTTTATTTTCCCCTAACGCTTTGCATCTGATATGCAGTTTACTACACAGTATGTCATCATATCACCATAAATGAGCAACCCAGAACTGTTAGACTTTACACAGTCCATGCATCAAGGACATTTCTGTAGGACAATTTAACATCAGTGACTGATGTTCTAAGAAATACTCTTCCTTGACTTTTGAATATAACACTTTCCTCTGTTATAAGTCCCTGTGCTGCAAAGAAGTTGCTTGGACTTGTCAAGAGAAAATATATCTTAAGGGTATTTATAGGATAGAAGGAGGCTGATACATATTGGCAGTTGGAGGACCTTAATCAGTCAAGCTCTGTCAAAGTCATAACCTTTGTAAAAAGCTATCACGGAAGCTTATTCACATGCTCCATCCCTCCAGCACCTTCAGCAAAATCATCCGAAACATTATTCCCATTAAAAGGCCTACATTTTTTCAAGGGGAGGACAGGTGATAGTTTGATGGCTCACATGCTATTTAAATCAGTTTTACACTTTCCAAATTCAGACTCATTGTGTGACACAAGACCTTGCATCTGTTTTCTCAGTTAATGAACCGCTGAACTTGTGAAATTGTTAATAAGTTAACTAATCACTGTCTTTACATTATCTACATGTGATTTTGTATGACCCAATACGATTGATACACTGCTAAGGTTAAGGCCTTCGGGATAATGAGCCTGCTCCTGAACAAAATCTGGTTGTTGCCCATGTTACTTCAACTGCAGAAATATTTCTCCACGAGGCTTCTTTGCTACTCTGGCATTTTATTCATTCCCTTCAACACAGTGACAAATGACAAAGAACTCACCACCAATGTGGATTTCCCATTCTGTAGGTACACTATACCCCTGAAATCCTTGCTGTAGTATACAGTAATAAAACAAACAAACAAAACAAAACAACAACAAAAAACCCCAGCAATAGAAATAATCTTATAACGGATTCTAACAACTAAGGGATTATTCTATCAGAACAGGGTTTAGTTGAGGAACAATGAGACACAAGAGCAATAAAATTTATGGCAGAGTCACTCTGTAGCATCATCCTAAGTCAGGGTCCTGCCTTCCAGGTTCACTGGCTTTGTAACACTGACTGCTCCATCACCTTCGGCTGTGGTCTGCCCAGACACAACCCTTTCCTGGTCTTTCCACCACCAGACCACAACTGAAGCAAAAATTAAGAGTTTTCGGAACCTACCACTTTCCAAACCATCTTTTTGCTTACTCTTGAGGAATACATGTGCTGCAGGTAGCTCGGTAGCATCGGAGGACCAGCTCGGTCTGCTTCTGTGGTGCTGCGCCGTCAATAAACGAGACATCTGAGACTCTCCTGTGGGAAACCCGGTCTGACTGTGTGAGTGGGGTGTGTGGGGAGACCAGCAGGGACTCATCGTGTCACTGGAGCCGCTGCTGCGAAGGGAGGCTTCGGTGTCAGCAGTGACAGCTCTGGCGTTGGGAGGTGGCTGCCAGGGACCCTCATAAATGGTCACACTGGGAAGTTTCCTTAACATTTCTGCCTTCATTTTACTCAGTTATAAAATCTCCATTCTTTTGTACATAGAATGAGGCTAGAACAGAGGACTGGTTAAAAAAAACTACCCCGCCTTAAATTTGTTGCATTCGAAGTAGGCCCCGAGTCGCGCCCAAGTGTCACTGACCACCCACAGAAAAAGGGTGGTGCCCACGAAGGAGAGGGAGCGACACGGGGGGGGGGGGGGGGGGGGGGGGGGGGAGGCAAACGGGGTGGGGGGGGAGCGCTTCCGCTTCCGGCGGCCGCACTGACGGCGGCGGGGCCGGTCCGCGCTGCGGGGCCGTGCTCGGTGGGAGGCGCGGGGAGATGTGGCCGCCGGCGCTGCCGCGGCTCCTGGCGGGGCCGCTGCTGGTGCTGCTGGTGCTGGTGGAGGCCGCCCGCTGCGGGGAGGCTGCGGCCCCGCGCCCCCGGGACGCCGCCACCGCTTCCCCGCGCCCCACGGAGGCGGCCGGCGCGGCGGCCACGCGGAGCAGCAGGAGCAGCAGCAGCAGCAGCCGCCTGGCCGAGGTGTCGGCGCCGCCCGAGCAGGGCCAGCCCATGACCCAGCGCGCCCTGTCTGTGCTGGTGCTGGCCAGCGCCGCCCTCATCGTCTACTTCGTGATCCGGACCGTGCGGTGAGGGCGGGGAGCGGGCGTGCGGGCGCGGGGGGAGCAGCTCCGCGGCCGGGGCTGCAGAACGTGCCGACTCCGCGCCTCCTGAGGGGCTGGCGAGTAGCGCCCGGCGGCGCTGGGAAGCTCCCGGTGCCGCCTCCCCACTGTGGGCGGGGAAGACCTCGGTCGGCTCCGCTCATGTCATGAAGAATCGCACATCGTTGTTGCGCCCTTCCCGACTCCGTTTTGCTCTCCGGGTGAACTTGTCACTGCTGGCATCTGTCAGCCCACCTAAATATATTTTGTACGTTAAGTGATTTTTGACCAGTTTGCAAACTTCTGTATCGCTAAACTACCAAAGTTGTCTGTCTTCCCGACTTTATCAGTAAACATTTTTCTTTTATGCTTTATTTCAAAGTAAAATTAACCTATTTTGTGCTTTTTTGAGGAAAGGGCCCTTATGAAGCTTGCTACCACTTAGCTGCCTTTATGTTTCTCATAGAAACTATTCTCCACATAACCCGATGTGCTTTTACAGTTAAGTAGAGCACATTTCACTGGCTTTTTTTGTCATGGCAGTTCTCTCTCTCATGCTTTAACTTGAATTTTTCAAGGCAAGGCCCAAATGTGAGATTATGCATGAAGCACATCAATTATGGAGCAAGTTCTCTATGTACTTTTTGTTACGTTTAGATATACTCATTGTGTCTGGTATCTGCATCATTTAGTCTAGAAAGGCAGTTGAAAGACAGTGTTTTGTGTATGTCAGGTACTAAGGTATATAGTAGAAGTAAATGAGGATATTTTGGTTGTTTCATACATGTCATGATCCAGTTACTAAAGTTCTTAGAAATGCCTCTGCCCAAATTAGGGTGCAAACAAGGCCATATGCCAGTGACAATAGTATAGGTTTTATTTGTTAGTACATATGAGAGAGAGAGAGAAAGAAAGAAAAATAGGTGTGGGGACAGAAAGAGAGTGACAGGGACAGAATAAGGAAAATATCACCACTCCATGGATCCCAGTGATGTTCCACTGATCCTCTCCAGCTGGTCTTCTTGGTGGTGAAGGTCCCCCCGAAAAACATAGAATCTGATGGGTTAATATACGCTCAGGCTAGGGAGGAAAACCCAGGCCACCTCCCTGGCGGGGGAGTTTCCCATTGTCTCTTACAATAGACTCTGGGTTTGTTGCGTCACGTGCAGTCCTGTGGTGCAAGGCTTCAGGAATGACTCCAGGGGGCACTTCAGGCAGTCTTTGATACGGATTATGACACCCCCTCAGCTGCCTCTCCCGTGAATGTCCTGTGGATGTGGCTTGTGGGGTTGTGGGTTCCACAGCTGGGCCAGTTTGTGTAAGGGCCAGTTTATGTAAAGGAGGATGGGTGTTGACTGCCTCTGACTAGAGGTTACACCCAAAACGTCCTCCCCCCGCTTCGTTTTGGGGTGGGGGAGTCTGTGTGAACCTGGCATCTGGGGACTGTGGTCTCCCCCACCGCAAACTCAGCCAGGGAGGAATCTCTGCTGTGTTTGGCTTTCTTGTAGATGCATTCTGCTCCTTCAGCCCTGTTCGTTTTTTTCCTAGGCTGGAGATGGTTAAAGAATGGGTTTTCCCTTTATCTAATCCTAATGGTTTAACTTACTGTCCAAAGCCCCAGTCAGGTATCTTCAGGGAGACTTCTTTGGTTGTAGCTTCTTTACACGGTTTTTGTTATAATGAGCAAAACTTCATATCAATGTTTAGGGCATGAACTATTTCAGTCTCTGACAATACATCTTACAGATCACTCTTGAGAAGCCTTGAGGGCACTTCTCAGTGTCAGTGTGTCTTGTAACACCAGCCTACTGGATTTGGAAATGTGACTAGAACTGTGGAAAGGCCAAATAAATAAAGGCCTGTCATTGCAGGAGCTAGAGAAGAAAATTGTCATCTATTGCCATTATTTTCTGGATGAGTGGTAATCACTTGATATTCTGGTTTTGGCAGTAGGATGCTGTTCTGCGTTTTAAACTGGAGTACTGTCTTCTAGGTGCTACTGTAAACTGGAAGCTTAACACCTCACATTTTTCTGTGATTCTGCCGCGTCTTGCTTCTGAAATTTGGGATAGATAAAGTTCAAATAAATAAATTTGAACTCCTTACTGAAATGTTTTTGGAGTGGTTGTATAAGAAATACAAGGATTAAGTGCAGATGACCCATTTTTTGGATAGGTTTCCTTGGCATGAAGACTGTCAGGGTTTGATGCCGGCTAAGTGCCAGTCACCCCCAAAAACTTACTCGCATATACTTACTCTGCTATAGCTGAGCAGAGGAGGGGAAATTAAAACGAAGATTTCATGAGTTGAGATAAGGATTAGGGGAAAAACACTTCAAGGCAAAGCAGGTTCAAAACTTAAACAGTATAAATAAAATTTATTATTAACAGAATCAAAAGTAAAAAGGGTAATAAGAACTAAAATAAACCTTTAGAACACTTACTTTTTTCCCAGCCCCCTCCCTCTTTCCCACTGACGGTGCAAGGAAAAAAACCATGGAGTTTTGGTCAGTCTTTCTTAGAATCTTTCTTCAGTTCGTTTAAGGAAAGGAGTTCTTTTTCTGTTGTGCCGTGGGCTCTGTGTCTTCCCACAGGAGACAGTTGTCTGTGAATTTCTCTAATGTGGTTCCAATTTTCATGAAATAGTAGTCCTGCCCAACCTGCTGTAACGTGAGTCCCTCCCATGGGCCAAGCAGTCTTCCCACAGCTGCCCAGCACGGGTCATTTTAGTTCATGGGGTTTAGTCTTTTAACGATAAGTTGCTCTAGTTTGCAAGCAAGGATTGTCTATCTCTGGAAGCAAGGGTCCTCTCTCTCTGTTTGAGTTTCTCACTAGATTACAGCTTTTCAGCATCCACTCACTCTAGTGTGGGCACTTTTCTTCATGGGCTGCGAGTGGGTCTCTGCATCCCTCCATGCACCTCATGAATTACAGGGAAATAGTTTGTTGTAGTATAGTCCTCACCACGGCTTGTAGAAAAATTTCAGCTCCGACACCCAGAGCACCTTCTCCCTCTCCTTCTTTCACTGACCTTGGTGCTGCCACGTTGGTTCTCTTCACGTGTCCTCACTTTTCCCTTTTCTCTGACTTGGAAGAAAACTGTTGTCTGTAGGTATTATTGTTCTCAAGTTCTATCAATTGAAAAGTTCTTACAGACCTTCACTGCGCTGAAAAGGTTGATCTCGTCTGCGCTCCGTGTCAGGGAATTGTTGGCCATGTTTTCGTCACTGGCCACATGGTCCCCACTGGCACCGCACGGGTGGCCCTGGCCCTGTGGTCCTGGCCTCGGGAGAACCCCAGTGGTTGTGCCGGGAGGGCCCCGGCGGCCCCAGCCTCGAGTGGCCCCGGTGGCTGCCTCAGCACCCCTCAGGAGAGGAAAGAGAACTTCCCATGGCTTTCTTTCCTTAAATACATCATCACAGAGGCGTTACCAACTAGTCTAATTGGGTTAGTAACCTGCCCATCGTCAGAGCCTTCAGTGATTGGCTCTGTGCCAGACACAGGAGTTTCGAGCAGCTTTCCTCCTGCCCGCTGAAAACCAGGCTGTGTTAAACCAACACAAAGACATATCTTGTTATAAGACATAAAAACTCTTTGCAAACTTTCAACGGGGTCGCCTGCCCAGTGGATGAAGGGAAGAAGTGGGTGTAGTGTTTCTGGATTTTAGTAAGGCTTTTGGTGCTGTTCTTCACGGTACCCTTCTGGACAGGCTGTCCAGCTGTGGGGTGAACCAGTTTGTGGTGCATTGGTTGAAGAGACAGCTGAATGACAGGGCTCATAGGGTTGTTGTGAAGAGGGGTGCATCTGGCTGGCACCCAGTCACCAGTGGTGCTCCTCAGGGCTCAGTTCTAGGGCCAGCTCTTACCTGAAGATAGGAGTTGAATGTGCCGTTAGCAACTTTGCTGATGACACCAAACTGGGAGGTGCAGTTGGCTCCCTCAAGGTGCCAGAGGCCTTGCAGAGGGATCTAACCAGGAGCATTGGGCAATCACCAGTGGCATGACATTTAAAGAGAACAAATGCTGGGCTCTGCAGCTGGAACAGGATAACACTATACACTAGTTTTACTTGGGAGAGAAGTGACTGGAGAGCAGTCATGCAGAGAGGGATCTCGGGATGCTGGTTGAGAGCAAGCTCAGCATGAGTCAACATGTGCCCTGGCAGCCAAGAGGGCAAACTTCAGCTTTGGGTGCATCTCGCACAGGACAGCCAGACAGTCAAAAGAGGGGATTGTCCAACTGTATTCAGCATTGCCATGGCCTTCTTGTGAGTACTGTGTGCAGTAAGAAGCATACTAAGGCACTTGAGTACAACCAGACTAGGGCAGACAAGTTGGTGGAAGAGCTGGAAGGCCTGTCCCTCTGAGTAGCGGCTGAAGTTTGTGTACTCTGGAGAAGAGGAGGCCTGAGAGGTGACCTCATTGCTCCCAGCAGGTCTCTGAGGAAGGAGATACTTATCCCTTCTTGCTGAGATCCAGCTATAGGATGCATGGGAATGATTCAAAGTTGCACCAAGAGAGGTATAAATGGACATTAAGAAGCATTTTTTTACTGGTAGGGTGGTCAACGACTGGAACAGGCTTCCTAGAAAGGGGCTCAGTGTTTGAGAGGCATTTGGACAATACCCATGGTACCATGCTTTAAATTTTGGATTGATCAGGCAGTTGACTCTATAGTAGTTGTAGGTCCCTTCCAACTGAGTAGTTGTCAGTCACAGAGTAAAAGATTTTAAGTTAGTTTTTGTTAGTACTCAGGACACTGCCTTAAGAGTCACAGCTATGACCATACATGCATGTTGCATAAGCATCTCCAGTACTCTTGTAGCTGTAGTTTTAAACTACTTCTTATATAGAGAAGGGTTTGAGTCGCAAGTGATTAATTTATCCTTTTTTCAACAGGATTTGCTTGAGCCTAGAAATCTGTTCCAGCTTTGTGCTAAGTTTTTTTTGCATTATCTACTGTCTAGACATTTGCTATGACTGTCTTAGGTTACTCTCAAACCACAGTAGCAACTCACTTTCCATTTTAACCCATTAAGGGAAAAAGGTAAAATGTATTTGATTGACAGAAATATTGACTGTACGAGTATCATGTACTGCCTCTTCTTAATTTCATATTTTCATTGTGTTTAAAATAGTGTCTTGTTTGCTAGGATATCTACAATGCTTGTTCTAGTTGCAGTTGCTTAGCTTCTACTTTAGTGAAAACAAAACAAAAGGCACAATATGTAAGAAACAACCTTATTTTTCATCACACTGTCATCTTAAAAGTTTTAGCATTTTCTTCTATTTGGTGCTTTGAAATATACGACTTCTTTCTGTGTTGAGGAGTAGAGAACAGATGAAATAAATTAAGAACATAGAAGGGACTTTGTCTTGAACTGAAAGGTGAAATTTTTGGTTTTGGTACTATTCTTAGCTTTAAATGAAAAAACTGGGTATTTTGTTCTGTGCTAAAGCAGTTAAATGGCTGGGGTAACAGTTGCTGCATTTTTACATCATAATTGAGAGTGGAGGAAATGATTGTGTTGATTATTTCTTGTAACATTAGAAATCAGAGAACTTTGAAGAAGGGTGTGTACTTTATGTCTTTCCCATTCTAACAAGGTTACATTTGCTTCTAAGTTCCAAAAGGAGATTTATTTTATCCACTGGAGTATAGTGAAAAGGTCAACCAAGATTGAATGCTGTTGTGTGTTTTTCCAAGAAGGGTATTTAAACAAGTTGTTTAAGTATACCAGAGTTCAGGACAGAATTTGAAGCTGAGAATCTCAGTATTGTATTTGATATCTCTTACGAGATAGTTAAAATGTTGTCTAAATGTGGGACAGAGAAGTCACTATGCATAATATCCAATAGTATAATGTTTACATGTAATATGATAGCACATACTATAATATCATAATATATTAATAATTTTTTTATTAGCTCTGAAATATTCTGTGTTGAAGTTCCTGAATGTTGTAAACATGTTTTGTAGGCACCTAGCTTGGGATTGTAAATTCTGGAGTTTCTGAATGAAAGATCTGTTACCGCCTTTGACTTTAGCACTAGGTGCCTAGACACAAATTCTTTCTTTTTTTTTTTTTTTTAAGTGCTATAGCTTTCATGTAGTTGTTGTTTGCCAGTTACTGAAAGTGACTCTGTCAGCATTCTGTAAACAGATGCCTTTACACTCTGCTGAGTGGCTACTGGTCTGAGTTCCTGAACTCGAGCAAGGCTTGTTCCGTGGGTGTAAGAGTAGTTCTGGAAAGCCAAATGGAATGGTACATTGTGTGGGTGACTCACATGGGACCCAGGCCCATGCAGCAAAGCTGTGGAGAGTGAGAAAAACAGATGCAGTCTGCTTGTCTGTGATAAGCACTGTGCCTTCATCCTGAAGTGAGTCACTGCGGCTTCCTTCCGTGCTTTGTGAAGCACACAAGACGTTGACTCTACAAGATCTGTCTTATTCTAAAGTGTAATTACAAACATTTTTTTTTACTTGATATCTATAGAAGATTTCGCAAACGATAATAAAAATTTTCCACCATGACTTGTGCTACCTTTGCTGTAGCTTTGTTGAGTTTTTGCCTGATTTGATCTGCTGTTCAGATGCATAAAACACATAGAGAATATGTTGCAAGGCAATTTTTTTCTTAGTAGAAGTATGTTAGAAGTATGCTTTTGCATGTATTTTTACATGGCTCTTATATTTAGATGCTAAGTGCCTGTATAGGCTTTTTGTATTCACTGCATTAATTCTGTACAAAACTACAGACGACACTCCTATTGGCGTTAATAATTTCATGTAAACTGTTGACACTTAGAATTGTCTGGCCTCTGAATTTCATAGAGCTAAGTGTGTACACTTACCATAAATTTTAGAAAACTTACACTAAGTAGCAATATAGCAGTATTTTATGTTATTAGATCAGAAAGTAGAAAAAGATTTACATTACTTGAATGTTTTAAAATGCCTTTCAGGCTCAGAAGGCGAAACAGAAAAACACGAAGATATGGAGTTCTGGATACGAACATAGAAAACATGGAGCTGACCCCATTAGAACAAGATGATGATGATGATGATACAACAGTATTTGATGCCAACCATCCTCGAAGGTTTGTATTTAGAACCTGAATGTACTTCTAGCAATAGAAGTGAAGGAGTGTGGGTGATAAGCAGTTTCTCTGAGAAAGCTCATTACTGTGTTTCATATGCATAGTTGGAGAAGGGATGTCAAGATCACTTGAAATTTAAATGGGCAAGAATTTAGTGGGCAAGAAGATAAACACCATTTGTCTTCAACATGTGAGTTCCAGAGAAATGGAGAGGAAGGTAGGATATTTTTGTTACAGTGTCATTATTGAAGCTAATGTTAAAGTTAGCAACTAGCTTTTACCTTTCTCTCTTTTTTTTCCCCCTATTTTGGAGGCTCCTCAGTTTTTCCTGTATATTCTCACCTATGAGTTCTGCTTCAAGCAGCTGTGCTTCATTCTGCTTTCCTATTGCTAAAGTAGTGAGCAGTTAGTTGATGATGCTTCTGCACCAGATTTTATATTTGGTGTTGCTGCACTGAAAGATTCATATTTTTAAGCTACTCTCTGAAACTTTGTAGATGCAGGAAAATTTTGTTGTATCTCCTTATTGTGTGTAACTTTTGTTGTATTTCCTTAGTGGCCTTAAACATTATGATCAATTCAAACTTAAATTCACGCAATTCACACTAATTTTTTTTCCCCTTATTGAGTAATGCCATCACATTGCACATGTAAAGATATAGTAAAAAAATTGATGGGATTATCATAGTCATAGTTCATAGTGAGGGTCACTTGACTACTGCCTCAGAAGTATCAGAAGAGATCAGATGAATTCTTCCAGTCACAGCAAGTAATTGATTCACACTGTTTAATGTGAAACCAGATTCAAATCTCAAGCAAAACAGTTTGATAAATGCAATACATGATGTCTCAAATGAATTAAAAGTATTGGAGTAGTAAGTCAAATGTTCTACTGTTTGTCAGGAGGAACTTTGGATGCAGTTGTGGAAGTTGAAGTGAAAGGTTCAGTCTGTTTTAACTTTGTCTCCTTAATAGGAATCTTTCTGATTTAATTTTTTTTTTTCTTAAGTCAAAGCCTTCTTGATTTTTTTCTCACCCATACACTAGATGAAAGTGGCTGCAGTACCTCCACTTAGCATTCCTCTGTGTTTTAGAATTATGTGACATTTACCATTACCCTAAGTTACTGGTTTTGTTCCAGTATATATATACATATGTAAAATGTAATAGGTAATTGTCACATTATATCCAGGAATTCTCTCAATGTCTTCCTTAAATCTTTTAGCTTCTGCTGTAATTCAGCATACTTGTTAGACGTTGAGGTATTTGATGACCAGTTAACATGATATCCTTTATAAATGCTTATTTACAGGAGTATCAAGTATGTTTTTTGGTGAGAAGTAAAATGATAATATAGCTAGTCATCATCAACAAACAGTATTATACAATTATAACTTTCAGAGAGCGTATTTCTGATTTTTTTTCCTTCCTGTTTTCTAAACACTTCAGTTTGAGGGAGGGAAAAAATTTGTTGAAGTATTTCATTGTAGAAGTATCGAAACTGTTGTTTCAATATTGCTCTGAAAGTATGTGCCTAAATTATTGAAGTCCTTATTTTGACACTGGGAACTCAAGAAAACAAGGACTTCAGTTATATTTAGTGAAGATTGTGAATTTTCTCTGGTTTTGTTTTGTGTATTGATGTCTTCCTGTGTTCTCTTTTATGGGGAGAAGCTCTTAAAATTTTAAGAGCTACTTTTTATTTTTAAATAGTGCTCATGTGTAGGATGGAAGCAGTGCTGAACAATGTGAATTCACTCCACAAATCTCTGTAGAGATTTGATAAAATGCTGTTCAAACTTTGCAAAGATATGTCATTGCTGGGAGGATAGTTTGAAAACTAGAGTACTTGAATTACTTAATTTTTTTAAAATCTTGATTGGGAATGTACTTTTTAAAGTTAATTTATTTCCCCTTGTTTCAACTTTTTTGCATCTTCAGTGAAGCTTAGTAATCAGTCTTCATGTCACTGCTTAAGCACAATGACCAAAAGGAATACAAAATGTCTAAGTAAGCAAAGACAACTTTATGCTGAGAACAACTTGATGAAAATGATACTCAGATATTCTTGGGATATGTCGTTACACTTTGTTCTGACATTTGCAGTAATTCAGAGGTGTGGTTGGTTGGGGTTTTTTTTAGGTAGCTTAAATATATAGTCAGGTTTGTGATGCCTTTTCCTGGTCTTAAAATCAAGAATCAAACACGGTTAGAAGGGAAAAAGGGGTTTTACGTCATATTTATTTTAAGGATCCTTAGGTGCACCACGTCCAGGTGGAATGTGCCGAAATGCACACTGCAATGCACACACACGATAGATCGGGTATAACATTATAGGTCTTACTAATCAGCATATCTATCAAAGATTCCCCAATGAGAGGCTTGAGTGAGCCCCCCTCCCCAAGGAACCTTCCCCTGGATGGTTCTATCTTAGTTTACAAAATGTGTTCTGGAGAGGACCTTGGAGTCTGGGGCTTTCTGAACCCTAACTACGAGGCTTCTAAGATGTTTAGTCTCCTAGCTTAACAAAATAAGTCTAAGAATGTAGGCTAAAAACCACTTAAGAATACAAAAAGCTGTAAAAAGGTATATAAAAGGGGTATAAAAGAAAAGGCAAAAAATCGTCATGGCATCACTTCAAGCCTGGGAACAAGGAAGAGAGGCCTTCAGTAGTTTTTTGAGTTTAGTGCTTTGTTAAGTAAAGAACAGTTGCAGTTTTACTTAGAATCAACATTTGAGCTTATTTAGTTTGTAAGTTTCTTTCCCTCATAACTTATAACAGAAGGCACTAAAAACCTGAATGCAATAACAGGAAATGGTTATCTATATGTTCATTTACATTTGTTATTGACATCAAAGTAGTCAAATTTTGGTATATATATAAAAATATGTCTTTTTTCCTTATTTCTTTGTGACCTGTTAAAAGACTGTAGTGGCAACCAGTCTGCTTTAATTTTTCTTGCTTGAACAATCAAGCTTTTTTTTAAGGTGATACTCTGCAAAATAGTGTGCATGTATTAGAAATCCCTATAGGCATGCCCTGGGTTAGCTGGTAACTGTATTAGACCCTTTCCAGGACTAGGCAGAGAAACTGGCTTGTCTCCTAAAAATCACCATAGTAGTGTTAGTATACTGGTGTCCACATACATTACTACTTTCAAGGGTTGCTTTTTTCTTTCAGAGCTGTATGAAAAAAGGTCCCCAGTGCCCTCAGCTGTAACATAGACACAATTTAAGTGTATTCACACTGTCATCATCATCCATGTCACTAGTCTGTGTGCTGCTGCTGTTCGGGGCAGTTTACCAGAACAGTAGGTTTTAGCCATTTTGCTCAATAGCATACTATTAAATGCCCAAGTATGGAATTCTAACTTTTGGTCTCTTGCAATACAACTTTACATACATGCCAACTGAGGTACAGTATACCAATACCACATCTTTGTTTTTCAAAGTTATATCACACTAATAGGTTACAATCCTCATTGAATGACTTCACACAGAAGCTACTTGCTCAGTGCTGCAAGGCACAAGGAGAAGAATTTGCTCAATTTTTTTTATAGCATTCCATAACTGCAGTCTACCAAGTTTCTTACCAAAGTTTCACTAGGAACTCAGGAGCCTTGAAGATTTATGGTACTTTGCTTCACAGTAATATGGTAACTACGAGTTTTTCCAGTCAAATTTAATAATAAAATGTCATGTCTCTCTGAGTTCTTTCATAATATGTGATCTTTAAAAATGTGGGCTAAATTTGCCTTGAAACAGGGCATTTCAGATTAATGCATCTGTTTCTTCTGTTGTAGAGAAGTACGTGCCTTTCAATGAAAGAACTTAATCTTAGAACCAGAGAAGGAGACTGCTTCATGGGAGAAATAAGAAGCAAGAGGGTATGCAAGTGGGGTGAAACTAATTTAATTTGTGTATTTTATGGCATCCTTAATATCTTGCAATAAGTAATGTATCAATTTGTTGTATCTTTTTGTATATAGAGATTCTCAATGTATAGCCTATGGGGAGAGAGTACTAACTGCACTAAGATAAAAACCTATTTGGAAAGGAGATTACTTGTTAAACAGGGTATTTTTTGCTTGTTACAAATCTTGTATGCCATTAACTGTGGTATACACTTTTTTCTACAGTAATCTGGAATGTTTATTTTTTCTTCTGATAGTAAATTGTAAGTATATATAGCCACTGTGGACTTCTCAGAATTGTTAGAACTTGATTTTAATTGAGGAGATGATTTATTGTTTACCAATAAAATGCCAAACTACTGCCTTCTGTGTTGAGACTTTTTACAAACTGAATTAACGTATTTTGTGTAAATTTCAGTGAAAAAATAAAATATGTTTACAGTGTTCCTAGCATTTAGTGTGATACCCAACACTATAGATTTTAAGGATACTTGGGATGTTAATATAATTATGTAAAACATGGTATTGCAACATCTTGTTGCTGTTGAGACTGCTGATTGCAACTGTTGATTTTTTGTGAGGCCTATCTTCAACTTGTGTGAAGAGATGTGGTTCATTCTTTTAGGGTGTTGCTGGTGTAGTCCATGTGATGTCAGTATTCAGACCTGCAGTGAAGCAGAGATAAGCCTTTGGGAAAATACTAAATATTCTATAACTCTAAAATGAAACATTGACATCAGAAGCAGCTGTTACTGAAATGTATGGTAATATTCACATGAATGTAGTTGACATCCAGCGGTTGTGTTTATTTTTTGGCTAGTGCCATAAAAATTATTAGAACAGTCTTTAAGATCTGGAACATATACTTCTTTTAATGTGTTGCAATTTCCACCATAATCTTGATAATGTTGACAAAATGTTCAAATTCTAGTTTAGAATTACTGTGTGTTTTTTTTGCTAATGCCACATATCCATAGATACCTAGTATCAAGGCATAAACTTGCTGCAGCAGTATGGGTGGGGATGGCTATGTATCCTGTAAGTGCCTAAGTTATGGGCTACAGAGAAAGAGGAATAATTTTTCCTGATTCTTCACCCGCTTGGTGTTTGGACAAAATTGAAGTACTTTTCTTTGAGGTAATTTCTACAGTTATAGTGTGGGGAGGGAGTCTGCTGTAGATTTTCTTTACCTCTACCAGCTGATTTGTTATATTGAAACCTTCTTACTTGCTCTAGTAACAGCTCAAATGAGGTCAAATCAGCTTCCGAAGGTAATTTTCACCTACCGTTCCCCACGTGCCACACACACCCGGGAAATACATTGCATTTGCAATAAATGCAAGTCTTTATTTTGCTTCCTATTGTACCTAACTTTTTCTGCCTGTGTTTAAAGATAAAACTGAAATGAAAACAGCACTAATTCTTGCAGATGCTTAGTTGAGGAATCTGGAGACATGGTAAAGAATAGCTGAGCTGTAGACTGCAGGTGAGAGAACAGTAAATGACAGAAGGCAAGATATGTTGTTTCCTTATGTAAAGGGGACCATCAGTGTTTAAACTAAACATAATTGAAATGTTTCGTAAGTATAGCCTGTCTTCCTGACATCCTAGAATTCAAATCTGTAGAATCTTTCTAGGCTTTGAGCCACCCTGAGGAGGTGTTAGGCTTGTTATGCATAGATATTTGAACTATTTAAGCAAGTTAGAATCAATGGAATTGCAAACAATCTTTAAGCTCTTTTATGTCATGCAGGTAAACCTTGATGTTTTCCTGCAGAAAAAAACAAAATGGAACAGGTTATTTATGTATCCAAGCAAACTTTCTGGTGGGGAAAAAAACCAAAAACCAACACAAATTTTCCAAAAATTTTATATAGACGTCTTTGATCCATGCCTCAAAAATTATGAGGATATATTTATAAGACAAACATCTGTAATGCAGTCGTACAGCTGGTAATAAGCTGGGACAGTTTTGCTTTCTGGTACGTCAGATATCATGTGGTTGATGGTGTAAACTTCCTTCCTCCGCCTTATTCAGCTTGTATCTAATTCCAGTAGCTGAATTGGCTCTCATTGCATTTGCAGACACAAAACTAGTCAAAAAATAATCATGGTTTTGTTTATCTTGGTCTTAACAGTTAGAAATTGCAGCTGTGAGTTACGTACAGCCCCTGTGGATAGGTGCAACACCATCAGTACAGTTTTCAACTACGTCTGAAAATCTGTTCTTAGAGCTGTTCTATCATACTTTCAAAAACTTGGGAAAGAATATGCCATCACCGAGGCCAGTAACTGACCTGTGCATAAACAAAACTGAAGTTTATATCAAGCTTATTTATCACTTTCAAATTTCACACAAAAACAAGATTAAAAAGATGAAGACAAGTAATTATGAAATGTATAACTGAATAGGTGTGTACGGAAAATTTTATCCCCATTTGAACTAAGATATTAATAGGCCAGTAAAGAATGTGAGCTGATCTGCTGAAGTAAAGCTCCATGAAGATAGGAGATAGCCCAAGTTTAATGGAAAATAAGCTGGGAGAAAGGCTAGATTTCTTCTATAACTTCAATTTCCGAAGACAGAAAATGGAATGTGGAGAAAAATCTTGGAAGATTGAAAAGAAAATTATGTTTAAAGATACTTCTACAATTTTTACAGTATTAAAGGTATCACAGCATGTCTGTTACTGTTTGTTAGGGCTTTGTGACTCTTTTCCTTCACTAGTATAATTTGAGGCACAGCTTGTACAAGAATATGTAGTTCCTGATAAAGTCTGAATGTATTAGTTCAGTGCATTGATAGGATAATGGAGCATGCACCCTGTGATACCATGGTGACTGAAGAGGCAGAAAGCATTTTTATTTTTTGTGTTGACCAGTAAGAGCTAGGAACAATCTTTTAATACATAAGCCAACTGAAAGAATCAGGTCTCAAAAGATCCAGTGTGAGTGGACTGCTTCATAGTTTTGGAATAGACTTCTGTTTGCTACCAACAAACAAGGTATCTTGTTTCATGGTACTACTGATGATGATGTTCCAAATTGTTAACTGTTAAACCCCTGCAGAATTGATCCAACTCTGTGGAGTGGTGTCCTCTGACGAGATTTTTGTGTGATTTTTCTCTGTCCACAATAACTCATCATTTCCCAGTGGCTTGCACTCTATGTAGCTTACATCTTGAAACATTCTTATTTTAAGACGTGGTAAAACAAGATGTCTTCAAGATATTATCAGGAGGGATGGATAAGTTTAAGATTTTAATAAGAGATACAAAGAAGGTTCTTAAATAACAAAATCTTTTGCATGTAATTTCCTGCTTTCTTAATTTGGGAAAGTATGAGCTTCTGTTTTTGACATAAGCGTTTTTGATGGCAGTAGGCTCATGGTAGTATGCTTTGCACAAAACGCAATATATAATGTTTTCCTAAATGATGTGGACATATGAATCAAATGTACATTAAGTAAATACGCTGTCACTACTAATCTAGGAGGAGCTGTGGACTCTCACAAGGGTAGAAAGACCTTACAGAGAGACTTGAATAGACTACGGAGCAGGATAATCACCAGGCATGTGAAGTTTAATAAAGAGCAAGTGCTGGATTCTCCAACTGGGATGAGATTATAATACATACAGACTGGGGCACAAGAGGCTGAAGAGTAGCCCTGCAGAAAGACATTTGGGGATTTGGGTTAATGGCAAGTTGAATATGAGTCAGCAGTGCCCTGGCAGCCGGGTGGCCCAACTGTGTGCTGGCATGCACCCGGGTGAGGGAGGGGCTTGTCCCACTCTGCGCTGCTTTGAGCACCACAGTATGAGGAGGACAGCTTTGTTCAGCTTGGAGAAGACAAGGCAGTGGGCAAGAGGAGCAGCAGAATGGGAGATGCTGATGTCTCTGCTGAGCAGTGAAAGGGCAGAAGGGAAGGGAATGAAGTTGCATCCCGCGGAGTTCAGGTTGGGCATACAGCGTAGTCTGAGTTCAAAAGTTATGCCAGAGTTCCATTTGATACCTATTTATAACAAGCTGGGTAATGCGTACTTTATAATTTTTCTTCCCTAAGCCTCACTGTTTGATAAAAACAAAGATTCATTCATACAAGCTTCAGAAAACTTGATCCATAAAGACAGAGGATGAAACAGTACACATTCTCACCCAAGCATTTCATTGTTCATGTTTTAAAGAAAAGTCAGTGTCAGTTCAACAGCTGACTGGATCATGCATTGTATAAAGAAGTACTCATTTTTAATAAACAAATTCTTTATTCCTTCCACAGCTTTTTCTTAAACTAAATCCAGCAAAAAGCCTGTAGGTAAGGTAAATGGCGTTTATGAGGAATCTTGATGAAACTCCATCAAGAGATTACTTTATTGAAAGGTCTATATGCCACGTTTGGAACTCCAGAGATTTCACAGGGAATATGTTTGGGCTGTTATTACTCCTTGTACCTGCCTAGGCCACTGTCCAGAAAGAGATATGTGACTACATGGATTTCTATTCTGACCAAATACAGTTATTTTTATTCTGTGATCCAAGAGAGTCCAAAGGCCCCTCATCTTACTAAACAAAAACCACAGTTTTATAAAGATACACATTAAACCTGTTGAATCAAAGCAGACATCAACATTTTTGTGATGTTACTGAAAGTTAGTATTACACTTCCCAGTACGAAGATTGTTCAGATAGGTGGTGAAATTTAATTCAAAGTTTAACTGTTCTTTCTAGCAGATCTTTAATTTTGCTTTTCCTGATATGAAATTTAAATCTTGTTTTTAAGCCTATTGCACTTAAGCTACAGTGAATGGTAAAAAGAGCTTTGTTTTATTGCAGTTCTGCCATTTCTTTCAAGATCATTATATTGCCTCTCCATCTTGTCTAAACAAAATACCCTCTGTTTCTTTCCTCCTGTATTGGTTTTGCATTGGTTTTTGGTAGTGGGGGGTGCTACAGGGATGGCTCCTGTGAGAAGCTGCTAGAAGCTTCCACTATGTTCAGCAGAGCCAGTCCCTGGTGTCTCGGACGATGAACATGCTGCTGGCCAATGCTGGGCCAGTTAGAAATGATGGTAATGCCTCTGTGATAACACATTTAAGAAGAAAGATAAACAAAAAATTGTTGCACAGTTTTAATTCCAGCCAGAGGAGAGCAGGATGAGAACATGTGAGAAGAAAAACTATACAGACACCAAGGTCAGTGGAGAAGGAGAGGGAGGAGGTGCCCCAGGTGCCGGAGTGGAGATTTGTCTGCAGGCCGTGGTGAAGACCACGGCGAAGCAGCTGTGCCCCTGCAGCCCATGGGGGTGCAGAGACGCATCTGCAGCCCATGGAGGAGCCCCTGCCAAAGCATGTGGATGTCTGGGAGGAGGCTGTGATCCTGTGGGAGACCCGTGGAGAGAGGGGCCCTGCTTCCATGCTGGAGCAGCCTGTCCTTGAGGGACTCCACCCCATGGAAGAGTGACCCATGCTGCAGCAGCTGGGGAGGACAGCTGCCCATGGGATAGAATCACTTTGCAGCAATTTGCAGGGAGCTGTTGCTTGTGAGACGGAGCCACGTCAGAGAAGTTCATGCAGAGCTGTCTCCTGTGGGAGGGACCCCACGGTGCAGCAGGGGAATGACTCCTCTTCCTGAGCAGCGGGAGAAGCCACAGGAGATGAACTGATCACAGTCCCCATTCCCCGTCTCCTTGCACCACTGGGGTAGGAGGCAGAGCTGAGAAGGAGGGAGGGGTGGGGGGAAGGTGGTTTTAAGAGCTTGTTTTACTTCTCATTATCCTCCTCTGATTTTGTTAGTAATAAATTCACTTCATATCCCTAAATTGAGCCTATTTTGCCCATGATGGTATTTGATGATGGATCTCATCTGGTCCTTATCTTAACCCATGATCCCTTCTTTAAATTTTCTCTCCTCTATTCAGCTGCAGAGAGGAGTGAGTGAGTAGCTGTCGTGGGTGCCCGGTGTCAGGCCCAGGTCACCCATGACACCTCCCAAGACAAATATAATTGACAAACTTGCTTAGTATGCCTTCAAATCCTGCATCTAAGTCGGCTGTGAAGACACTGAAGAGCACTGCGCCTGGAATGGAGTCCTGTGGAATGTCACTAGTGACAGATCACCAGCCTGATGTCACCCTATTCACTGTCACCCTTTGTGCCCTACCCATGAGCCAGTTGCTGTGTTTGTGATGATGTGTTTATCCAACTGAGTGCTGAACATTTTGTCCAGGATACTGTGAAAGACAGAATTGAAGACTTTACTGAAATCCAAAAAGATGATTACATCAACTGCCTTCCCTTGATCAGTGGGGCAGAGAATCTTGTTATGAATGGAAATCAGAAGGACTTTCCCCTCATGAACCCATGCTGACTGTGAATGATGACTGTTGTCCTTCAGGTATTTTTCATTAACTCGCAGAATAATCTTCTCCATAATTTTGCCAGGCACTGAGGTGAGACTCACAGGCGGTTAGTTACCAAGGTCATTCCTCTTGCCATTCTTAAAAATTGGGATGTTTGCCAGCTTTCAGTCATTTGGGACCTTCTGTGATTCTATGCTTCTGTGATTATATGGTGATGGAAACATATACAAAGGTTGCTGCAGCTGTCATACTTTTGCCCCTGAGTTGTATAAATAATTTCCCTTCCTCCCCTACCCATATAAAAGATAAGTTACCATATTTTCAATTCTAGTGCTGTAAATAACTTCAGTTGGTTGAGAGCCTTAGATTTTGTAGCAGCTTCAGAACCATTTGATACTAGAAAGTAAATGCAGAAAATAGGGTTCTAAATTTAATATGCAAAGCTACACAATGGCTTTATATCTGCAAGCAGGATGGACGTTCTAGACCTTATTCAGTCCAAGCTGGACATGACAGCATTCATTTTCCCAGAGGCAATATACGACCAGGGCTTACTTGCCTGAGCAGCTGTGGTGCTTCTGGTCCAATTTTTTATGTTTTCCACTAACATACCATGAAATACCTGAATACCAGTGTGCAATATTGATTTAACTGAAGTATTTGTATTCTTTTGGATATAAATAGTAGAGAGCCATTAAGATTTTAATTGATTAACTTAGCAACTCTAGCTGTCCCCAAGAAAAACCCTTAAAGTCACTTGTGTTGGTGTAAGTTCCAAGAAAAAGAAAGCTAAATATAGGATATATTAAAAACTTGTTAATTATAAAATATGTTATTTATTTTTTTATTTGAATGCAAACTCTGTTGTCCTTGGTGCAGATACATGTCTTCACTACCTATGAAATTGAAATACTTTCCTCATTTTTTAACACTGTAGATACTGTTCTGCCCATTTGCATTGCTAGATACTATAAATCAGAAATAAAATAATTTGTAATGTTTCAAATTTGAAATGAAAATAAAAAATCTCACGTTAGATTCAGTTTTGTTGTCTTTCTAAATCCATAAAAGGGCAAAATTATGATTAAAAAATGCAAGTTGCAAGGTTTTGGGGTTTTATCTGAGTATTGTTGCTGTGGTCACTCTTCTGTCACCTCAACTGTGCTTTCGAGTGCAAAGTACAGTGAAGTAACTGTACGCAACACCCCTTATGCAAAAGTGTGAGACTTGCCTTGAATATGACATTCCACAGCAAAATCCTGTTGAAACATTTAGGATTGTCTTCATTTCTTTTCTCGCAGCAAACACAAATTCAGTTTTGGGTAGTATATG
This sequence comes from Lycocorax pyrrhopterus obiensis, assembly GCA_014706295.1. Taxonomy (NCBI): domain Eukaryota; kingdom Metazoa; phylum Chordata; class Aves; order Passeriformes; family Paradisaeidae; genus Lycocorax; species Lycocorax pyrrhopterus. The sequence continues at coordinate 63,013,704 of JACSVZ010000014.1, forward strand.
TGCCATTCTCCAGTGAGCGAAGGCAAGAGAAGCCTACTTTGAATATGTTTAATTTAGCAAAGTTAAATCTACAGCTTCTTAAAATCTTTATTTAAATGGCAAGATGATAATAGTTTCATATTTTCAGAATTCATCTGAGTATTTTGTTCAGAGGCTACTTAAAGTCGGAGACTGACAATGGGCTACAAGCCTTGTATGTAGAAGAAGCATTATAAACTTGGCTGTGCTTCAGAATGAAGTTGCAGCTCTAACAGTGCAAGGAAGAGAGCATATGCTTTGTCCAAGGTTAGCCCTTGACCAATGACCATTTTGGGTTAAATAGACTGCCTACTTTGACTATTGTTGCATATGTCAATAATGTCCTTTGCACTTTTCAAAACTGTTGACATTCAATCCTAGAAATATTCACAGCAGACTTCTCAGGGACTCTGTGCCCATGCACTAGAATACAACATCCCCTTAAAAATTTTGCAGCAAGGCCTCCAAGTGTGTCTCTTTTCTTCCTAGCTAGTAATCAGGAATCTAGTACCCAAGTCATTATTTAATCTCAGTAAGAGGTCATATGGATGAAATAGGTGTGTTATAAAAATTTAACTAGCATGGCAAAGTAATATTTTCTAGTTACTTCCACCATCTTGAAGTTTACAGAATAAACTGACTTCAGCAAGACTTTCACAGGAGTGTTGTTGCTTGTGGGACAAAGATGAGAATTTCTCTTGCCTGTTGCAGAAATACAGAAGGAGGGTCAACATTCAGCCTGTATTACCTGAATCTCAGGAGTGGTATTCTGTTACCAACAAAGGAGAAAACAGAAGTGCTTGCGAGCTCTTCTCCTGAGGATATTTCTGAATAACTTCAGTGATGTATCTGACAGAGATGTGTGGCAGCAGGTATCCTATCATCGCTGACAGAACATCCATCTACTAACATTACCAGTCAACCCCAAGTGCCCACTTTGTTGGGGCTACTGCCAAATAGTGAAATGTTCCTTCCGGAATATGCTACTAACACTCTACTATCTCTGGCTAAGATGGCTGCTGGCCCAAGCGTCTTCTTTTCTCTATTTTGTCTGCTGTCAGTCAGCTTGGACTTCTCTTCAGCAGAAGCTCCCAAGCTGAACTGTAATCAGCAAGGTTTCCTCTTCCTTATCAGCCAAGCACTCAGTAGACATATTTGATTTAGGATTCTTTGTGGTTTTTCCCCCAGGGCCAGTGTAACCCCAAAATGGGCCCCTCCAGCCATGCTGTGAAGCTGCTGTGGAGAAGGACTTGGTCAAAGCAGGCAAGCTCTGTGAACTGCTCCTACTAACATGAGAGGGCAGTACCCTTCAGTGTATAAACCACTGTCAGTGGAACATGAATGAAGTGCTGCTAACATTTTATCACCTTTTATTGTGAATTTATGTACACTTTTGGCACTTTTAACAGCAAAGTAGTTTTATGTTACAACATACAGGTTTTCTGTCTTGGAAAGGCATTCGTTTGCTTTCTGTCTTTGACTTGTAAGTGCTGCTTTTTATGTTCTGCTGTCAGCTTCTCGAGGACGAGAGGCTGTGTCCAGATCACTTGAAGGAAAATGAAATGAAATGAAATGAAATGAAATGAAATGAAATGAAATGAAATGAAATGAAATGAAATGAAATGGAGTGGAATATGAAGAGGCCTTTGAGGAGCCATAAAAGGAATGGAAGGGTGAACTTTGTTGCATAGGTATCATTCAGATGTGCCATTAATGACTGTATGAACTAAGTGATTGCATTTTGCTGGACTATAAACAATTCTGTGTCTTGCCTTCTTCCTCCTTCTCTTCTTCCTCTCTGCCTTCCTTCCTCTTTCAACAAGTGCACCCTTTTCTATTGTGTAGTAAGTGCTGAAAAGGTGACATATCCTTCCTATGAAATGCTCTCCCAAGCACTATCACTATCCAGAATCAAAGTGAACCTGCCGGACACCAGGCTCTGAGTTTCCCATCCCTCATGTGCATGGGAATGCCTGTGTGCTCAGTTCATGGTCACCTGGCAGAAATTAAGGACTCGCTATTTCCAATTGCTTTGATGTTTAGAATTGGAACCCTATTAACCACTGGAGCAGTAGTAGTAAGGTGATGCTGCTGCTGATGTTGTAGTTGATGTTCCCATGTTTGGAACAGGTACCAGCTTACCACAGGAGACAACTGCTGGCGTTCTGATGCAGGTACACATCAGTGTTTACAGCCAGTATCTTAATATGAGGTGAATGAATCAGTTCTGCTGAGACACTGCTGTCATCTCACTGTGCTTTTGATTGAGACTTCAGGCTCCCTGTGTTAGTCACTGATTTCTCATCTATGGGCTCGCAGGAGTTGATGTGTGTCCTGAATTCTGTGGCATTTATACTGAATATTTCAGGTAGTGTCACAGATCTTCGTTGTAACTACATTAACTGCAGTACCGAACTGCTATGAAGCTAATCCCTTTGAGGCTAGTGTTGCCTGCTACAGAACTGGAAGAAAAGCCCAGAAAATGCAGGCTGCTGAACAGAACATAGCACCAGCTCCGGAAACTGGCTCAGGAATGTAGCCTCTTGAACCCAGAAATTTATGGGCACAGAAGTTGAGGGGATCAGCCTGTATACATGTAATTTTTTAACAATGGTGGATGTAGGCTCAAAAACTGCCAAATCAAAACTGCTCAGACAGCACCTTAGTCTTTTTTTTTATCTGACCAAGTTGCTGCAGATTGAGTGGCTGCCTCTCCCATGCTTTACTAGATGTCTCTTGAAATTCTACTTGGTAGTATGCAGTATCAAAAAATTTAGTTACACAGGTTAAACATTATTCTTTGCTTTATATTGAAGTAAAAATTTAATCAGGTTTTACTAGACAATCAAATTTCTTGATATCTTCAAAAAGAAATGAATTTGCTTGAAGGTTCTTGTTTGATATGAGCCTCTTTTTAAGATGGATGGAAATCTTTAAATGAATTCCTTAATATCTGTTTCAAGTAATCTCCACTGTTGCCATAAGGTGGTTTTTTGGTCTTCATGATCAGAATTTGGTGGTTTTTTCCTGGTTTTCATTTACTAAGAGTAACAATGGTCTGGTTTTACACACTTGTGTTTTTTTTTAATCTTAAATTTTAAATCTAAGCTTTTTCAATAACATATTTGATCACTTGGTGGAGAACTGATTATTGATATTTATAAAGGCAGCATATCAAACAGAAGTTCTCTGACTCTTGTTAGGTTCTTTCATGGCTTGTGTATGTCCTCATTGCCTGTAACGCAGTTAGAATAGGTGAAGTTACGACAAGAGACCAAGTGCTTAAATTTTGGAAAGTACAGATTTTCTCAGGAATCTTATTTTAATTCTCTACACACATAATGATATTATTAGTGACTGTGTCTCCTTTTTCTTTCCACAGGATTTTTCTTGTTTACTGCACAATGGAGAAAATTAATAAATAAACTTTCATTATACTTTTTTCCTCACACATTTGCATGATTTAAGCCGTATTTCAGGATTCAAATGTTTTTCTACATAAAGAGGAACTACTTTTCTCAGCTTCTTTTCAAGACACCCACACCAATTGTGTCTTAGGCCTTCAAATGAATAAAACCAAATCAATTTTCACAGAAACACCAGAAGTTCTTATTCCCACTCTACAATTAAGGTACTGAGACCGTGAGAAATTAAATTGTTACTAATTTTAGTAAGTTTTCTTCAGTTAAAACAGTGAGAAATTATGTTCCAGAGTGTTGAAGCATTTCATATGTTCTATGTATGTGCTGTTTTTTTCAAATTTTGTGTTGTACGAGCCTTTGTAGAGCCAGAATCCTAATTTGACTGATCAGCAAATGAGAACTACATTGTGAATAGCAAACTGGATATATTTTGAGTTAAAAGATTTCTTTGACATGACCTTGAGACTCAGTGGCAGAGCTTGGAGTGGAATCAGTTTCTCTAGAGTATTGATCAATTTTGTTTCCCTTTTTTTTTCCTTTTAAGCTTGAAATAAAGCACATAGATCTGTAATCACCATGCATCCCAAGTTCATTCCTCAATTGTGCTGAATCTGATATGCTGAATGAAGAGGGGAAAATACTTTCTAATTATGTAATTAAGGGCTGTATTGCAGTGCATATGCACAAGGGGGCAACTTTCTTCTGCCATGATTAAAGAAGAGTTATTTGGCTTTAGAGAACTGAGCTAGTATTCAGGAGTCAAAAAAAAAAAAGGATTAATTTGGCAACTGTTAAATTTGCAATTGTCTTGGAAGGGAATACTTTATTAAATATTCTTCTGAAGGAGGATGGCGTTCTTTGAGGGTAGGGGATATGAGATGATGTTTTTGAGGAGAAAAGACAGTCTTTGGAGTGTTTTCCACAGGTTTCAATTTATTTCATTTTCTAAGAGAAACCTCTAGCAAATCTGGCCCAAAATGCTGAAGGAACCATTTATCTGCAATTGTAAATTTTAAGTTCTGTGTGAGGATATGCTTTATTCCAGTTCCTGTGCGTACGTGTCAGCAGTCTGTCTTGCTATGGTGCAGCTATGTGCTCTTTTTGGAGATACCTGGTTTGTTTCCTTCCCAGCCATTGGTATTTGGTTTACTTACAGAAAAATATGACAGACCAAGAAACGGAGCAAGTGAAACAGACAAGGTTTAATAGACAAGAAGCAGCAATGTCTTCAGTTTACGGCTACAATATGTAGAGTCCACTACAATCTGCCACAAACTTTGCATCAGAAGGGGAAAATCATAAATTTTTTGCTAACCTGGTCTGATCTTTCACTCAAAAAAAAGTGAGAGCAGAGGCTTTCCTTTTTCTTTTCCTTTTTTTTTCCTAATGAAGGAGAGATAAAAAAACATAGCTTTTTTTAAGGGTCAGTTTTAAGTAAGGTGTCTTTTCTGAACTAGGGAAAGGTATGTCCCATCTTACTATGTAACACAAATTAGGTGGTTGGGTTTGGGCTTCCTCTACTAAAGCAGATTCCATTGAATGTCTAACCACTGTAGTTACACATAGGTAAATAATGAAATATGAGAATAAGAAAGGTTTATTTTCATTCTAAGTGAGAAACAAATTTACCATTAATGCCTACAAAACTAACTAACAAGGTGGATTCCAGAGGTCACTGCTGAGCCTACAACCTGTGCAACCCTCGGTTGGGGTTAAAAGACAAGTTAGGGGACCAGATAGTGGCCAAGGGGAAATGGCTTCAACATATCAGTCCTAGGCATAACTACCAATGTGTGGAGCAAAGATGAGGAGAAATCAATGATCCAGATTCCCATTTGCATGTCTGTAATACTGGTTGGTCATACTTGGGTTTAATGTGGACACAGACATGTCCAAGCCAGAGTGGATGCAAGTGAAAAGTACTTCCAGCAAACCCAGAGGTGGCCTTTGACTTCCTGCAGTCAGAGGTCCTGAAAACATTTTGGGTACCTCAGCTGCAGAAGGTACAACCAAACTCAATTTCAACTCTGCTTGTCTTTGAGGCCACAGCAACATAAGGAAGTAATGGATAGCCAGGAATTAACACCATTGGTGACTTAATCCTTCCGAAGGGAAGTTGAATCCCTAAAAAGGGATGTGTATACAGAGATCCACTTGGCAGATAAACCAAATGTAGTTACAATGCATGTTTAGTAATACATGGTTTGACTCCAATGTTTAACAACTTATGTTTGGTATCCAAGATTTCCTTGGTTGAGTCCTTTTCTTCCTTTCCTTTTAACTAAACATGGTTTAATTCTCTAGGAGAATAAACACTTCCCCCCCCCTCCTACCCCCCCCCCCCCAAAAAAAAATTCTTCCTTGATTTCTAGTTATTCTGATGTGTAATAGTGTAGTATTTTTATGGATCTTCCTTAATAATTTCCTTGGCCACAGGATGGCAGCACGTAGCTCAAGCCTAAGGCTCTCTATTTTAGGAGTTCACCAGCACATGGAGGGAGGAATCAGGAGCACCACACCCTCTGAAGAGCCCCACATGCAAATGAAGGGCTGTCAATAGCTCCTTCTTCTTTTTGTTTGCAGACTCAGTTCTCAAGCCAAGTGTAAATTCTGATTTCAGGTTTGTTAATAAATGCAGTTTCCGATAGGTTCATCTTGACATCAGCATCCAAAAACAATTGTGCTGTTTACTTTTGCTGAAAGCAGCAGGAAATAAGTATTCAAGCGCAGAAAAGGACCTTTTTTTGAGCTATCAAGGAGGAAATCAGGTAGGATGCAGCAACTATTAGCCTAAGGGAATGAGTTTTCCAAATTCACACCAGACTATATAGCAGAGAGTAAGTAGATACTAGGAACAAGTCACCATATATTTTAGATAGCAGGGATAAGGAGAACAATAATTTTCATTACACTTAGATAAAATACAATTTAGTTGCAAAATTATCTTACTGTTCTCAGTTGAAAACAGCTAAAGTTACCTTTCTCTAAGAGATAAATCTTTTTTTAATTGACTGATGTATTAAAATAGAATCAGAATCACAGAATAGATAGAAAGAGACCTTAAAGATCACCTAGTTCCAACCCCTTGCCAAGGGCAGGGACATCTTCCACTAGACCAGTGTAAAGAGGGAGGGAATGGAAGGTTCCCCCTGAAAATTGCAAATTCTTAACTCTGTTTAAATCCCTAGCAGAAACACCTGCCAACCGACACTCCATCAGGAAACCCAGCATTTGTCCCTCCACCAGCCTCTGGATGTTCCTGATACCACTGGCAGCAGAGGCTTGAACTGTACTGCAGCCAAAAAGAGACCCTGGCAAAGACTATGCCCCTCTGCAAGAGCATCCATACCAGTGTCCAGCGAAAAAAAATCCCCTGAAGGATTTGAGGACTTGCTGGGATGATGGGTTGTGGGTGTTTCTGATTGTTTTTGTTGTTTTATGTATATTTGGTTGTTTGGGGTGTTTAATTCTGGGATCTCTGGGAGAAGCTTCTTTAATTAATACAGAAAAGAGGAGTTGTGGTGACCGATTGACCTGTGGTACAAGAGACAGAGAGTGTTCTGGATAAGACAGTCTCTGGTGCCAAGGATGTATCGGTTATGGTGAGGGAAAGAAGCCTCTCCCGGGACGCCTGCTCGGTTATGGTAATGTACCCCAGTTCTAATTCCCTGGTTGGCTTTGGTGTTAGCCACTCCCCTGTACTTAAGATCGACTGTAACATGTTCGGGGTCATTTGCCTATGGAACCCTTCACGAGCTGTAGCAATAAACTGCTGTTTGTGGAACCTTCTCACTCCTTGCTGTCGCATTAATGTTACTGAAGTCATCTCTGTGCCTGTGCGTTCACGCATATGAGCCCACAGAGCCAGAAGGGACTCGGTAACAGACCAGGTTGCTCCAAGCCCCACCCAGCCTGCACTTGAACACTTCCAGGGAGAGTTCTTCCCAGTTTATTGTCTCATGGCAATTTTAAGGCATAGTTCAAGAATTAGTATGGGCTAGAACAGTGTGGTTGTGTTTAAAACAAATGGAGTTTGTGTGTATATCAAAGTTTTGTGCGAAGGAAAAAAAAATCACCCTAATTTGATAGAAAATAAATATTCAGTCACTGGAGACACTTGTCCAAATATACAGGGATGACTGTGGAGGATCCAAGTGTCAGAAATCAGTACCCATCAATACAGACTAAATGTAGTAGTTTGGAAATGTTGCTAGCCAAAAAATATTACCTGTTGAAGGTAAAATAAGACATAGAAAAATGTTTGTTTCAGCAAAAATGTTTTTTTATTTTTATGTGTTATACCTCTAATTTTCTTTCCAAGAAAAAAACCCTACTTTTTAAAAAAAATTCCTAAGATGAAGAAAAATTTCCAGTGTGAAATAGGCATTTGTCCTTCCATTTTAGCTCTCAATTATATCTGAAATATTTAATTTGAAATACTGAGTCAAATATGCAAATGTTCTTTAAAATAATTAAATGTTTCATTTCAGTGCATTTTGGAAAATAATTTTAGAGTGTATTGGCATCTGCAAAATGTCTATCTTTGTCAGTTTTGTTCTAATTTGAAAGAACAGTTCTTGTAGTACTGGAAATTTCTGAAGAGCAAAAATGCCCTTTTATAACGTGGTCAACACTTTTATTTCCCCCCAACTCCAGAAGTCTGTTTGTTTTTTGTGAAGTACAAGCCTAGAAGGGGTTTTCATGACATTCAATTACTGAAGGCAAATCTAACATTTTAATTGCACAAGCTTGATCCTGTAGTTCCAATAAACCTAAACACTGTTTAACTCAGCAGGGCTGGAACTAGACGTTAAGAAAACCTTCATTTCTGTTTAGGCACTTAAATAGCTGATGAGTTTTAAGAGAAAAGTGTGGTGATGTTTTAACAAGCATGTCTGACTTCAACAAAATAACTTTTTATTAAAATCAATAATAGTTGCCTTTGTTTCAAAAACCTAGCTGTATATTATTCATAGGCTTGAAGGAGTTTTAACAGGGTCCCAGATGAAAAGTGAATAATTAAACATAAAATACTAAAATAGAGCTGAATAAGCAACCAAAATATGTACTTGGCAGCAGAGATGTCTGGAATTTTATTGGTTTTTTCACTTCTCTTTCTCTCTCCTGCATCTGTCTGTGATGGGAGACGAGATGACAAAACCATTACAGAAGTACACAGTCTGAGCAGGGTAACACACAGGCAAATTCTGAGCTTCCTCCTTTCTCTCCCTGGGTGCTGGCCACACAACCACTTCAGCTGTGATCATTGGGTTAGTAATTGAAACGCGGAGGAGGGTACAGATGTTGAAAATCCCCCAGGAATGGCAAATATAGGGGCTGGGATTTCTTCCTCTGTGTTTACATGCAGAAAGGGCATACTCTTTCTTATGGTTTCGTCCTCTCTTCTGGGTCTCTAGAATTAATTTTGCAGGCAGATCACTTTATAATATATCACTTGCATTTCCATATTTAGTGGCATTTCCTAGCACTTTTAGCAGGTCCTGCTTAACTCATATTTTTTCATCCATTCTCTTTCCCTCCCTTCTTCCCTCAAAGGGTACAGCCCTTTTCTTTATTAGCACAACCCTTCACCCTTCTTAGACAAAGAGGATTGCATTATTCTTGAAAATATTTGGCACTCTGGCTGTGCCTGTGTATTGCTTACTCAGCAGTATGTACAACGATTCTGCTGCCGTGTTATGTCTGGCGCATGCATAAACCAGTAATTACAGGAAAATCTTATTGCAGAATTGTTAAGAAAGTCTGTGCTATGGCTGGTTCAAAGAGATAGGCAAAATAGAATACAACTTAAGGGCTTGGAAAAAGAACAGGAATTTCTTCCCTTCTGTGCCACAAACAGCCAATCATATTTATCAGCTCCAGCCTTCCAAAAGTCCTTGTATGCTTTGATTTCTCCTGTTCATCTTTGTCGCCCACAGATTCTCCTCCTGAGGCTTCCCAGGACCCTTCTTGCTCCTTGAGTGTCACCTGAAAGTGATTACTGGTACCAAAGATTGTTTGGTATGTGAAAATTCAACCTGAGTGACAATGGTGAGAAAGGCTGGTAATACACTCTATGACCCAGGTCTATGAGCTACTAATTAAACACTCTAAAAGTGGCAGATTAATTTTGCTAGTTCATTGTGCTGATTCTTCAGACTGGGGCAGTGTCCTTATGAGTGTCTTCCTTTATTTCTCCTGTCATTTCAGGAGTGCACCCTTAGCAAATTCACAGACAACACCAAGCTGAGAGGGAGTGTTGATCTGCTGGAGGGCAGGAAGGCTCTGCAGAGGCATCTCGATAGGCTGGATCAATGGCCTGAGGCCAACTGGATGAGGTTCAACATGACCAAGTGCTAGGTCCTGCCCTTGGTTCACAATAACCCTCTGCAGCACCGCAGGCTGGGATAGTGGCTGCAAAGATGCCTAGGGAAAAGGGCCTGGGGCTGCTGGTCAACAGTAGCTGAACATGAGCCAGCCATGCCCAGGTGTCCAAGAAGGCCAACGGCATCCTGGCCAAGATCAGCAATAGTGTGGCCAGCAGGACCAGGGCAGTGACCACCGCCCTGTACTCAGGACTGGTGAGGCCACACCTTGAGTGCTGGGTTCAGTTCTGGGCCCCTCAATTCAGGACACTGAGATGCTGAAGCAAGTCCAGAGAAGGGCAGTGGAGCTGAGCAAGGGTCTGGAGCATCTGGAGCACAGGGAAGGGTCTGATGTGGAGCAATGGAGGGAATTTGCGTTGTTGTCCTGAAGAAAAGGAGGCTCAGAAGGACCTTATCACTCTCTACAACAACCAGAAAGGAGGTTGTAGCCAGTGGAGGTCGGCCTCTTCTCCCAGGCAACAAGTGACATGGTAAGAGGAAATGGCCTCAAGCTGTGCCAGGGAGGTTTGGACTGCATATTAGGAAAAATTTTTTTACAGTATGGATTGTCAAACATTGAAACAAGCTTCCCAGGGATGTGGTGGAGTGACCATTCCTGGAAATGTTCAAAATATGTGTGGATATGGCACTTGAGGATATGGTTTAATAGTGAACATGGTGGTGATGCTGGGTTGACAGTTGGACTTTCTTAAAGGTCTTTTTCAATCTTAATGAATCTGTGATTCCATGGTGTAGAGTACTTCCTCAATAACAGATGAAAACTGACACTGAATCTTACTATCTTATTTTAGCTGTTAGTCAGGCAGCAGGTATGAAGATGCCAGCATGCAAGCTATTGAGAAACAGACCAAAAGAAATGTCCAGCATAAGGGAACTGCTGTCTACCCTCATTGCAAAATCTTGAAGGCTGTAGAGTGAATGTAGAGTTAACTTTGTAATATCCTGGAATGTGCTTTAATAAATGTTTCTTTCCTCTTGAGGATGAAGCCAGCATTCTCATAATGAAAAAAAAAAAAAAGAATTAAAACCAGCCAAAAAACTCCTCAAAAGCAGCAAGTTTGTATACTGATGTAATGAAGAATGGAATAAATGGAATAGGGAGCTAAGAAATATATATAATTTCAGAGTTTAAATATCATTAGGGTTTTACTGAAAAAGAGTAAACATTCATCAGTTTGAAAGGGTGGCTGATTGCCTAAATTGTAAGTACAGTCTTTCTTTCAGCCTTCAGATGCTTAAAATTTCAATAGCGTACATTTCTGCAAAGTTTTGTAAATTAGCTATTCTAGATGCTAGCTTTTCAACCAAGAGGAAAAAACCTATGCTGTAAACTCATTTTGGAATAGGTCAAAGATCTGAAGAAGTATTCAAACTTTTAGCAGACTGTATTTATAGAAGGGGTGGGCAAATACTCAGTTTACAAAGAGATGTGATATGATTTCTGCTCACCTGTGTTTTATTTCCCTCTGCACATAGAGATTCATCACTTCATATAGAATCCTAGAATCATACACTCATAGAATATGCTGACTTGGAAGGGACTCATCATGATCATCAAGTCCAGTTCCTGGGCCTGCACAGGACACCCCAAGAATCACACCATGGGCCTGAGAGCATTGTCCAAACACTTCTTGAACTCTGTCAGGCTGGTGATGTGACCACTTCCCCAGGGAGCCTGTAGTATAAGTAATACATAATTAAGTGTGTAGAGGGGAGGATGGATGGATGGATGGATGGATGGATGGATGGATGGATGGATGGATGGATGGATGTTTCATCTACTCCCAGACAGGAGTAGGAATGTTTACCTGACTGCTCTCCATGAAGAGTTGAGGGAAAGGTGAACAATTTGGAAAAGGAATGCTTCCAGCTAGCAGAGTAAGTCTCCAAATATATAATGCAGAAATTTCATATTTTGCATGAAATAGTAAGTACATGTCTGTGTAGCAGCTCAGTTTCACAAGGTCTGTTCTGCCTAGGTTTGCAGACAGATTTTTGTGTTTGTGTAGTACACCAGTAAAAAAGAAACAATCTGCAGTATAGCTTGTAGGTTCAGATCCAAAATCTGTAACATATGATCAAGTGTTTTGGGATGAAGATCAAACATGAAATACTCACACTACTAATTATATATTTTTACTTCACAAGAGTTTCAGTTTTTGTCAGTATATTTTTATATTTCACTTTTATATTTTTATAAATCTGAAACATTATCAAAGCAAGGAGGTAAGACAGGAATATTTGTCCTTTGGACATCCTTCATTGGTTTTAATTTTCTTTCTGATTCATGTGTTCAGACGCCTATACAGCCTCACCTTTGTAGATATTTTTATTCTCTAAAATGAACATTGCTGACTGCATAGGTCACATGCAGATTGTAAACTGTTTATGCATTACATTGCATTTATGCTTTGATCACCAGCTCTGATATTTCCACAGGCAGATACTTGTGATGTCAAAATTAATGGCAAGACTTATTGGCAATGTCTGCAGCAAGTTTATAGTCTAAGACAAATGGACAGATTTTTGTAAATTGCTGCAACCAATACGGCAAAGATAAATCACATATTTTTGCTAAATTACCTTTGTTTTACTAGACAATGCTCCTTTTACTGGATTTTTCATGATGAACAAAATAATGTGTTTTAATTTTTTATAATTTTCCAGATTTTTTTCCTAATTGATTTTGTAAAGCAGCTGTTCAGATTTTATCTATGCATCCGTCCAACGGCCTTTCATGTTTTCTCAAGGTTTGAGCACTTTTTTATATTTGTTCTTCATTGTCCTCAGCTTGGCCTGCTTTAAACTGGACCCCTAGGGAAAAAAAGTGCTGCATAAGCAACCTTTTTTAGTATTCAATTCCTTATCATATGTCCCCTTTAGGACTCCATTTTGTATTTGTCTTCAGCAGGAAGCAGTAAAAGATTCTGTAAATCTCTTTTTATAATGTCTTCTATTTATTGCACACATCTAACAGAGCTGCATGTCACACTTCAGTTACGTTGGAGAGTATGTTTAATAACCTGCTATATTTCAGAGAACAAACACTGGTCTAACAGCCTTTGCTCTTCATCAGCAGGATTAGTAACGTTAGTAAGGCAGAAAATGCCTCTGTATGTGAGCACATGTTCAAAATTGGACAGGCGTGATAAATATTATGTATTAATAAAAATCCTGAGTGTCCTGGCATTCTTTTCTGTCTGAAGCTGTTTTTAACAATGGAACAAATAATTTCTTACTTTGTGTGTCTTGGAAAAGGGTAGTTTTTGAGCATTTTGACATAAGCAGGACTAGTATTTATCAGCAATTCACATTCAGAAAATCTGCAATTTAGTGAGAAATCACATATAGTGAGTGAAAGGGCATGGGGAAATTTGTAGTCTTCCATATAATTAGCTGATCCATACATAACCATTCACCCTCTTCCCATTCATAGTTATATTACTTAAACAGACACATACATGCACACTATGGCATTAATTCGGTAGCTTTCTATGTGAATATGCAACAGCATTAAGACTGCATAAGCAACCTATGTATTTCACTGAGCTATAATATTCATTGTTTTCTATTTCTCTTAAAACAAATAAACTGGCGCTTCATTTCCTATACAGTGAGGCACAAAGAGCTCTCTTGTATCCTGCCCTGTGTCCTGACACTATTTCTGCACTATTATTCAGGAGTCATGTCACTCCTGCATTCCACTTTCAGTAAAAGCTTTGTCTACTTGTTTGGTGACTAATAAAAATTGAAAATTATCTATTATCTGCCAAATTCAGATTTTACTTTCTGTTCCTGTCAAAGCATTTAATATGAGGAAGATTCAACAGGACAGAATAAAAAAATACCTGAGGAAAGATAAGGACAAGACCCTCCATTAAGTTTAGCCTTGCAGATAACATTCTTTCCTCCCTTGAAGAACACTTTTTTCTGTTGTTAGAGTACGTATTTTAAATTTCATCAAACACTTGAAACTGGATTTGGGTTTCTGAGTGTGAACATCTATTGGGTAAAATTCAAAATAATAAATTTAACGCAAAACTGAAGTACTGATATCTCATCATTATGGAGAGCATTTTGTGTTTCGATCTAAATTACCAAAAAATGGGGTATTCCCCAAAAATGTGTTTTGAAAATAATACAATACATAGAAGTACGCTTTTGTATGACAAATATTTTGTGCTACTGGATGGACTTTAAAGATTGTTTTTATACTTGATAGAATACTGTTCCTATTTGTGTGTGAAATTGCACCTTTTCCAGACATCTTTTTTTTTAGTAACAATTACTGTAAAGTTGTATGATGTCTGTCAAGCAATTTTTTGATGCAAAAAATCATTCCCAGAAGAATGAAACATCAAATATCTCTGCTTTTCTTTGGCTCTCAGTTTGACTACACGGTATTGCAGTGGAAATGTTATTGTAAGTAAGTTCCTGGAACAAACATCATCACCACATTATCTGCATGAGTACAAAAGTCTTTCTGCTAGCATCTCTTAATATTGAAAATGCTGGCCCATTTCATCCAGATGTGGCAGAGAGAGAGGGAGTTCTCACAGGCATTATCTTCCTATACACAAAAAATAAAAGAAAAAAAGAGATAGTCCGATAGGGAAGAGAGACCCTAGAATAGAGATAAAGCAACAAATTTAGTCTATTAAACAGAGCACCAAGTCTGCAGGAGTAGTACTATGGAAACGAGAATGTAAAAGTTCAATTGAATATGGAATGGTTTTTTCCTTTGGCCACACTAACAGTGTACATTCCTATCAAACTGCCAAAGCTTTCATTATGCATGTAGGTATGTATGTATATATGTACAATTGGGAGTTTCTCCTGAAGAAATTAGGAGAATATTGTGCACAGCAGCCATGTCGACTTTTGTGAGCACAGCAAGTATACAGACATCTGAAGGCCGTTTTATTCCTGGGAAACTGTTAGGCTACCTAGTCACGGCATCTTAGGGTTTGTGCATGACAAAAATCTCAACAGCTTTCCAGCTCCAAAATTCTTTCAAATCACCACTTTGTGTGTATGTGGGATTTAAAATTATTTTCTTTTAGATCCATTCTTCCAATGCAATTATTCTTCAGTACAGAGGGTTCTTAAAAAGCAGAAACAAATTTCAGATACTATAATAATTCCCCATGCTGTGGTCTGAAAAAAATTCAGACTTTTTACAAAGGCCCATACCGATGAAGTACCCAGGGACCGTTCATCTAAAAAAAAGATGTTCATTCAAAGAAAATTTATAAATGTGATAAAAGACTGTGCTCTTGGCAGGCAATCTAGCATGGCAGAAAAATAATTTATTTCTGAAATAAAACGTGGCAAAGAATGTGCCAAGTGTGTTGGAGGTCCAGTATTAGTAGCATGCATGAGGCTCTAAAATAGACAAGGACAGAATAGTTCAGTTGGAGGGTGTCGCTGTTGAGATGGACAGAACACACACGAACCCCACCAACAACTCCAGGCAAAAAGCTGTTTGTTCTAAAAAGACAGTGTCATTTATACACTTTTGTATGTTTATCATTCATGTTACTTATCCATTGGTTGCTTAACTCCTACAATAGATTCATTGGCTATTATTTAACTACAACATACTATTATTACCTATAGCATAAGCATTCTAAGCATTCAGAAAAACACCAGGTGCAGCCTTGTTGCTATTTTCTCTTCTGTTGTTTAGGTTTCTTACTTCTGTTGACACTACATTTTCATGGGTAAAAATGAATTGTTTTTCTTCTCACAGACTTTTCTCAGTCTTTCTCTAGCCGAAGTAACAGGCCTGAGCCATAATATTACAAAGGCAACAAGGCCTTCATTTTATAACTAATGAAATAAAGGCAACAAGGCCTTTATTTGTAACTTAAATGCCACAGGAGGGGACCTATAGTGACAATGAAATCCAAGTGCCTGACAAATTCAGGGTTGACCAAAAATTAAAGCATGGTATTAAAGGTACTATACAAATGCCTCTTAGACACTGACAGGCTTGAGGCATTGACCACCTCCCCAGGAAGCTGTAACTGCATGTCTGCACACACTCTATAGATCACACCGGCTACAGATTGCACCTAGCATCTAATGTTTACATTATGGATGGAGTAGACTTTCTTCCCTTTTTCTTTCCAGTCTTGCTTTTTTCCCCCCAATGGTTTTAACCTTTTGTTTAGGGATCTCTCTTTTTTTTTTCTTTTCCGAAGCAGTAAGTGATGGAGATCCTGTCACTCTCCTGACATATTTTTCCAGTGCCAGGTGGCACTCTAGGAAATGGCAGCTGCATTCATGGTTGATTTTGCCTAATTTCACTTTCCAACCATTTCTTCTTACTATGAACTTCTCTGAAAGACTGAAAAGCTCCATAGAACCAATGGTCTTTCCATTGTCTGACTTACCAAGTTACTTCTAAACCCCTTTAAGAGAAATTGAGTAGACTAAATTTTAATCTCCTAACACAGACACTCCACCCCAACAGCTGGCACCATGCACATGAGCTGTGACTAGCTAACCATTTGACCATTCAGAACTAAATTTTATTTACTCTAAAAATTTTATTAACAGAAGTAATGCAGTATCTCTACTGCAGTTGGAGATGACTTAAAATGCTTTAACTATCTCCTATTTCACTAAGCACATGCTTACCTTAAAAAAAAAACAAACATAAAAATCAGTTTTGAAAGTACTGGTAGTAAAATAAGTTCTAGTTAAACTTATTTATAACAGTTTACTGAAAAAATAATTGTTTTCATCTTCATTTTCATGGGGCCAGCTTATCCAATAAAAGGTAGAAATGAAAAGTAAAGAAAAAGTAGTCAGACCTAGAAGACCCATTAAAAAATAGAAGGGGAAAAACAAACCCTGATAAAGATCCAAGCCTTTAGTTATACTTTGATTTTTCAATCACGGTGCTCATTGAGAAGATCTTTCTCTTGCAAGCTTCCTTTCCCTCCCCTCCTTTGCAATTTCCTTTGCAAGTATGGCTAATAACACAAACTGGGCTGGTTTTTGGCACTCTAGCAGTGAACAGCCTTAATTCGTCCTCCTAAACATATTTTACCTCCTAAAAAGGATAGCAAGCTGTCTATTGGAATCAGTTTTCAGACCCCATTTCTAAGTCCTAAACTGGGTCTGAGAATCTCCTAGAACAGAGTTTCTGGTCCCCTAAAATTGCCTCTGAAAAGTTTAACATTATGACAGAATAGCTTTTTGAATTTTATTACTGCAATACTACCTGTCACTGCTTAATTCATAGCACAGATGAAGTGCTGTTGAAAGTCCCAATACCACCTCAATAAGATAATGGGGAATGTGTAGGAGCAAACAGCTGGTACTCATCAGGTATTTCCTCCAAACATGAACTATCAAAAGCTTGCTGTCAAGAGCTGGTGTCCTCACAGAGCACGAGTTTGAGAGGAATTGGCCCTGCTTGGAGGGAGCAAGGATTTGTCATTACTCCTCAGGACCAACTCTGCCATCAGAGCTGATCCTGCTGTAGTCAGGAGCTGGGCTTGAGATGTCCTGAGGCCTCTTCCAGCCTGAATTATTTTCCCTGTGTGGGATGTTTTGGTACACTGGTCCTAAACCTCCTTATAGCTCATCTTCCTGAGGCTCAGAGCATAAGGGCACCATGTCTTCAAATGTGGCCATATGCTAACGCCTTCAAAGGCAGTGCCTAGATCTCAAAACACCTCTTTTACTTTTCTTGCCATTTTTTTTTACAGCTATTCAATAAGTTGGTTCTGCTTCTGCTAATACAGACTATTCTGGCAGTAAAAACAGAAGCTCTAGGCTGAACTTCTAGGACATAGGCTATTTCTACTGCCAGGTAATGAATTTCAATAAACAGAAAGAAGAGGGTTTTTTTTTCTGTAAGATAGTCTTAAAATATTTTCCTTGAATAATTTCCTCTATAACTACTACTAAGTTTATAGTTGCATAAGTCTAATTAGTCATGAACATTTACCAGCCAATGATTTTCACTTCACTTGCTCTGAATACATATCTACCATGTATAACTTTTATTTTTTTTAATATAGTGTAAATGATTTTTATTGTCAACAATATCTAATTGGAAGATATTCTGCAAAGAATATCTGCAAAGAAGCATAAATAAACCATAACTTTAAAAGATGTGATACCATCAATTTCTCTTGAGAGCAAGATTTTTGTTTCATAACCCAATACTTACTTATTAATTCATTATTTAAATGTTTAAATATTACTTTTCTAGACTCGTCCTCTGTACTTAGCTCTTTGCCTCAATTCCAAAACCAGACAGAATCCCTTCACACCTTCCAACACTCCTAACTTTAATGTAAAAATAAAATTTATAACTAAATTATCTAGCCCAATTTAAGTTCTCAAACAAAGCCTATGTCAGAATTTTCCAGCTTTATAAGTGGACAGAAGCCCACTCCAAAATCCAGTTTACTTGTATTAAGTTAATGTCTCCTGAATTGTAGTTTAAATAGCAAATAAAATTACATTGCATTAAGTTACAGCACATCCACTATAAAAGTGGCTGAAGAAAAGGAAGGCATCTTATAGTTTCTCTAGGAATTTTGAGGAAAGAGGTCTGTTTTATTCTGGTTTTGCTAGAAACAAAAAAAAAAGTTGTTAAAACTTATTCATTACTGACAATATGTCAAGCTCCCAAGCACAGCAGAAAACCTGGCAGTTGTAGAAGAGGAATGGAGCTGGTCAGATTTTTTTTTTGCATAAACATGTTTTCTTTAGTAACTGCCAAATTCAAGACTCAAATTGCTTTGATAAATGTAAATTTGAACACAGGCTGAGTATCCTGTCTATGTGGACGACAGGCTGCTTCTAGGTGGAAACAATTAAGTATGGACTTGAACAAAAAGGAAAGAGAAAGCCAGCACAGGGAATTTAAAAGATTAGCATAATAAGATAGGGTTTACAATTATTTCTGTACTAAATGCTTAATTGTTTTTAATAGCATTGTCATCTTAGTTTATGAAAATTAACACAATGTTTTCATGCTTAAATTTCTGATCATAAATCATAAAAATCATAAACCCCCTATTTTTAATGGATGGAGTAGGTTAACAAAGAACATATACTGTTTGCTCATGCATAGTGTAATCTCTATAAATTTTTATTGATCTAGTCAATATAATTAAGTAACAGGAGGATAAAAAAAATTGTTCTCTTAGAGAATTAGAGGACAATTTTATTTTCTACTGCACAGAGCAATATTGAACAGACAAAAGGAAGATTTTAAAATAAACAGTTGGAGTCACTTGCCATCATCTCCTAGCCACTTGATATAATCAAAGGCAGCCCAAAAACCTGTCCAAACCCTCAGCTATTCTGTATCTGCCTGATATCAGTGAGACAAGTCATATGTTCTTTGCCAGTCACTCTTAATTGATTTTTTGGGCTTTGTTTACTTTTATGGTTTATGCTAATCTATCAAGGAGTTCAAAACATTAAGCTGGTTATTTCATTTTAGTTAAAGTATTATGGATTATATTACAGATGTCTTAGGAAGCATCATTTACTCATCTAAAAGGAACATACTGAAAATATGAAAACACAGCAGTGCTTGCTATGATAATATTTTGGAATGCAGATTTCTTGATGTCTATGAATATCAGTAACATAATGAGTTTCCAGTTGTCTCAAATTCTTTACAGAAGATATATTCAATTTGAAACAAATGTAATAAATACCAACATTCCTCCATTTCTGAAAATGTAATTTTTAAACTCTTCCATACATATAACAAATGTTTCAGTACAAAATGAACACTCTCTACTTTTTATGTGGCTTAAAGCTATGGGGATGCTGAGACCATAAAATACTTTAAGATATCAGCATTAGAAAAAAGTTATATGAGGAAATACGGAAAATATATTGAGTCTGGACTTGATTACAAACTGTAAAGCATATAGTCTGGAAGTACACAAAGTGATACCATTATATTAATTAAATAACACTAGGAAGGATAGCAGCAGTGATAAGGATAGTTGTAGAATTTTTCAAATATTTATGAGGCTGTCTGGTTTGGCGGCTCTTTATCCAAACCTTATTCAGTTGCAAACCAGAAGCATGCAGCTGTGCAAAAGTAAGATGTTTATTCTGCTCCAAAGCCACTTTTTTTTTTTTTTTCTAAATGCCTACACTATTAAAAGGACCAGTTACTCAAAGAAATAAAGCTACTAAGAGAAAAATTTTAATCCTAAGAGAAAGAAAATTCTTTCAAGCCAATCAAGAGTGTTATTGTAGGTAAATGTCCCTGAACATTACCTTGAACGGATTGCAAAGCACTCAACATTACTTTTATGAAAATAAAAACAAGCTTAGATTACATATTTATTAAAATCCTACACTGCTGAGTTCTTGAAGCATTTGACCATGATGGCTTTCTAAAAAAATTTCATTAGCATAAAATACCTGCATTCACCCTTAATAAATATCTTACATATGACACTACCAGTCAGAAACTGGTTTTGTTCTTAAATATGAATCATAAAGAAAAAAAATCTATTCTGTTTATCTTAGGTTCATTCCTTATGGTTAGAAAGTCATTAGTTAAAGGGCTGCTGGTCAAAACTGACATATGAAGCTCATTGCAGTTTCAGCAAAGTTCAAAGTTGAAGGCATGAGAGACAACAACCAAGTATTGGATTTCTCATCTGGCCACTAAGAAATACTACAATATTTGATACAGCCAGGACTTATCAAAGACAAACAGCTTACTGATGTCTCATTAATTCCCCTAGAAGAACACAATAATTTTGGAAGAGGCTACAGCTGAAATACTACTTTCAACTAATGCTGCACTGAAGTGTGTACCCGTTTCAAGAAAGCCTTTGTAAACTGTTAAACACTGGGAAATTTGTATGTGCAATTCTAGTTCAACTTAGTACCCAAAGAGCTTTTAATATGTGGAATTTTTTTATTTTAGGTGGTTCAAAATTTTCACATTATAAAAATATCAAACATCTCAAAGATCTTTTAGGTGCCCACAAAGGCTTTCATATGAATAAGAAGCTGAAAACGTTGAAGCTGTTTATTTGAGAAAGTGAAAGATAAGGGTTATATCTAAAGGATGGGGTTTTTAGGATATTTTTTAGGTATTTTTGCAGTTCTTCAAGTCTGTTTACAATAGTTCAAAAACCGAATAGGAATTCAGCTTTCATTCTATTTTTTAATTATTTTTAGTGGAAACATCACCATCTCTTGATAACTTTGCAAAGTCAGATTTTACAGTTTTGCAGAAGAAATGCACCCAATTCTTGTATCAACACATATGAAGAGAATCAGAGATGAGGTTTTTCAAGGTGGTTCAACCTGTCTTGCTCTGACACTTTTTCTGCTATATGGTCTCACTGCAATTTTGCTGATTGTCTTTCATACTGTAATTTCCATAGCAAGATCAGATGCTCTTTACTTTAACTGGATGGCATTGGAGCACATAATGGCTGAAGCTTTTTCTCCTTGTGCCTCTCTACCGTGTCACTGGTTTACCCCTAGGAAGAAAAAGCAGGTTTGAACAGCCCGTTACCCACTTTGCATGCATAATACCCAGATGTATGTTGTGTGCTCAGGTTTGAATAGCTGCTACTGTAGGAACTTGGGCTAATTAGTTTTAGAATTTAATCATTTCCAAGGGATTTGTGAAGGAGCTCTAACTGTGACTTCATCATCAGGTAGACAAAGTAGGGAGGCAAAATCAAAGATGCACGTAGGAGATAGGAATAAAAATATTTTTTACCTTCGTTAAATACATTAAAATTATTAAATTCTGTTCACCGAAAGGCACTCCAGGAAGGGCTCAGCTGCAGATCGGGTGGTCGGTTGAGAATTGGTTGAGAGTCAGTTGAATGTTGGTTGAGCGTTGGTTGGTAGTGAGGCAGTGATTGGTTGGGGAGATGTAAGGACCGTATGAACAGGAGGCTGACTGGACCCAGGGACGCATGAACAACAACACTGCAGCTGCAGCAGCCTATGAGTGCTCTTCTCGTTTAGGTTTCTGTTAAGTTCTGTTAAGGTTAGGTGATGTTCCGTTGAGTTTTAGAGTATAAAAGGACCTGGTTTGCTATAATGAAATGATCTTCTTTGGATGTACAAGGAGGTCTGTTGTATAATGTGTTTAAACCCTGTTGGTATGCACTAGCCAAACTCTCACTCAAGACCAGGATCCACACCAGGAACCAATTATTAATTAAGACCACCTCAACCTAAAGTACTCATTAACCTCCTACAAACAGCTGTGGCTGCAGGGTGGGCACAAGCCCTATAAATCAAGCCCTGGGAGGAGCCAAAAGGAGCTGGTTGTTCCTGGTTGCTGTGTGCTGCGTGTTGCTGGAGCTCTGCGCTGAGAAATCATAATCCAAGGATCAGAAGACTGCGAGCTCCAGCACAAAGAGATCTGTGTGTCTTTGTTCCCCATTGGTTCGGATGCACATTTGTTGGAAGTGGGAACATAAAAATTCCAGACTCTGAGTCATGCAGGCAGAAGATACATATCCTTGGAGACTTAGAGCGCTGTCAGTTCTCAGACCGCCTTTGACTCTTTTGAAACAAAATTTTCAAAAAAGTAGATTCCAAGCAAAATTTAAACAAATAGACAAGATGAAATATTATGTACCATTATACTCAAAATAAAGTAGTTACTATACAGAGTTTCTTAGAGAAATGTACCCTCCAGTCAATGTCTATCGTGATTCACCCCCAACCAGGCCAAGAGACACTTCTGAGACAAAGTCCAAGAAGCAGGTATTTGCTTTATTCAGCGCGCTGGGTGCGTGGGGGATCGCTCCTCCTAACACACACAGCAGGCACACAGCAATTTACAATATATGGTTGCAATTGATGCATATTCATCGTTTTCCCTAGAAAAGGTGTGGTTATGCAAACTGTTTCTCAGAACTCGTTATTACCGTTAGCATATGCGGAGCGCAGGTGCAGTGCTCCCTGGTGGTGGCGCTGAGGAAGGCTTGCGGGTCATTTTGATGCAGGCTGAACACCTTCCTCGCTTTGCACTTTTCACCTTTCTTTCCTAGGCATGCGCAGTCTCTTGATAGCTTTTCAGCATTTTCTTCACTGTATCTAGCAAGCTTTTGTTCCCTATCTTTTGCCACGTTATTCAGCTAGCTTCTACATTGGTTACAACGTATCTTATTCTAGCTTCAGTATACCTGAGCATGCCCAAGTACAATGATTTTAACCCTTTCAATAGTCACAATTGTGATGGAAATTCATAGCAAACACTTGTTCACCAGTTACTAGAACATCCCCAGATTAAGACATGAGACTTCAAAGGAAGTTGTTTTCTACTTAACATAAAATTAAACTTGATTGCCTGACATTTTGCCACAGGATGCTGTGCCTGAAAAACATACAGGCTTAACAAATTAGGAAACCAAAAGTACACTGATATGGGATAACCATTGGAACACAAGACCCTTAGTAGAATTTCTAACAGGGAGACTCTCTGAATCATGCTTTTTGGAGGCAAAGAAAATATTTCCTGTACTTGCCTCTTCCTAACTTCCTTCTCTACTGCTTTGGTAGTTGTCAAAGATGACATATCTGAGCAGAAGCAGCTTTGGTCTTCTTAAGGCTGGAATGTCACGGAAAGGACAGATTTGCTGTGAATGGGAAGGATGACATTTGCTGGAAATACCAAGAAACCTGAAAGTTATATGTTGTTGCAAGAGTGTCTACTTTTCATTGTAAAACCGTGGAGAAATCTTAGAATCCATCGAGATCAATTGTGACTGCTCAGCTTTACAAAGACATTTAAAGCACATGCTTAAAGGTCTTGTTAAAGGACAGGAGAAAATGCAACCAGCAACTTCAGTTTTCATGATCCATAAGCTTTAGTTCAGGTTGAAATCAATTTATTTACCTCCTAGTGAGAAATGAAAGAATGGAATAAGTACTGAAATACAGAACTCTATACAAACTGAAATGCTAAATGCATATGTTTCTAACTATGGGCCAAAATTTTAAAGACTTCAACTTTCTCAGGTGTCTGTCCAAGTTGTGTAATTCTGAAGCTGCATTCTATTGTTTCAGTTTGGGTTTGTTTGTTTGCTTCTTTGTTTGTTTGTTTGGGGTTTCTTGTTGTTGTTTGGTTGGGGTTTTGTTTGTTTTGTTTTGGGTTTTTTGTTGTTGTTTGGTTGGGGTTCTTTGGGGTTTTGTTTGCTTTGTTTTGTTTTTTTTTTATTTGCTTCAAATAAATAGCTTCAGTTTGGGTATTTGAATCAAAACTGCCAGAGCAAATTTAAATCTGAAATAAGGTTTTCCACTTTTTTTATGCAGTAAGGAAAGTAAAGAATCAGTTCATTAGATATAAAAAGTATCTCAGAAAATTAATATTTAAATAATATCTGTCTTTTATTTGTAACCTTTGATAAGGGTTGTGAAGAAACATATTGATATAGAGGATATTACAGCAATGCATCTTACAATGAGGGACTTCATTAAAATATAATTGATTTCAGTAATTTTTGCAGTCCCAAGATCAAAAGCAATGGTATTAACAGGTTAGGACTCAGTATCTATACATGTCCAAAAGAAGACATTATTATTTCATTATTATTACAAAAATACATTAAAATGAACGTACACCAAACCCACTCCAAAAACATAACCAAAGAAAAACACAAACCTAAACCCAAACCAAACAATTAAAACCAATTGGCTTGTATGCATTTGGAATAAATTTTAAAAACATGTTTCTGTCTGTCTTTTCAAGATGTGAGTATATTTCTAGCAATTCTCAAAGATATATCCATAAAATACAATGGGACACTAAATTAGACATAACAATATGTGAACAGTAATTGATTTGAAAATGGTAGATTGGTAAAAAACCTACCTTATTCATGCCTTATTTCCACAAATTACTCAGTTTATGGCACAAATGAAGTGTGTTAAACTTCCTCATTTTATCTTGCTTGGGGTAATGATAAAGAATATACAGTCTGAAAACAGAGGGAAGGTCTAAACAACAGCAAAGCCTAATGAACTTTAAGCAGTATTCACAGGTCCGTGTTAGGGGAATGTTTGAAATTTTTAATTCAACACATGTCGACAGTGAAACTTGCTCAAAGGCAATATTCCTGTGCCCAAACTAAAAATAGGATCTATATCCTGTAATACAGAAACAGCTATAAATCACAGCAGCTCACTTTTTTCTTATTAGCTCTACAACTTACACCAGCAAAGACAATACCAGCAAACAACTGAGCTATACCAGTGGAGCTCGATGTATTGCTGTCACTGCAGTCACGCACCATGTGCATTTCCTCCCCCAAGCCCGAGTCAGATCCAGCTATTCCTGAACCCCTGATCAAACACACCAAGGCTCTAAGATGGTTCTTGGAGACACCCTCCTTGAATAATGCCAAAGGGTCAGAGCTTGGGTTGTTTTGGCAAAAAAAAATTGTCAGGGTAAGGCCTGTTGCTTTCCAACCTAGTTATGTTTTGAACCTTGTTCTATAGGAGATTATTAAATGTCTGTCATTTATGTAGAGAATAGCAGTTCATAGCAGTTGCAGCTAGAAACTGGCTGAGAGAGAAATCCGGGATTCTATCCTTATGAGAGAAGTGAGAGCAAAGAAAGAGTACCAGCTGGTTTTTTTGCAGGATTTTATGTACTCTGTGTATACAATTTGACATAAAACCTCCTCTAAGAAAAACAACTAAAGAAATTCATTTACTGGTATGAAATACTTACTAAAAAAATATTTTCTATGCAAACTATTTTGACATATTGGAATTACGTAACATGTATAAAGGTTTTGAAACTAAAACTTAAAACCTAGCAGTATTTCTTTGATGATTTTATGATAGGACCAAAATCATCTTCCTTTAAGGTGCAAAGGCCTTTTCATTTGTCATAATTTTAGTGGTTTTTAACTTGGACTAGGTGAGGGAGTATATATCATGTAAATAAATAAAAGGAGAGGGTTTAGACATTGGAGCTATGTTTGAGCAAATCAGATGCCTGTAACAGGATGACAACAAACCATTAATGGCTTTCTTTAGAAACTTCCACTTTCCTGTGCAATCTTGCTCTTAGCAGGAGTGAACTTCTGAAACAAAATTCTTAAGTGTCCCCTTTTATCATGCTTTAGTTCACACCGTAAATGGCGAGATAAAAACAGGACACATGTATTCTGGAAATGCAGCTGTTGGGTTCCAGCTACTGGTGGTCATTCAGTCATTGGAATCACAGTGGAACCTGGGGTACATCCGTGAAAGGCATGTAGGATGGCAGTGGTGTCTCAGCATTAATTTGTTTTTCCTCTACAAAAATACTTATATTTGCTAAGTGAGCACAACCTTAAAGCAGGTCGTCTGTTGAGGGAAAAATATTAATAAAATACCTACACTATCTAAATTAGATGCTGACTCTTTTCTGAAGCAGAACATTGTCCAGAAGACCTCTTTCCTGCATCACAAGGGTTGGAAACCAAAAATCGAACAGCTTCAGTCAGATAATACAGTGCAACAGGGTTTTAAAAGCTCTGTTAAATGCCTAACCTAACAGAAATGTGAACAATGTAAAAAGTCAATTAAGTGTAATCGATGTGCATGCTTTTTAGTTATGGCAATATTTGTTTTTATACAGGGCTCATAAAGAGTATCAATTTCTCTCAGCCCAGGTACAGAAAAGTTTTTGGTTTCTTTTTTTTTTTTTTTGTTTTTTTGGCAGCACTTTAAAAATTGCTTGATTCTTGTAGTTCCACCAAAGCTTTTCACAACAGTACTTATTCTTAGAGAGTACTGGCTTCTCTGAAATAGAAGAGGCTTTGGAAATAAAAAGGAAATATATAAGCCAGACAGTCAGATGCCTGAACATCAGAACAGAATTTGCATGGCTGCAAATGCACATGAAATGGTTTAAAACACTATTCAAAAATGCCACCCACTGCATATGACCATCCCTAGATAATGCATCACAAGAGCTCTGACACGGTGTGGAGTCCCTCCACAGTGCTCAGATTCCCCCCTCTTACTTAGTTTGTTCAATTAGCTCTGGTGGGAGATTGCAAAATGCAAGGAGCAAGCCCTGAACAGTCATCTGAAGAAACATGACAAGGAGAGGTTCAGATATGATGCTTCAGCTCTTTCCTGTGTCAATTCATAACACCTGGAGGGAAGTTTCTTGATAATGAAAGAGGACCTAGAAATGTTTTTCTCTTCTTTATTCTGAAACGTGACAGTTGTTTTTTTTCTTGCCTATTTAATGCTCAATAAGTAAATCCTTTTTGTATCAGGCAGCAGGACCCAAGTATCTCTTTCCTTATTCAGAAAAAGACTGAAAAAATATCCAGGACTTTTCATTCTCCTAGGCTTTGCAATACCCCAAACAAAATGGGAACTTGACATGAGTCCAGACTCCACTGCATGTTATCGTTTTCATATCCATCATGTCCAGTAAGAGTTTCAGATTCAGAAAGCAAAGGCAGAGTGGAAGTGGGGGCAGAGAGGAACCTGTGGGTTCTAATTGTCCCATGCAAAAGAAGAAATGGTAAAAGTGAAATGGTACAGCTGTTTAGTAATGCTTAAAAAAGGGTGCTTGTTGCTGCCAGAATTGCTAATGGAGAAGGACCAGGCATAAATATCTGACTTCAGAAGGGAGTTCAAGTGATGAACCTCTGAGATTACCTGGAGATAGACATGAATGCAGTCTTTCTTTCCAGGGGTTTTGTTTGGGTGTTTAATTCCTCATTTCCTGCCTTGGCTGTTGTGGACCACCTTCTGAGACATTTATGTTGCTTGACTGATCTAGCCATGATGAAGTGACTACATCAGTGGATAAGGGAAGACCTTTGGATCTCACCAAACACCTGTAAGGCCTTTGATATGCTCCCCTATGATGTTTTTACCACTAAGCTGGAAAGATATGGGTTTGGTGTGGAATGAGAGTGTCTTGGTTTGAAAGACAGGTGTTTGCTGAGGAAGGCAGGAACTTCCTTTGGAATGGAAAATACAACCCCCTTCCCTCTGAATTATTATAACTTTCAAATTAAGGGGCTTTCAGGCAAAGAGATGGGAGAAGGAACAACAGTTCTTTACCAGTACATATGTGTATAATAAGGCAAACAAAGAACAACCACTGCAGCAACAGCAAACAGAGCCACAAAGGCAGCGGCCGCCTTCTCTCGGCTCCAGGCACCTTCCCCTTAGGTGCAGTTCCGGTCACAGCCGGCAGGGGCGCTGCTGGCTCCGGGCGGGGCAGGGCTGGGGCGGCGATTCCCCCGCGCCTGCAGGGGGCGCTGTGCCGCGAGTTCAGCCGCATCTCCCTCACGCGGTGATGGCGGGCGGGCTGGAGACTGAAATGGGCTGCAGCAGGAACCTCGGAGCAGTGGCTGCGATGGCAGGGGCGGGCCCCCCAGGGGGTGGCAAACAAAATGTAACAGAAAACTCCGCAGTCTTAGCGGGAGCGGCAAGGGTCCGGTGTAGACGGAGTGCTGGTTTAGAGTGTAGGGAAAAAGCCCGTGGCAGTGGCAGAAAGCAGCAGGGCTGAGCTGCGGCAGCTGGGCTTCTCAGTAGCAGCTGTCCCATGCAGCCAGGGAGACATGCCTTCCGGGATGGGGGAAGGGTCTCGGGGTTTTCCTCTGAAGCACCTCATTAGATGGTGAGGGTCCTTTCCAGTCAGATTGGGTGTTAATAAGGTCCCAGTGCAACAGCTGCCCTTACGAGCAAAGGCTCACCCAACAGTAAGGAGGAAGAAATACAGGGCTGGGCTCCGCGGTGGCAGTGGATTCTCCCAGGGGTAAGCAACAGTTCGACCGCCGAGTTCCTATGCCGAGGGCCAGAGGGCGAGAGAGGAGTTGAGCCCAGCCACTCACCCTCTGGCCAAAACGTTGCCGTATATCTGCCCTTCCCAAAAGAAAACCCCTCAAGTAAGAGAGTATCCAGCTGCACCCTTCCCCCTCCTTCTCCTCCCAGCCACATCTTTTGTTTTCTTAAGTATCCGTAGTTATTGTCTCTTAGCAACAAATGGGACAAAATTCCATGAGAGAAAGAAAAAAAAGGAAAAAATGGTAACCTCCAACAGAGAGATAGGTGAGAAACAAGCTAGATAGCCTCATCCAGAGTGTTACAGTCAGTGGTTTAATTCCAACTGTAATGAATTATGTCCCTCAAGACTCAGTATTGGGAACCATGCTATTTAGTATCTTCATTGATGACATAGACCAAGGGATCAAGTGCACCCTCAGCAAGTTTGCAGATGACACCAAGCTGAGTGGTGCCGTTGACACTCCTGAAGGATGGGATGCCATCCAAGTGGACCTGGACAAGCTCGAGAAGTGGCCCATGGGAACATCATGAGGTTTAACAAGGTCAGGTGCTGGTGCTGCACCTTGGTTGGGGCAACCCCCGGTGCCAGCCCAGGCTGGGGATGAACAGATCGAGAGCAGCCCTGCCCAGAGGGAGCTGGGGGTGCTGGGGGTGAGAGCTGGACATGAGCCGGCCATGGGCACTCCCGGCCCAGAAAGCCAAGTGTGTCCTGGGCTGCATCCAAAGCCCCGTGGGCAGCAGGGGAGGGAGGGGATTCTGCCCCACTCTGGTGAGACCCCACCTGCAGAGCTGCCTGCAGCTCTGGGCTCCCAGCATAGGAAGGACATGGACTTGTTACAGAGCGGGTTCAGAGGGGACCCACGAAAATGGTCAGAGGGCCGGAACACCTCTCCTACAAAGAAAGACTGAGAGAGTTGGGGTTGTTCAGCCTGGAGAAGACTTTGGGCAGATCTTATTGCACTTGCAATAATTAAGTGGGCTCATACGGAAGGTGGAGACACACTTTTTACCGAGGCCTGTAGTGTGAGTACAATGATTTTAAATTAAAAGAGGTTACATTTAGATTTAGTTTAAGGAAGAATATTTTACAAGGAGGATGGTGAGACATTGGAACAAGTTTCCCCAAGAAGCTTGATGCCACAACATTGGAGGTGTTCAAGTTCAGGCTTGGATGAAGCAACCTGATCTAGTGAAATACATCCCTGCCCATGACAGGTCAGTGAACAAGATGAACTTTCAAGTGTCCTCCAACCCAAAGAGTTCTGTGATTCTATTACTGTATCTTCATATGCACAGATAAGGCCTGTATTCGGGATCAGGTGCAATCTCTCCTGATAGCAAAGAATCTCAAACCTGGAAGGTATCTGAAATGGACTAACTATAGGCTCAATCTTCTAACTAAATACAGAAAAAGTCTATGAAACACATTTTTTTTCTTTTTCAGTTTTCACCTGAGTCCCCTGCCATGAGTCACTAACTTAGCAATGCTCACAGTTATCCAAAGACCATGTATTTCCATGTTTTGATGTCCCCAAAAACTTTCCAGACAAATTACCAAGTCTAGTAATGCAACCTTTCCAGGTAATCATATTTCCTTGAGCACTGTCCTCCACTTGATGTGTATCAGGTTGCTCTGCAGTTTTGGGAGTCTAATAGGACATAAAAGAAAAGCCGCAATAAAATGCAGATCATTCAAGCACTCCTGTGGTCTTTTTTGTTAGCTGAATAACTGCTGAGAATGTATATGAATTTTAATAACTTAGGTGTTATGATCTGAATGTATTTCTAGCTAATGCAGAACACAGATAACTTAATAGGTACCTGTCCATCATTGTTTTCAATAATAAGGTCAAATTGAACACTTTATTCTGCTACTAGTCTCATTTATTACACCAATTCTGTGCTTTATTAATTTATAGGCTGGTGTCATAATTTTAATTCTTTGTACCTGTACAAGCTGTATTTTAAATGTCAGGTTTTAACTTTGATAGTGTCTCTTCAATTATATTGAGTAATAATAACATGATTAGTTAAGCTGTGTGA
Source organism: Lycocorax pyrrhopterus obiensis (assembly GCA_014706295.1). Taxonomy (NCBI): domain Eukaryota; kingdom Metazoa; phylum Chordata; class Aves; order Passeriformes; family Paradisaeidae; genus Lycocorax; species Lycocorax pyrrhopterus. The sequence goes on from JACSVZ010000014.1 coordinate 63,044,371, forward strand.
CTGTTAGCATTTACAACAGTATAGTGCATTTAAAATGTAATTGTTTTTTGACAGTTTTGCATGGTCTTGGGTAACTGTTCTTTTACAGCTTCTCAATAATGCTTAATTATACTAGCTAAATATGTAATTTTTAAAAACTTCATTTAACAAAGTGTCACAAATCACCTTTTCCTATTAAATGGAAGAATAAATCTCAAAATGCCTAGGAGGTGGAACCTTTCACATGACCATGTAGCTTAATGCAATGGGTGGTTTCACAGAAGCATATCACATCCTCTAACTTAAACATGTCTGGTATGTTTCAGCTTTGAAGTGTCCTAGTTACGCAGTCAAAAAGGAAATGGTTCTCTGTTACAACAGACTCCTTGAAAAGAGTTTTTAATTTCTTTGGCCTTTAAACATCTACTAACTCTTGCTGAATATTTGGAGGATGCTTTACTCTCTCTTCCCATCACCACCAGAAAACTACACCTTTCTGCACACTAAAAGTACAGTGTCCATCTAAATCATCAATGGCTCCTTTAGACAACAAGATGCTGTTAGTAGTTCCTCAATTGTCTGCTAAAATGATTTACAATAGCTTTACTGTGGAGGTGAACTAAAGAAGAATGTGAAATAGAAATGAAATATCCATGAGGTTTCATTTTGTCTCTCTCTAAAGCTCCATTTCCCAAGAATGTGAATCTTGGACTAGCTATTTCAATTTCTGAGACAATTTTTTCTTCATCTGCATGGGTATTAAAATCAAGACAATTCATTTCTTTAAGTAAATCTTATCCCTGATTTGTTTTTTTAAAGTAAGGTTTCAAAATGTTTTCCCTGTAATTTGTGAAATAATACATTTAGAGTGTTTGGATAACTGCTGCATGGTTTTTTAACGGTCACTGTCAAGCAGAAGTGTGTGTACTCATGTACAGAATTAGGTTTATATTAAAGTTCACTCTTATCATAGAGGGCAAAATAAATACTGATAAGTTACTTTTTTGTTTAAAAATATTTCAGTGGGCGATAAGCAGAGGTCTAACTGAATAAAAATCACCTGTTTGCAGAGTATCAGTACAGGACATGTACAATACCTAAGCTCATTCTGAGGCTTTAAATGGATTTAATACAGATTTAGCAACGTAAATGAGAAATTTTGTTTGGTTTTTCCATTTGCATTGGATCTTATTTGTGCTACTGAAAATGCAGTGTCTGTTTTCATATGCATGCTATCCTATACAATCATAAAGGCCACAATTAGCAGAGAGGCAACAAAATTTAAGTTGTTTTGAATCTTACAACACCTTTTCTACCACAGCCATCATAGTTGTAAAGTCTTTCCATGCACCTCATTGTTTTATTTTATTTTATTTTATTTTATTTTATTTTATTTTATTTTATTTTATTTTATTTTATTTTATTTATCAGTTTTGTTGGGTTTTGTTTAGTTTTGCCCAATATATAATTTAGCTAGGGAAATGGCTAAAAGACCTAGCAAAAGTAATTTCTAATAATTAATTCATTATTAGGTAATTGTGTTTAACCAACTTTGTTTAGAAATTGAAAGAAGTATATACAATGCTCTATGACAAATTAGTAATGCAGTGCTGGTATGATGACTTATGAAGTTCATCATAATGATGGAACAGACTCAGTGGGAGAACAGTACTGTCTAAACAATGAAAGATTGGATCTGAAATATACTTTTGAAGGCCATCATAAATTATTACATTAGATGCTTGTCAGATAAGCACTTAGAGACAGCTGTAATACTGGGATTTGCCAAGAAAGAAGTTGAAGACAGATTGATTCAAAGACAACTCAGTGAAAACATTCCTGCGAAGGCTTTGCTTTGATGTAAGAGATCACACTGAGGTGATTACCTGGCAGAAGTTCTTTGGTTTTATCTACCATCTATTTCCTTGGCACTGCTCATGTGTTTAAAAGTAGCCAAAAACTGTTGCAGAGGGATTTGAAGAAGGCAACCTTTGCATATATTTTCACTGAAATGTTTCACTGTAATTCTCTCAAGCTCCCCAGAACTGCATGGTTGAGCTCTTCCTGTGGAACAATTCAAGTAATGTGTTTCTACTGCTCTGCATAATAGAGATTAATTCAATATTTAAAATATTTTCTGTGCATTTATAAAATCAGTCACCTTTGAACCACATCTTGTTCGTCAAAATGTGGAGTAAAATCAAAAGCACTTGTGCAGGTGCATTTTGCATTTTAAAGACCTTTATGTGTGAGTTGGTACAGGACCAGAGACGTGGTTTGACACTGGTTAAAATGCCATTCTTTCACAGCAGCCACCACCACTAAGCTATAAGAGCTGTGCTAGCAAAATCTTTTTCTGTATATTTTATGTATCTTTATAATATATCTTCATTATATCTTCATATACGTAATAATGTTTGATATCTTCATCTCTTCTTGCTTAGTATCTTCCCAAGTGACCTGGAAGTTGGGATCAAGCGTAACCTGACAAAGTTTGCCAGTGATACCAAACTGAGTGGTGAAGTGGGCACTTTGGCAGGGAGAGCCCCCCTGCAAGAAGACCTGGATAGGCTGAAAGAATGAGCTAACCAGACAAGTGTGAGGTATTGCACCTGGAAAAACATAACCCAGGAGTGCAGGACAGGTTGGGATCTACCTGGCAGTGGAAAGGACCTGGTGGGCAACAAGCTCATTTGAGTGAACTCTGTGATGATGCAGCAAAGGAATCCAATGAGATGCTGGGCTGTATCAACAAGAGCATCACCAGCAGAGACAAAAAAGTCATCTTTCTAATCTACTCAACTCTGGTCAAGCCACAGGTGGAATACTGTGCTCAGTTTTGGTCTCCACTATACAAAAAAGATGTGGACAGGCTGCAAAAGGTCCAAAGAAGGGCCACAGAGATGATCAAGGGGCTGAGCAGAGAGCTGGGTTGAGCTGAGATAGCTCAAGAGGATGAGAAAGACAGGTTTGTTTAGCTTTGAGTAAAGAAGGCTTAGGGGAGGCCATGTTTCAGTATTTAAAAGGTGACTGCAAAGACAAAGGAAACTCTGTTTTTACGAGGAGTTACATGGGCAAGACAAGGGATAATAAGTGCAAGTTAGTCGTAGGGAGATTTCAATTAGACATAAGAGGAACTTTTCACAATGAGAACAGTCAGATATTGAAATTATCTCCCCTGAGAATGATTGATTACCCCAACACTAGAAAATTTTAAGACAGAATTTTAAGAGGAATGCTGAACCAGATGATCCTTGAGGTTCCCTTCCATCCTAGTATTCTATGCTTCTATTATTGATATCACCAGGAGTATTTCAGCTTCCTTCCCTTAACATTCAGATGTGGAAGAACAAAGCCAAGTGCTTATATTACAGAAATTTTGTGTCCTCTGTACACATGCTTGCAAAACTATGAAGACAAACTCTTAATTCCATTATAACTAGACATATGGATAGAAATAGTGGTTTCTGCTGTGAACTTACAGAGCTTTTTATTTTGTTTGTCCTATAAAGGAATAGAGATAATTCAGAGAAGGAAAGGATTCATAGTATTGAGTAAAAGTCTTTATCATTGAATTTAACAAGCCTGAGAATTTCATAGGAGGAAGTGTTTCTTCTCATTTATCCTGGCAGTTGGTATTATAAAAAGTAGATCTGTAAGTGCTCAGTAGTGAAGATACTTCTTTACTGTGTTGGCTTTCTTTTTTCTTCTCTGGAATACAGATATGAATCTCAGATACCAATTTTAGATAACAATATTTTGTATGTATTTTTTAGCAGCAGCATCTTGGCAGATAGCTCGCAGTTTTGGTGGCAGCTCCAGACTTGTCCCTTGGTGCAACTGGAGTTAGTGATCTGTGTTATCCTCTTATCCAATATTGTTCAATAATGAATAATTTTCTTTCAGGTACCATGTTTCCCTTCATGCATCAACTTTCACAGACTGATCTGCAGTATGAAAAGGCCAGAAATTGCTAGAACTTTATGACCAGTAGACCTCATATAAAACCATTTAATCCCTATCACTTTATTAGCATATGTTTCTGAATTTCTTTTTCTCTCTCATTTTTTCCAAATCTCACATGAAAACAAATCCTTTTTGTCCTTCAAGTGATTTCAATGCTTTATCTCAAATTTTGTTCACATAAATCAGTTCACAAAAAATCAAGAAAAGTATTTGGTGTAGAGCTTGCCTGAAAAAACTGCTGTGAAGTATTTCCATTTATTGTAAAAACTGCAGTCTGATTTTTTGCCCATTCCATCTCAGTAGATGTTTTCATTTTGCATCAGTTTTCATGTTATTTAAATCACTTTACACTTACTTGTTCATACACGAGATACTACTTGCTGTGCCATATTAATCAAGGAAGAGTTTTTGGGCCTGATAACTTCTTTTACTCTGAGTATTAATACATAATTCATCTTGGAAAGTAAGCGAACTTTGACCTTACTAACTTTTGAAAGTGATAACAGGTAGAAATCCCACATAGGCCTGGGATCAAAGTGAGTATTTAACAATCACTGCATCATGGGACCAGATGAGTTGAAATAATCTGTTAGTCTCCCTTACCACTGCTTTGCTACTGGAGAGGAAAGAAGGCAAAACTGCAATTTAATGGAAAGCTCTGTAAAGAAAAATACAAAACACATTTCTAAAACCTTGGGTTTAGTGGCAAGCATTTATGTATTTGTAGAGAGATTAAGGAGTGAATAGTGAATCAAATACAGATTGACTCTTTCCTGCTGAACAGAGGAAATGTCTATAAAAGAAGTTGCCACGTTTGTCTCTTAAGTACTGAGAGTGAACCTGTCACATGCACTTGGGAAAGCTGTCAGCCATAGCTGGTGCTCCAGAGAGGCCGAAACAGAGAAAAATGTGTGTGTGTGTGTGTGTGTGTGTATGTGTGTGTGTGTGTGTGTGTGTATGTGTGTGTGTGTGTGTGTGTGTGTGTGTGTGTGAAAGATTAAGGAAATGGCAAGCCAGCTATGTCTAACAAATAACAGAAACATGAAACCTTACAACTATTTGCATGGTTGCATTCTCAGAATCTCCAAACCCTACATTTTCCACAATAAAAAGTAAATCACCATTTTCAGTGGAACCTGGTGTTCAGCAGTTTTTTAGATGATGTATCCAGCTAGTATGAGTAATACTTACCATGTATTCACCAGTAAGCACTGAGCTACTATGCAAAAAGAGGGGGTTTCCTCTTACATCTTTACTGGTTTTGTAAAAAAGAAGTGAGCCATCAATGTAAATTATGAAGACATGACTTACGTGCTTCACTCTGGAGGGAAATTTGATGGTGAACCCCAAACTACATAGTCATCTTGCAGTGTTTTAATTCAAGAGGAGAGAAATGGGATGATCTTTTGCATGTATTTAAGTGTTGTAGAAAACATGTCACATAAATATCAAATGGTTCATCCTGTAATTTTGTAATCGACAATTAGATTGAATGCACGTTGTTTAAAATACCTTAAATAAACTGTGCACTTCTACATGCACCTCCCACTGCTCCACATACCTTTTGAGAAATTATTCTTTCTGAGAAGACATCTCTTTATCCTTTTCTTCTGCAAACTAAAGAAATTTCCATACCTGATTCTATAGGAAAAAAAAAAGAAAAAAATAGATACTTTTTTCTTTAACTGCAGCAATATGATCAGAACAATAATTCTTGAGCCCAGAGACAATGCAGTCATCTAACATATTAATTGCCATCCCTGTTTTCCTGTGGGATTGCATCTCTGAAGCATTGTGGAGAAAGGAGATTACTTTGCCTGTGATAATGGGGCAAATTTGTTTATGATATTGGAGCTTGCTTCGGCAATGACATACCACTGTACTGGGCAATGCTTCAGGAATGACACATCTCAAGTTACTACTTAAAGCATACCCCATATGGAAAATGTGTATTTGGTGGTTGAAAAGCATTTTGGTTAACACACTTGAGGAAGCTGTTGCCTAATGATTACTATGCTGAAAATTAAATAGACAAAATCACACATATAAACCACATGAAATTACATGAAGAAAGTTACACTGTTTTCTTTCTGTAGTGTCACAACATCAGAACTTGAATGTTTATAACTTCTTCAAGCTAGACTCTCAGAGATGCTGAACAGAAACATATTCTCCTAAGCCAAGATGAATCACACATTCAAGAATATGCCATTTGGATTTTCATACAAATATCAAGGCCTTTATATGTTCTTGGGTACTCAAGAGCAGCTATTTTCATCATTGAAGTCAAGTATTCGGAGTTGAAGGCCCTATATCATCTAGTCCAATTACAACTCTTTTGAAATATCAGTTCAATCCTTGCTTTCTAAGCAATTCTTACTCCTTAAGTACAAGGCCTCTGAAATCTGTTACTGAAAACCATGCTCCTTTCCTAAAGCATTTTATACATAGGCAAAACTTCTTCAGTAGTGTAAAAATGGAATAAAAACATTTAATGGTGATGCAGATGTTGAAAGAATCAACTCGATATTTGTAAGCCCTCACATAAAAATTGAACCTGGACATTCACAAATACAAAAGTTTTCATTTATAACAACTACTCTAGAAAATGTTGTTCCTGAAATATCATGACAACACAAACGACATGCAGTGAACCTCTTCAGTACATAGAAACAAGAAGTAATTCCTCAGTGCAATAAGATAAATAGCATGGTGGGAGATTTAGTTATTACTAGGGCCCAGCAGAAAAATGTATTTTTGACTTTTAATTGGATGGTGACACTGAGGAGAAGTGAGATTTGGAGCACCAGCTCTCAACTAAAAGAACCCTGGAACATGAAGGATGAAAGCTCCTTCTGGAAATACTGAAGGGGCTTAGCTTGGAGCACAATGTTTTTTGAAGACAGGCTGCCAAACTTCCGTATATTTTGTGATTTTTAAACACCTACCAGCATCCAGCCAATGTCCTTTCACAGCTTATCATGCTGCTCTCTGAAGGCTTACAAAGATTTGCAGTCTCTTTGCATTTTACCTAACATCTAAACATCAAAAAAGGGCTCACCCCATGTTTTTCACTTCTCATTCATCCTACTTCTCTCCATCGTGTAACTCCAACTTCTTCTAAAAGCAGGTATTCCCTGCCTTCCAGTCCTAGCCCAAATGAGAATAGGATTTGTACATCAATGATTCAAGAGGTTTACTTGTGACTCTGCCATGGAGAGTCACAGCCACATGGCTGTGGGTTCCAGCAGATCCCTCTCAGCCACAGCACCATGACTGTGAGTCCTCGTCTGCCTCACACACTGCCCTGGAACCAGCTGCACTGACTGCTGTGGTAATATCAGCCCTCTGAGAGCCACAGAAGTCACAAGTGTGATTCTGTGACAGTTTGCTAACCAGTACATTCAGACTAATTAGTCTCCAGTGAACTAAACAGCATTTTATTTATATATTTGAATTTATTTCTTTCCTTTCCTCATCCCATTGTAAATTACAAGTATATATTAATTATATAACATACTGCTACAAGATTTGCTGGATTTAATGTTTTGCTTAAACCCCCCCGTCTTATGTTTTTGCTTAAAACACCCCTCTATCAGATTTTATGATTCTCTTGTAGTTATATACTATATAAAAATGAATTTAACTGCAATAGGTATATGAACAAAAGTATTCAAAATAGAGGAGAGTTGTACAGACTAGTTTTTCCTTGTATGATACGAACCCAAGTTATAGTATTTTTAGCAGATTTTTCTAGATTACTTTTGCTTAGTTCTTTTTCTTCCTTCATTCTCCCAACTTTTTGAACCACGTTTCGTAAGTCTTCTCTTGCTTTTTGTATTTCAGTAATAATGTTGTCCCAGTGGCTCATTTTTGAGTGTAAGGTATCCACTTACCTGTGGCCAAGTCAGAAACTGTAATGAAAAGATGTAACTATACCTCAAATTCCCTGTAACAAGGCAAATGCCACCTCTGGTGTCTTTCAGCACAGATTTCTTGTGCCTATGTTGTACAAAACAAGGTCTTGCTAGAACAGAAAATCTGCATACACTATGTTTAGTGTATCCAAGATTATAACTTAACTGCATAGCTATGCCATAAACTGTGGGAGGTCCATCCCTGGACATTGCTGCCGCCTCCTACTCAAGCTCCACCTCTGATGAGGAAGACTCCTCCCTGGGGGAGGATTCGGCAGGCGGAACCAGAGTGTGAAGGCGTGCCGAGGGCCTTAGACCTGCCTACCCTTCTGGAAGCTTCTCTGCAGTTCAATGCTTTATTGGTTGGTGTTCATTGTACCCTCCCCCCAAATGTTTTAACTGGACCCCGAACCCTCGTCCCCTCCCCTCGCCTGCTTCCCCATTGGATATACCCCTCGGCTCCTCCCAGTTCTCCCCTCCCTTTTAACTGGCTGCACGCAGCCTAGTCCTTGAAGTTCTGCCTTCGCCACCGTCCCTTTTGGGTCTGCTCGCCTCTTCCCTCACTAAAGGAGACCAAGGGGGAGACCCCCTCCTGCAACCCTTTGCCTCCCTCGCCTGTTTCTTCAGCACCTCGCCTCCTCCTTACCCTGCGCCGTCTCACCTCAGCGTGAGCCACCCACGCTTAGCCCCTGGGCAGTTGCACCAATAGCGAGCCCTTGCACTGACGGACGTCGGTCTTCTGGGCATGGGTTCGCCAGGAACCTCAGCCTTTGCATTACAACAATAAACCTTCCTTAGGCCTTTGTCACGTACCCCAAACCACAAAATCACAAAATGGGAAAGGTTGGAAATAACCACCTGGAGGTCATCTGGTCCAATCTCCGTACTCAAGCAGGGTACCACAGAACATGTTGCTCAGGATTGTGTCCAAACACACTACTTGTCTACCTCACATCCATAACATTGAATTTACCATCTAAAGAGACACCCTAAGTCTTTGTGGACTATGGCACATGGTCACTTAATCTAGTCCTGATTTGTCAAGTTACAGATCCCTCTGTAGAAGGAAGCCAGTTGCACCATCCGAATATACACCTGGAAATGGCTGTCCTGGAGGTGATGACACAGCTGTTGCTTGAGACCACATTTTGCGGCAGCACGTGCATCTGTTGCAGGTTTGGATGACTTACTGACTCATGAGAACACAAACTTCCTTGCCAGGATCACGCAGGGGCTTTTGCTGATCTGTGACCTGCTGACAAACATGGAAGATCAATTAAAGGTTATTAAGTGCTTATTACCATGCAGATCAAATCAGTATATTTCAGTCTGTGTAAGGACGTTACAGAGCCAAAGTAAAAAAACTTTGTATAGTCCATGCCATGCTTTCCTAGTTGTCATACTCTCTGTAGACACACAGTTTTTATCACCATCGTCATGCTGAGGATATTGCTGGAGAACATTGGACCAAATGGATCCTACTAGCTGTGCTTGCATTCATCCACAGCCTCTTTGTATCATACTCAAAAGAAAAAACAAAACAAAATAATCTTTCCTTGCCATTCCTTTCTTGTCTCACAACCATTCCAACAACCTCAGCATGAATTCTTGTATTCTAATTCCTCTTGCAAAGCTTTCAAGAATAAAAAAACCCCACCCAACAACATGATTTTACTTTCTTTCTGTGTCGGAGTGCTCTTTCAGCCCTGAAAATACTTTGTTTTTTCTGTCAAAAACTGGGGAAAAAAATGTGGGTTTTTTTCCTCCCTTGCAATCCAAAAGGTAGCGAGATGTACTTCACTCAGTCCTCTCCTTTCCCAACAATCCTGCATAGATTGTTAGTCTCCTACAAATCTAAATATCCTGTTAGTTAGCTACCTAGACGTCATTCTCTTTTATTCACTCGATAACCCTTTTTTCCCCAAATAGCCATGTATGTATTGGTTCACCAGTGAATAAATAGTTACAGCCCCTCATGCCAACACCTGCCTTGGGACCTGAGTAGTACTGAGCCATTCTTTCCTTCCTCAGCCACATTGTTATGTCCTACGGTAGGTTAAGAAATAAACTTAAAATGGTGACAGAGCAGAGCACAGCTGAAGTCAAAATATCTCTTTATTGGATAAAGAGTGCTAAACTACAAAATTCTAATATTGAAGGCAAATCCAGAAGATTTTCTCATTAACAGCTAAGAAGAATGAGTCAGGGAGGAAAATAACAATCATAGCAGTAAAATCCCTAGATAAATAAACGAGAAGTTATAAATAGAAATGAATGGTGACAAAAAATCTGGAGAATAGGAAATACAAACTTCTATGGGGTTCTGCAAACTATAATGAAAATGAGGATGTTTTGCAATATAGCCCAGGAAATATATCTACTCTACAAGAGCAGTTCTATTACCAGCAGACAGAGGTCCTCTGCCTAGAGGTTACCAGGGTAGCTCTTGGCTAAGCAGAGGGAGCAGGAGAATTATCAAGAGGTTTGGCAGTGTCGTAATAACACATTGCAATGCAGAGTTCAGACTTCTCCCTATTCCTGTAGCTTCCTTTCCTTGCAATACCCATGGTGGCCTTCACCGTAATATACCAGCAGGAGTTGGTGGCCAATCTGTTCTGCAGTGCCTGTCATGTTCAGCAAGTATTTCTTGGTCCTTTAGTCTAAGTTTTCTTGTCTTTTTCCGTTGTCTCATTGGCATCAGAACCAATCCTTTGCCATTTAAGAATCTAGGCAAAGAGAAAAAGCATCTCTTTACTCCTGCCTGGGAGCACACAATATTTGATATGGTTGCCCAAATCAGTCTTCACAAAGAGCAAGCACATGTCAAAATTCAAATTTAAGAATATGTCTGAGTATGCCACAATGCCAAAGCACAGGGCAGGTGCCTTACAGCTTTTCTTTTTTTTTATTTGGCCTTTGTCCCAGAGACACAGCAGTGTGCCTGAGACTGCAGCTCCTTTGGGAATTTATCCATAAAAGGGCTTAGAAGATCAGCAGGAAACAGATAAGTAATATGATTGGGAATTACATTGCAAAAAGTTGGTTAGTTAATTGAAACGCTTCTAAATTAACTATGAGTCAAATGTAGTGTAATTTGAAGAAAAGGTAAGGGAGATAGAGGTAAATAAATTGCTAAAACTTAGCAACACAGTGGGAGATGGAAAAATGCTAAATATAAAAATCTATCTCCAAACTCATACTTTGCATTTATGTAAATAAGGTTTGGGCACAGAGAGTAAAATAAAGGACAGTCACACCCAGCTGACAGTATGACCTCCTGCCCCTGCCTGACTTATTGGAGTGAGATGCTTCTTACTGATTGCTGATGTTAGAACTTTTGAAGTCTGAAAATTTTCCAGGCTCATGGACAGGTTTTACCCTTCCTCAGTAACCATGATCAAATTGCTACCAAAATGCTTGACAGAGAGAATAGAAAGAGGTAAACACCCCCAGTGTGCTTGCCAGTGGCTTCAGCCCTTATTGCCCCATGGGGAGAGTGAGACAAGGCATCCCTGTGATCCAGTTCAGACTGGAACTGGATCTGAACACGGACTGAAACAACACCAAAGTCCTTGTGTGACTGTCTATTTTCCTGACAAAAGACAGGCAGACTCTTTGGAACATGACTATACTTGTGAGAATTTTACTGAAAAATCTCAGGCTGACAATTTCAGAGTGAGCAAAACAAAAAGGAAAATCAGCACATGCCAAAACTTATGGCATTTCAATTCCCTTAATGGGAAGTGCAGCTTTCACTGACAGTGTGTCCTGATGCTGTCAGAAAAATACCAGTCATCCTTTTTCTTTAGTGGAGTTCAGTAAGTGAAGGAATTATCCTTTTTCTTTTGTACAAAGGACATCTGTAATTTAATTGGTAGAATGATGTGTGTCAACACAGAAACAAAAAAAGTTAGGAAATACAACTGGCTGATGTCAAAATGAGATGGAATGTGCAAAAATTGTCAGTATTAGGGTACAGACTGTTGAAGCACCATAGGGAAATATGGAGAGAGGAAAAACTAATTGCAGAGAAATATAGAGCATCTTAAAGAAAAAGTCTTCTCAGAGCCAATGCCTATTTTCTATCTGTTGGTTTTACTTACTTTTTTTTTTTAATTTGCTTTTTATGCCAAATTCTTTCTAAAATTAGGAAGTGGAAGTGTGCAAAATTTTCATCATGTTAACTTGCAAATCATAAAAAACCCTAGCCTTTGCTTTTAATAAAATACATCAGTATCTAAGACCAGTAGAACAAGAAACTGTGTTAATTTTAACATTCATAATTCGGCAGTCTTCATATATATATATGTGTGTGTGTGTGTGTGTGTATATGTATGTAAAGCAACTAATATAGAAGCAGGCTATGGCCCTAAAAGACAATTTTAAGAGAAGTCTGCTGGTTAATAGTAGTTCAGACCAGGAGTGCTAGAGATACAATGTGACTCTGTGATTTCAAGTAGAAATGTTTGGAGGTGGTTGAACCTGTAGGAAATCACTGACAAATGAGGAAATTCTGGATTGCCTCCTCAGATAGTATAAATCAGGGTGCAACAAGCACGGTGCATCTGACCCATGAATATAAAGAATATATTTGTTTTTAGCTTACAACTCTTGCTTTATTTTTGCAAAGATAAAACCACAGAACACACAAAAAAGAAAATACATCAGTAGAAATATAACCACCTTAATACTGTGTTGTCATGACATTGTAGTTAACACTTCTCACTAAAATGTAATCAGCTTTACATTTATCGGCTGTATTTTGGAGTACTTTTTAGAGCAGACTCATTTAAGCCTTGTGCAAAAATTGACCTCCTTTTGTCATCACTAATTATTATTTCTATTTTTTTTTGGCCAAGATTTGCTATTTACAGGGTTTTTCCTCAGGAACATATAGAATGGCCTGGGTTGAAAGGGACGATAAAGATCATCTAGTTCCAGCCCTCCCATCACGGTCAGGGATGCCTTCCAGTACCCCAGGTGGGGTCTCGCCAGAGAAAAGTAGAGGGACAGAATTCCCTGCCTGGCCACACTGCCCATCTCTCCCAAAGGGTGCATAACTTTGACCTGCATTTGGCAGTAGTAATTTTCAGACATATGTAAGAATCTAAGCGCAGAAATACAGAGAAGGGTTTTAGGGACAAATGGAGCTTGCGTTGATGAGACATTAGTGGCAGATGACATATTCAGAACAACATTGGAAAAGCTGCTCACCACCTGAACTGAAATTGTGTTTCTGAGTCCAGTCTTGTAGAACCTAAGTGTTAGTTCTGGTTCTGAAAAAAATCCAAGTTGAGGAGAAGGTGAGTTGTCTGTTTCTTTATTTCATATTATTTGAAACCAGTGAGTTATAAAAACATTGTAAGGCATCTTACAGTGCTGCTTTTTATTTCATACATTCTATTGGAAAAGCAAAATAATACTTGATTTCTGTTCCTCTAAAACAAATAAGCCACATATATCAGTCTTCCTGAACCTTAAAGTAATTAGAGATGTGAGGATATTACACAAAAACGTTTGATAAATTGCTCTTTCTTCTTATTTGTTCTCAAGTGAGCATTTCTTATGATCCCTACTGTGTTTAAATTTAGAAAGAGGCTAGAAACTTCCATCTGAACTATGCTATATTTAGTGCTAAAAGTACTGGTATTGTCAAAGATTAATATAAGGTTCCCTGAGTATAGAATTCATCAAGCACATTTTTTAACATTATCCTAATCTCAAACACTGCCTTTTGTCCTTGCATACAGTTCTTTCTATTTTATAACAATAGTCCCAAAAATCACTGGAAGTTACTTATACAACAATTCTACATATCCACACTAACCTCTTACAGATTCTTCTCTAAAAGTGCATCTCTCCAATGACCAGTGCAAAAGTGTTTTTCTGTAGTAGCAAGGCATGTACTCAAGTAAATACCACTATAAAGTTGCATGGAAAGGAGTTTGTCTAAGGAGGAATTTCATGTTACTAAAGACATGTTTGATCAAGTCTTTCCTGCTGTAGATGAAAGAGGAGTTGTCTGGAAAGAATAACTCCAACTAAACTTGTGAAGGGAGAGAAAGTATCACATTTATATTGTAGTGGTTTCATAGTTCTCAAAACTATTTTGCATTTCTCTTCCATTATCTATCCAGCTTTCCATAATCTTTTGTCCTGGTTCCGCCCAGGACAGGGTTAATTTTTTGCAGTAGGTTTGGAGTCTTGTTGGAACAACTATATTTGGGATTTCCGTTCCTAAACCATGACAGCCTATTTAAAAATTTGTGCATCTGAATGGGTCAGTCTCATCATTTCACCCTCAGGATAAATTTCTTTCTTTATTTTGCTTTTATGCTATGTTGATAGCAGAACACTCACTATTTATGTGTACAGTAGCTATATTGTATACAGTTATATTGTAGGTATAACTCAAAACCAATCTATCAGGTAGATTTTATTGAACATTTACTTTATCGGTTTTATTGTATTTGTAGCTTTTAGTCAGTGTGTTTATTATCAAATAGCTTACAACATCCAAATACATCTAGTTGCCTTTCTTCATTAAAATTGTTATTTCAGCAAAGAATAAAATCACTCTGGTTTGAGAAGATGCGTTTTCCATATAAGAATTACATTTTCATCCTTCAAACTGTTTATGAAGTTATTCTTGCAAGATCTTTTTTATTCTTTATATGGACTTCTCTAGTCCATCATTATTTATCTTATCTTCTTTCAGTGCTTTTTGTTTGTTTGTTTGTTTTTTTGGGGGTTGTGCCTTTTTTTTTGTGTGTGTGTGTGGTTTTGTTTAGTTTTGTTTTGTTTTCTGTTTTTGTTTGTTTGTTTGTTTGTTGGGGTTTTTTCTGTTTCTATATAGTCAGCATAATGTTATCATTCTTGTTCTTTTTTAGAGGTTCTATAATTCTCTTTCAGAAAACTTAGGTGCCAATTGCTCCAGCCCAATAATTAAAGAAATATTTTTATTTCTTTCACAATAAGGCACATTCCCTAAGAAAAACTGAACTTCATATCACTGATACCAAATAATCCTCATTCATAAATACTTACAGGAGAAATATTTACTTCTGTTTTAAGTCTTCCCTTTCTGTCTGATAAATAACAAATTTCTTCTTGAATACGGTAAACTCCTAAACTCCTTCTTCTCCCTACCTAGCTCTAGAGGTTTAGCTGAAATCCTTACCTGCCTTAGCAACTTTCTTTATTTCAGAACCCATCTGCAACTATTGCTGTTTGATGCCAGATTTCCTGTTGTTTACATCTCTCCCTTTAATTATATTAAATTTAAATTAATTATACAATAGTCTTTTAAATTTCTGATTCAATTCACAACTGACCTGAGATGGCTTATCAGCAAAATGTATTGATTTAATATCGAGAGGAGCTGGAATTCAACACACCTTGTATGTGTTTTTAGCAGGCACTTTTCCTTTACTTTGTTCTCTTAAGAATTCAGGAAAGGGAATTAGGATTTCAGAATTGAATCTATTTTTGAAGAAGACAATATGATCTGATGGAGTGATTAAGCAGCTAAGACACAAAAAATAATTCAAACAGCTGGAGAAATTCATCCCAGGAAGGCACATGATATATAACCTCTTTTTCTTTTATGCACAGGCGGATCTCATGAAGCTGCTCTAACTAGTAAGGCTGAGAGAAAGACTGAAATTTTGCATTACATGGTATTTAAGTATTTAAAAGATGAAATAAAGACAAGAGGAAAAGTAAATAACTAATGAAATTGATGATCTCTATATCTTGGTTAAGGGCGTTAATAGGTGATTAAGAAAATTATATTATGGTTTAGTGGATTTGAAATGAAACAGTAATGTAGAAGATCTATGTTCTCCAGAGCTTTTCCAGATTAAACTGGAGTCTTTGAACTGCAAGTGTCTAAATGAGTGAAAAAACAAAGATTAAAAATAGATGGATTAGGAAATGAAAGCAGCAGAAACAATCTGTCATCTTGACCTCCCTGAAGGACTGGGGAAAATAAGAAGAGAAAAATTAACAAATGTATCTTTTAAGAAAAGTTTATTAAAAATTTTATGTCTGCAGTCTTTGTTCTTGCAAAGAACAGTGAGCAGAGCACCTGTTGGCCTCCACAAAGTAACGATAATAGAGTTTCTTAATTACAGTAATATAGGTAAGCTGTTACAGCTGACTACACTGAATAAGTCTGATTTATAATTCAGATAAGTATTGCTACTCCTTGATTGCAGTATGAAGATACAAAGGAAGCAGAATCCGTAGGAACTGAGAGGAAGCTTTGGGATTATAAAATTGAGTGCTTGTTTTATGCTGCTAGGCTTGAAATTGATGTGCATGAAACCAGACTCTTTCTTCTATAGTACAGAAAGATTATCACACTTGATTTTTGCAAGAGACAAATAGACAAGATGATTGCAAAAAAAGAAGGATTGATATTCTGAATGTCCCAACATAGCTGTTCACAAGTCCTGTCAAGAGCAAAGAGTCCACAAGGCCTATTCTCAAGGTTACTTCTGTTTAAACAACGGTTTAATGGATAATAGCCATGCAGGACACAACAGTCTCTTGCCTCCTCTCACCTGATTTAATATTAAATATTTTTAATACTATGATTCTTCCTTCTCAAACGCCTCTCCCTTTTTGGAGTTGTGGTGCAGGGTACATACTTGGCATACATTTCAGTAGGCTCTTGGA
Source organism: Lycocorax pyrrhopterus obiensis (assembly GCA_014706295.1). NCBI lineage: Eukaryota > Metazoa > Chordata > Aves > Passeriformes > Paradisaeidae > Lycocorax > Lycocorax pyrrhopterus. Next base: position 63,060,915 of record JACSVZ010000014.1, read on the forward strand.
CTTGTACAGTGTGTGCATACACACATACACCTACACATGCAGACAGAGAAGAGACAGTCTCTTTCACTGATGCCTTGAAGTGGCTACCTGAAAAGAGAGGCTAGACAAGATTAAGAGAATAAAAGCAGGTATTTATTTGAAGGGCCTTCAAAGGTACACCTTGGGCAGTCAAAAGCCTCCAAGGGGCTCCACTCAAGATGGAACATGGGGCATGGGCTTTTCACACTTTTGTAAGTTTGGTCCATCTGCGTATCAGTTTTAATTCTCCAATTATAATTTCAGGTAGTGATGTAATTACCCCAAGTTTGCTCCTCCTGTAAGAAGCTTTCGTTTACATATTTTGGGGCCTGGGACAAGGTGTCCTTGAGTTCAGGCCCAGAGGGAGTTTGTTATGTCTAACTAGCATGAGAGAGCAGTTGCTAACAGGCTATTTGAAGTTTCAGGGTTACATACCAAGCAGTACAGGATTTGACAAATATAAAAGGTAAAACATAAGGCATCATCACGAGGGAATTTAAGCACATCCATCTCTTCAGTATTTTCTGTTAGCAATATTAAGGATTTTGGTGCTCAGTGTGCTGGTTTCTGTGAAAACATTTTTGAAAGTCTGTATCTCCCAATTTTCCATGGGGAATTTGGTTACTTGAACTCAGCTTTGTGAATTTTACATCAGAGCAAGAAATCAATCTTGAAGGTATGACAGTAGAAAGTATCACGACATTTAATTCTTTCTTGGCATTTGATCCAAGGCCTTCACAAAGTCATAGAGTGGGAATTATGGAGCTGTTTTAAGAGCCTCTCAGCCCAGCCTGTTGTATGCTCACAAGCTGTCTCACTGGATACTGATACCATTTTCAGGTATAGGCATTTCCATTTCCAATTGTATTTAAGTTTTTGTCGTGGTTTGAAGCTGGCTAAGCGCCAGGCACCCATGAACAAAACAATCTATTTATTTTCCTCTGCTATATCTGAGCAGAGGAGGGGGGAATTGAAAACTTCATTTTCATGAGTTGAGATAAGGATTATAGAGGAAAAAAAACCACTTTAAAGCAAAACAGGTTCAAAACTTAAACAGTATAAAGAAGATTTATTATTAACAGAATTAAAAGTAAAAAGGGCAATGAAAACTAAAGCAAACCTTCGGAACACCTTTCTTTCCCAGTCCCTCCCTCTTTCCACCAACTGTGCAAGGAAACAAAACATGGGGTTTTGGTCAGTCTTTCACTGTCTAAGAATCTTTCTTCAGTATGCTTAAGGAAAAGAATTTCTTCTGCTGTGCCGTGGGAGCCTTCTCATGGGAGATAGTTGTCTGCAAACTTTTCTAGTGTGGTTTTAACTTTCACAAGCAGCAGTCCCGCCCGAACCTGCTGCAATGTGAGTCCCTCTCACGGGGCAAGCAGTCTTCCCACAACTGCCTAGTGTGGGTCATTTTAGTTCATGGGGTTTGGTCTTTTAAGGATGAGCTGTTCTAGTTTGGAAGCAAAGGCTCTCTGTTCCTCTCATCTCTCTCTGTTCCTCTCATCTCTCTCTGTTCAAGTTCCTCACTAGATTACAGCATATCAGTATACACGCACTCCAGAGTGAGTACTCTTCTTCATGGGCTGCGTGTGGATCTCTGCACCCCCCCCGTGCACTTCACGAATTATAGGGAAACAGTTTGTTGTATTACAGTCCTCACCACGACTTGCAGGAGAATCTCAGCTCTGGCTCTTGGAGCAAGCACCTCCTCCCGCTCCTTTTTTTTCGCTGACCTTGGTGCCGCCATGTTGGTTTTCCTCATATGTCCTCACTTTTCCCTTTTCTCTGACTTGGAAGAAACTCAGTGTCTGTAAGTTGCAATTGAGAGGTTGATCTCGTCTGGGCTCCACACTGGGGAATTGCTCGCCATGTCTCTCGCTGCTGGCCACGTGGTCCCTGCCGGCACCGCACGGCCAGCCCCCGCTGTGTGGTCCTCACTGGCACCGCACAGGTGGCTCCAGCCTCAGCTGCGCAGTCCTGGCCCCAGGAGAGCCCCGGCCATGTGGTGCCGGCCTTGGGAAGGCCTCCGCTGGGATGGGCCCCGGTGGCCCCCCGCCGGGATGGGCCCTGGCGGCCGCCTCACCACTCCTTGGGAGAAGAAAGAGAACTTCCCATGGTTTTTCCTTTCTTAATTATGTCATCACAGTGCAGTTACCAACTAGTCTAATTGGGCTAGTAACCTGCCCATCATCAGAGCCTTCAGCGATTGGCTCTATGCTGGACATAGAAGGTTTGAGCAGCTTTTCTTCCACCCCCACTAAAAACCAGGCTATGTTAAACCAACAGTTTTCTATCTAAGAATAATGCAATTTGAATAAAATGCCTTTGCCGTATGACTAACTGTGGAGTAAGTATTCTATAAATATGCTGTATTGCTGTTTCTCCTGAGGAATGTCTTGATAGGGAGTTAATGGAAAGATCATCTTTCTCTGGTAGCTGTGGCAGTTCTTCTATGGGTAAAACAGCTGGAAATGTGATCAGAGAGATATCTCTGAGTAATTTATTTTGAGCTCTGTCCTGGCGTGTAACTAGGTACCACAACTGCATTTCCAAGCTTGATACCTCATCATATCTTAAATCTCTTCAGGTTACAGGTAATATAATGTTCATTAAAAATCCCTTCTTCTGTTTTCTATGTAAATTGCTGGAAGTCTCCTTGATTTCCTTACAAAAATACAGCAGATAATTTATATACAAAGAATTTTAAAATGAGAAGTGCATTCTGTGGAGGCAGAGGGCTGGTGTAAATTTGTCAATTTGGGGAGCTGGTGTTAATTTTTCAAGCATTATGAACAATTCCTTATGGCTATTTTTGTTTTTAAAGGAAAAATAAGAAAGCAAGGGGACAGTCAAGCAAGTGGAAGCAAGTGAAACTGCCTGCCACTAACAATTTCACTTGCATTACCATCATTTTACTAAGAACTCCCAACTTCAAACAGATAAGCAGATGAGCAGATTGAAAGGATCAAACAGCTGGACAATATTTGGAAAAGCATGTAGCAGCTTGCATGCCTCGACAGTCCCACAGAAGGCCATGAAGAAAAAGGAATCACTTAATTTACAATGAATTTCAACATTTAGATGCACCAGTTGGACTAAAAAGTGTGTCCAGACATGATCATTGCAGTCAGGGTAGACCATCCTAAAAGATGAACAAAGCTGGGTTGTTCCATTGTGTGGGAAAGCAGCTCAAAAACCCTAAGAATACCTTGGAAAACACACTTCTCCAAAATACGTATTCCAGATTGGCAAGTGTAATACACCCCAGTATCACAGATCACTGAGTCATCTCTACATTATCTATGAGCTATTTATTATACTAATTCTAAAACACACATGATATGCTGCAGAGTCAGTGTTTGTTCATGTCAGTTCATGCTTTATGCATTGCCTTCTAATGAGGCAGAGCACTAAATCTGATGGCTCAGCTATTGTACATTCACAGAGTGAATTTTCATAGACAACATACTTGTGCTTTTATGCTCCAAGTGCAAATACCATATAAGGTTATTGACAGACTACTGAGATACAAGTTTTAGCAATAATTTCCGTGAAATGGAAGAAAAAGTTAAACAGACATTCTCATGATCTGGTCCTAAAAGACACTGAGGAAATGCATTAGACACACATCAGCTATTTTAATTACCAGTTTTAAAGCTTCACTAGTTCTTTTATACTTTGTGCTTAATGAGCTTTTATAAGAGTTTTGTATTATCTCCAAATTAATTTTTTCTCTTTTTTAATAAGAAGTTATGAAGTAACTAAGATACTTTATTTCCAACATAAAACTGTTTAAAAAAATAATTCTTACCACAGTATTGTTCATCTGAATAGCTAATAAATAGGAAGAGCTTCTACCACAAGACCAGTATTTCTCACTTAGTTATTGTCAGCTCTTGAATGCAAATAAAAATGGCTTGATAATCTAAATTCCTGAGGAATTCAGAGAGCTTATGAGCTAGTGCCTTGAGAAGAGATTGAGGTATTGCAATATTCAAATATTCCTAATAGTCATCTGAGATGACATGAATGCTTCTGTGCTTGGTAAAATTCTTCACAGTGTTTTTCTTTCATGTAGTTTTTCCAATACCTGCTCAGCAACAAAGGCGAAACTTTGCCGCAGAGATTTTCTCAGAGGTATTCTGCCCTTTAAATGGGAAGCCATGATCCAAAGAATTGTGAAACACTAAAATGTCATGGAATACAAATGGAGCATTTGTATTTTAAGGCAGACCTCTGTCTCAGGGTTAGATAATGAGAAATTGCTAGTTTCTGATGGTAATGCTATTATATTTCATGATAGATCACAGATAAATTTGTAAACCCGCAGTCAAATCACCGAATATGCTGAGTTGGAAGGCACCAACAAGGATTGTTGAGTCCAGCTCCTGGCCCTGCACAGCAGGGCCTGAGAATCACACCATGGGCCTGAGAGCATTGTCCAAACACTTCTAGCACTCTGTCAGACTTGTTGCTGTGAGCACTTCCCTGGGGAGTCTGTTCCAGTGCCCAGCCACACTCTGGGTGAAAAACGTTTTCCTGATGTCCAACCTAAACCTCCCCTGACACAACTTCATGCCATTTACTCCTGTCCCTGGTCACCACAGAAAGGAGATCAGTGTCTGCCTCTCCTCTTTCCCTCAGAAGGGAGTTGTAGACCACAATGGAGTCTCCTCCAGGCTGGACAGAGTGACCTCAGCCACTCCTCATATGGCTTCCCCTCCAGACCCTTCATCATCCTCATGGCCCTCCTTTGGACACTCTCTAATAGCCAAATTATTTTCTTATATTGTGGTGCCCAAAACTGCCCCCAGCACTCAAGGTGAGGCTGCCCCACTGCAGAACAGGGTGGGAAAATTAATTCCCCTCCATCGCCTGGCTGGTGATGCTGTGTCTGATGCCCCCCAGGACATGGTTGGCCGTCTTGGCTGCTGACTCATATTCACCTTGTCATCGACCAGGACCCCTACATCCCTTTCCACAGCTCTGCTGTCCAGCATCTCATTCCCCGGTCTGTCCATACATCCGGGGTTGCCCCACCCCTAGTGCAGAATCTGGCACTTGTTTTCATTAAACTTCATCTGGTTTATGGTTGCCCAGCCCTCAAATTTGTTGACGTACCTCTGCAGGGCCTCAGGGTGTCATTGACAAACTTATTTAGTGTGCTTTTTAGTCCTGTATTGAAGTCATTTTATGAAGACGTTGAAGAGCACTGCCCTTGGAATGGAGCCCTGTGGAACCCTACTAGTTACGGGTCACCAGTCTGATGCCACCCTATTCACTATCACCGTTTGTGCCTGACCCATGAGCCAGTAGCTCATCCATGAGATGATGTGTCTGTCATGCTGGACAATTTGTCCAGAACACTGTGAGAGACAATATCAAAGGCTTTACTGAAATTCAGAAAGATGATTACATCAACTGCTTTCCCTTAATCAACAAGATGGGGAACCTTGTCATGAAAGACAATCAAGTTTGTCCAACAGGACTTTTTTCCCCTCATGAACCTGTGCTGGCTATGACTGATGACTATGTAATATCACTTCTTTCAAAGCTATTACTCAAGATTTATTCAATGTCAGTGAGATCAAGAGTAAAATTTTAGTGAATTCCCAAAGGACTCGGACTCCCTTGCCAAAATTACTTTCTGATAATCTTCATGTTATTATTTTATATTTTCTTGAAGCCTCTGGCAAAATCTAAACCAATGTCACTTCTTATATATCATAAGCACAGCCACAATGCATACCATATGTAGACCTAAAACTTGAAGATCATTAAAATAAAATAATGTAAGAGTCTGCCAGGTTCTTAGGCTTACTAGAAGGCATCCAGTGTCTTTACTGCTTAGCATTACTGCTTAGCCATTCAAATTTTGATGCCAGAAGTGAGTTAGATGCTAACAGCTCTGCTTTGATCATTCCTAAAGGTAGTAAGCATTTGAGATCTTTCCCCCATGAAAAATTGTTGAAGCATCACAGGCCACATGTTCTTTCCATCCTGATATGCAATGAAATTTCCATTCCATGGGATATACTGTCTGAAAATTAATATGTTTTGGTTTCACTGCATATCAAGTGAACATTGCTACTTCAATATAAAACACATATACATGAGAAGGGCTTGACTAGCTTCACCCTCTTAAAGCAGAGGAGACTTGCCCAAGAAATGAGACTCCAATAATTGGCCTGATAGAAGGCAGATTTCTCTGCTTCCTAGTGATCCGTGTGGAAGTTACAATCCAGGAATCACATTTGGAGTTGATTCTAGATTACCATATGGGCCTATGAACAAACTTGCAAGAGCAAACCTTACTATGAATCCTGTAGTAAAGGTAGTCGTGTCCCTCCTTCCACAACTCTTTTGTTCTACACTAGGAAGCTTTTGCATAAAAACCAGAAATAATCAGAATTAAACCAGAAAGGAAAACAAATGTTAGGCTTTCTTCAGGATAGCTTCTCAACACTGGTAGAAATGCAAGTGTCTGCATCAATTTTCTGTGGCATTTTTTGCTTCCATCTTCATTTGTCTCCTACATGAATTTTTGACAGGAAGTTTTCAGTAACACCCCCTCAGATCATTACAATAAGGGCACAATAGCCATAAAAAATAAAAGTGATTCTGTGCTATTTTAGTTGCAAATACTACATTTCATCCCTGTATAATCAGTACTTCTACGAATAACATTGCAAACAAGACTGTCATTCTGAATAACAAAGTTTTCGAGGGCTTAAAGTAGAATGGAACAGGAATAAAGCTGGGTGTATTTGTGTGTGCAAAGAGCACTGATCAGGGTCTCCACAAAGTCCCATGAACTCCATTATCTTCTTTTCTATTTCTACAGTGTGTGTGATTTTTATTTTTCTAATTCAAAGAATATCCTAACAAAACTCTGGTTCCTGGGCTTAATGTTCAGAACTTTCCTGATCTGCTTCAAAAATGAAAGTATGGTCAAAAAATGTCAAATACAAAATTCAATCAAATACACTGGCATCCAAGACAATCCATTTTGTGTCTACAGATTTTAGGTTCTTGGCTACTGTGACAGCAGTGATAACTGTAACATTTAAACAGTTTTTTATCCAGTATGGTCAGAATAAGATATAAAACAATTTATCCAAGGAGTACTTCTAATCTCCATGGTTTTTCCTACATGCAAATAGTATAAATATGACCTAAGACTAGTTTAGTCTTCTTTGGTTATCACTAAACTCTATCACTGCAGTCAGAAACACGCAGCTTTAAAACCAGAGGACCAACAGGAAAGTGAAGTTTATTTGAAAAGGCCCTTAAAAAGAACTGTGATTACTTGGGCTCATTAAATCTATTTTTTTTACTATCTTTCTCTTAGGTGAAAGCTTTTAAGACCCATTTATCTGGAAAATGAATTTTAATGTAATTGAAATAACCACTAGAACTACCAGGAATTAATCCTTTATGTTATAATCTTCATTTTGATTTCTTTAGCTCAAATGAAACAAATTGTCAAAGTTAAGGTACACGTATGCTAACTTTTTCATTTAAATGGATTATTTTTGCGATGAATAGAGCTGTCTGCAAGGCCCTTTTTTGTGCATTGCGAAATGCAAACAGCAACAATAATGATGGCTCTTCAGTAAAAACTATAACTCAAATAACAAGATGAAGCATTTTGCTAATGTTCAAACTGTCATTGTTTCCAAAATGGTACTTCTTTTTGTGCTTTGAGTCTTCTGCTCACTTTCACTTTTTTGCTGTTATCACATAAAAACAATAATAATACATAGAATACAGAAATCAGAACTAATTAACAAACAATCATAACATGATCTGGATCTGCTTCTGAGAAATGTCTTTTAGTTTCTACCAGAGTTTCATTGTGTAAGAAGCATTTTCTGTTTTGATACCAGAAGTGCCATCTGTACTTTCAGTCCTTCGCAGTTCTTGGTTTTTCTCTGAGCTAAAACATCCATTTGCCATATTTTACTGTAGATAGATAGGTATAGATACATATCAATGTACATGGACTTCACAACTCCTTTCTTTCCTGGTGTTTGATATTCTACCTGCTGTGTCATCCACAAGAGGAAGGAAAGAGAGAGGCAGACTTAGTGAGAAGTGTAGAGACTGCAGACTTCATTCTAGGAGAATATTGCTTCCAGCCTTCCTGGTGTTCTGTTATCTTTGACATACGGTCATGAAATCTTCCCAGTTTTATGATTTTTTTGTCAAGACACAGTTGGTCAGCAATGCCTACTCTGAAATGGTGAGGTGAGAATGGAGCCTGAGGGGGCCTACAGTATAGACAAGGGATACACTTTTCTCCAGCTGAGTACAGTTACTTTGAAACCTGCAGCATCTTTGATGCTCAGTTCCCTTCCTGGGGAGTGGGTCTGTAGTACTCAGCACACTGGAGCCATACAGACCTACAAGTGCCCTTAGAAGGTACTTGGCAGCAGCATTGTCTTCTTTGTGAGCAGATCTGTCCCAGGAGGTGAAACAGATGTCTTCATATGCCTTTCAAGGAGAGGACAGTGTGGTTCTGTCCAGCTGCACCTTTAATTGTAGGAATGTTAAGTTATGTGATAAAAACTCATCTGCACAAACAGAGGGGCACAGAGAAACAAAGCACGTGTGGAAGCCCAAGAACACACTGCCTTGCCATTTCTAGGCCAATCACAGGACTCATTGACACGTTGTCTTCCTGGGTCCGGAAGAGTCCTGGGGCACAAATACAAATGGGAACCCAAGGCAAGGACACAGAAGGGCCCCCCTGTTTTGGTCCCTCCCAGGGCTGCCTCAGGAGACACCCAGTTGCTTTGTCCAGGCATTAAATTCTTTGTTGTCTAGGCATGAAACCCTTCAGGATGAATCAATTGCAGAGCACCTTTCAGACTGCATGGTCGCTGCCGAAGGGAAACAGGACATATTACAGCATGCAGAACAGCATTTTGAGACAAGTCTACCTATGGGATATATAGTGCAGGAACTGCAGGAAAGGAAAGGGGATGGATTTGAATGATTTAGGAGAAACAAGAGTGGGAAAATCAAGGAATAAGGTTATGGAAAAGGGTCAGTTAAATGTAAACACTTTGCTGGGAAAAATGTACTAGGAAACCTACTGTATTACAAACATTTACATGCTGTTAAGTCAAAGGTTCAAAAAAAGGTTCAAGATAAGATAAAAGAATTTACAATATACGACAAGTCTAATAAATTATAGAGGATAAGCTAAATGTACATTTTCCTCTAAAATGGGGGAGAGAGGACTGTATTGGTCTTGTGAGTTACTCTCTGTCTTAGACAGCAAATGCTGTTTCTGTAATCCACCTCTTCCATTCACCACCTTGCGTAAATAGGTGTCTTTTCTTTGCAGAGAAAAGATGGTTAACTGGTTGCCCCTCTCAGCCACTTACCTTTTGATAAACGGCATTTTATGGATTGAACTCTGTATTTTGCAAGGAAAATGCAAAACCAAAGCAACAATTTCTAGTGCCTTCACTAAATTCCCTCTGCATTTCCAGAAGAGGCAGTTGTTCTGTACAGTCTACGTGCAAGAGATCAGAACAGCTCACTGTGCAGCATAAGAAACCAAGAAATATACCCTAAAAGACTACACATAGCAAGAGGAAATTACAATACTTGAGCTCATCTAACAGATTGCTGTTTCGTAAAGGGTGTTATTGGTTTAATCCATGTAGTGTCATTTTATCCCTGAGGCAATACATATGCAGCAGCAATAAAGCTCACTAAATGTCATCAGTCAAATCAAGGTATGCAAATTTAAAACAGAAATGCAAGTCAGGGTGAATGGCATTTCTTAAAATCCATGGCTTGGCTTTGTTGAACTTTGTTCTAATACTTCAAAGAGACTGGCCCTGCCAGACTCAGCAGAGTTTTCAGGCATAAGAAAGACTGATTTTTTTTCATTTTAAGATGCTACTGCCTTTCCTTTCATGAAGAAAAATGTCTTACTGTCCCCTTATGGGTTGCAGACCAAGCTCTGAAGTACATTTCAGCAGTTTTTATCATTTTGCTTAATTTGTTCATTATTAAACCCCTAAAGATAGATACAAAAGCAAGAACAAAATGCTCATAGCACTTATTATTACTGCCTACTGCTATTTAATTTTAGGCAGCACAAAGCTGCTCATATATAGGAATGCTTATTGTGGATTTTGCAAGCTCTGTAGGCCACAAAAAAAAAAAAAAAGAGACATTTAAAAGCTGAGTTTTATGGTAATATAAATATTAACCAAGAAGGTAAATGTTTTATTATTGGGGATATTCTGCATCTGGTGTTTCTTTCCTCACTATTCCTATTACATTGACCTCAATATGATGTCACAAAGACATTGCTTTTGGACTTCCAAGCACACATCTGGTAAAATTTTAAGTATATGCGGTTACTATATCATACTGATTTGGAGAGTACCACAAAGATCAGTAATACTAACAGACCAATCACTTTCCTCAACGACTGTCCTTCTGTCATTCCTTACACTCATGACAAGAATGGCCTGGTTGCAGATGATCTAAATTCTCTAGTTAAAGAATTCCAAGTTGGTAGAAGGTCCCCTGAAGGAGCCAGACTGCCAAATAGGAAACACTATACTGAGGGATTCAGAAGGAATTTAAGCTACACATAACCTCTTTTAAACACAGACTTAAACTTTAAGGTCCTTCAAGTTTCAACTCAGAAACCTTCATTTGGATAATGAAGACACTAAAAATAAGCAACACCTTTTTATTTATCTAAATTTATCATCCTGGATCTTAAACTTGTTTTATTGACAGCAGTATAAACTAAACCCACATTTACTGGAAGTTCAGTTTTTTTCTCAGGAGATTCACTGTATTTTCAAATCTATAAACTTCCATGTCTCAAATGGCTATGAATGAGTATGTTTAAGACAAAAACAAAAAAAGTTTAGTTTCAGAACTAAAGACTGAGTTTATTTCCACAGTTATCCGAACTGTCAACAGTACATACAGGACATGATAGATAACTTTTAAACCTTCAACTTTTCATAAGCTTTTAGCTGATAAACAAATTCATCTAGAAGCTACTTAAAATCTCATATAAAAACACAAAGCACACTTTATAAGTAGCTTGTTCAATCAAGGTGCAAATTAGAAAGAGAAAGGAAGCTATAATATTGGAGTAGTGCAGTAAATTGAGATTGACAGCAATGTAACTTTGGAATCCGGATCAACAGTCTTAGAAATGAACAAATCATCCAATAGTTGTAAATCTTTGTTATAGCCTTTGTTATATATAGTAAATAAAAATAGATATGTATTTTTGTTGCTGTTCTACTGAAAATTGTGTATCTATTTCTCTGCATACAACTTGAAATCCTAGTGAATCAACCAATATAACTAAAATTTTAAAATGCTGTCTTTTAATCTTGAAATCAAATCAATATATCAATATATGAATAACAGACTGGAAAGAGTCAACTCATTCAAATCATGGAATATTACAGGTATGATGTTATCTGAGTTAGAATGACCCCTCTGAAATAGAAGGACAGAGCTTGACATCAACATGAGACTGTAAATGCATAATTTTAGGCTATTGCTTTCCAAGCAACAGGTACAACTAACTCTTATCCTGCCTAAATACTCCTTTCCAACATGGAATGTCTTACAATCACTGTAACTTTATGTGGTAAACTAATTTTACACTGAGCAAGGATAGATTATGGCTGCATTAGTCTTTGTCAAAGCTAGGGTGATGTTCAAAGCAGAACAAAAAATATATTACGAGTCTGAAATACTCTACCCCAAAGCAACAAGGGGCAATCAAAAGCTCCCTGCCTCTATAATTAGTAGGGATCAAAAGCTGTTCTTTTGCATACCAAATAGTAGCACTTTTAGCTAGTATCTTCAGCTGTGGTTATCCTTTGGCTTTGGGCTTGGTACAATGAGAATTTCTCACTTTTTTCTCCTTTTTAGACTATCAGGACAGTAAAGGCTTTCATTATGATGTGGATACTGAAGGAAGATATATTTTTGGTATTTATGAATACCTAATTTAACAGCTTGTCATTTTACCCCCTTGGATACTTCCAGAGAATTCTTTAAAACAAAATATACATTAAGTTGTATGCTCTGGATCTTAAATCATATATGCATAGCCCAATGATCACTTATTTCTACTGTTTATTTTGATTATCTCTTGTTTCTATCAGTAAAAATTGTTTCAGTGATGTTACGAGCAACATCTGGAAGGGAGATGTCCTCACAGGCACAGCATTAAAGCCATTATCCCATTCCTTTTTGTGATGCTGAACCTGCTTAATTTCCTTTGTTTTTATTTTTTCACTGAACAAACAACTAATATTTTCTCCACACACACACAATTAACTTTATTTACAGTTTTTTACATTTCCATTACCCAAACAAATTCAAAAGTAATCATAACCTTTCTTGTTTATTTTGAGGAGGCAGAAGTAATTTTCTTTATTTGATCAAATAAAACTAATTCTTGGGAATACATCTCTCACTCGTGAATTTATATTCCTTATGTATCAGTTAAGCAGTAAATTAAGAAACAGTTTGCTGACTGAATTTTACACAGAGAAAGCCCTGCTTCTGTATGTCAGCATTGTTATTGTAACACAGCTTGCAAAGTAATATCCAAATATCCATTTCTTTAGAATAGTTAGATTTGATTTTGCAAAACTGAGTGTGTGAAAATAAAAATAGGGGATATTTGTAGAAGTTTTTTATTTAACTAGTTGCTACAGTTGTTCTATACATTTTTTGTACAAATAACAGTTTAATTTCGTAGTTTTAATCAATATTTCTCAGTGTAAAATGTGTATTCTACATCTGCCAAGACTTCAAGACTCGATCATAAACTGTAGGAATTTCTCTTCATTCTTATTAGTCAGCATAAAAGATACATTTTTATTTATGAAGAAAGACAGAGTTTTTTGTGCTAGACCTTCAGCTACTGATCTGCTTATTCTTTTATCCTAAAAGATGCACTGTTTTAAAATAACATTTCATCTGCTTTTCAAAGTAAGCCATCCATGCTTCATTTTTCCCTTCTATATTTAGGAAGTAAAATCAAGCAACATCAAATACTTTGGAATTATTTATTTTCAAATATGCTGAAGAATTCTCAATTAGCCCCATTTCTTAAAATTGGTTTTAAATTTAGACCTAAGATCAATCCTATGGAACAGGCAAATTTTCGGGCATCTTTGCATGTGCTGATATGAACCCAAGTTAAATAAGACTAACTTCCATAAACTCAAGCCAAAAATAAGTAATCTCACTCTCAGATAAGATGTGTTTTCAATACCAGATAGAATTTCCAAATGTAAGTTCTTGCATCATATGAAACCTCTCTTCCCTCACAGTGGTGTTTCCACATCATTCAGATAAGCACTGGTGCAGGAAGTGAAAGAAGTAGCAAGACTTTCATTTCTCCTATAGATCATGTGGAAATTCTTTTGCAGTCTGATCTGAAACTGTTGACTTCTCCCTTTGATTTTTTCTTCTCTTGGAGGAGAATCAAACAGCATAGAAACGAAATGAGGTGATGAAGTCTGTCTGTGGGAAAGTACACATGGAGATTTTAACCTCAGCTGGAGTAAATCAGTCCTTTTTCCAGCAAATCTCACAGAGGTCTGGGAATATACCCAGGCTGAAGGACTGTTCTGTTTTGAATAAAAATGTAGAGAGAAGTGGCCTTCTTAGCTAACAAGGGATACGCGTGCTAAAGTTAAAATAATTGCCTTAGTAATGATTAATGGAGCTGTAGACAGTACACCCCTAATGAAGTATCTACTAACAGCCAGTATCATAAAAGACTTCCTTTTTCGTTGCAGTCTACACATAAGAGGATTCTATGCCCTTGATGATGAAAGGAAGATAAAGCTTAGAGGGAAAAAATAATGTGATTAATCATCTGAGAACATGTCAACATATAAGACAAAGTAAAAAATTGTCACCAACTTATAAGTAACTAAAAATCCTGTGGGAAATATTATATGCCTTTCACTAGGTTTTATGTATATATATTTAATAGATACACATTTCTCTTCAAAAGATTAGTGTTACATATATGTTTCTATTTATATGTGTATGTTCTAAACCTATCGAACACATGTGCAAGTGCACATTCACAGTCAGTAAAGCAAGAAACTAATTCTATGTCAGCTGGGAATTAGCAAAACGTAGAACCTCTGGGGTAAAAGTAGAAAAATATTGAAAAAATCTTCTGTGGTGTAGAGAACTTGATCTGCAACAGACTAGCATCAGGAGGAAGTCAACAGTTGCCTAGTATGTCATCTTTCTGAGGTCAAAGAACATTAAATATCTTCTTTGCTGTCCTGTATGTGCTGTCAGGGAACCCTGTGAGTCCCTGGTAGATGGGGAGGAGAAAAAGCAGACCTCAGAAACATAGTGAAGGGTCATGGAGAAAAAGAATTAAGAAACAGTAGGCCATCAAAGCACACAGACCCCACTTAGTCCCATCATTATTTGCTATTGTTAGCATAGAGAAATAAAAGTCTGCACTTACAGAGAGTGGTCATCTTCCAGTTCCCCAGAACTTCCCCTTTTTCCTTGGGATATCAATGCTCCAGAGACATGTCAAGTTAGATTTTATCCTATTCCGGCTTAACTCATTTGGAGCTATCCTTTCCATCCATAACCAAAGCTAAACTCTGAGGCAACCATGCCAGAGGACTGTAGAATATCATCATTCCAATCTAGAAAGCCATTTCTCCTTACCACATTCCATATTTTGAATTGTTTTATTTCTAGATTTTGATGGTCTGTAAATTTGGAGAAATGGAACAGTCTTACTTTAAAAGTTAACATCTTTGGTTACAGGTCCCTGTACAAGTATTTGTTACAGTACTACATTCAGGCATGTACAACCAAAAGCTGAGCTGACAAAGCATAATGATATCTGGTCACTGAAAGCAGAAGGATTTTTGGAGTGAAAAGTAAATGCTACTGGTTTTAAGTTTTCGTTTGTATTGTCTGCTTTTGAACATATTTGCTGCCTATCCATGTGTAAATAAAATGCAACAGCTTGTGAAGAAGTAAGGGTTGTATGTAATTCTTTAAAGATTTCTGCAGACTTTTTAATTTTTCTTTTGATGCAAGGTGAGGCCAAGGTGATAATGACCTCTTTCTGTTTTGCTGCAGATGTGTTAAAAGGCTTTGGAGACTTAAGAGATGGTATTTAGAAAGGCTTTTAGCCTTGTGAGAGTGAACATATTTCCTTTCTTATGCACAGTTTGCAATGCTGTCATTCATTTGAAGAAAAGTCCTTTCCCCTTCCATCTGTTTTGGCTTATGCACACACAAAATCCACACTAAGTCTGACGGGAAGGGAAGAACTTCTTCATTTTGTTGTTGTTGTGTGACATGACCCCTGCTGTGTTTTTTTACCATCCTTGGCCTCTTAGAAACTCAGTTTCTTCTTACATTACAATAAAACATGTTCAGTCTTAGCAGCACACATTTGTCACTGATGCCAAATAGCCACTTTTCCTCTGGATTGCTCAACAGTGAGATGTAGGATCTCTTTTCTTCCCAAATAACTTATTCCAGTTAATCATACTTCACCTTGTTTCTTGGGTCCTAATATTCATTACAATTCCTCAGCAGAAGTTAAATGGTCTCAAGACAAATCCGTGAAAATCAGCTAAAGTGAAAAGGTAGGAGCAAACATGAAGATTACATCTGGTGCTCCAACAGGGCAACTTCGTGTGAATACTCAGGTGAGAAAGCAATATACTTGGTTGCAAAGCTAAGCAAGTTATAAACAAGCAAAAGAGAATTATGATTTCTTTATATTTCAGACACAAAAGGTGTTTTAAAATATCATCATCTGCTAGAAAATTACTGTTCAAGAGTTACATATGTTACTATTACTTCTTTATTGTTGTAGCTGTTGAGTAAAATTGGATTGAAGAATGATCCAATTTTTTTATATACTCTTTAGTAAAGAAAAAAGCCCTGAACACTCATTTTCCCCTCTAAACCACAACTCCTTGCCAGGAAGTTTTATTTAAAGAAAAAACAGACATACAAAAATTAAAATAGGTTAACACAGGAAGAACAGTAAAGTTAATGAGATAGATTTTTAAGGGAAATAATCACAGGAATTTTACACAAACAAATATGAAATAATAAAAATAGATACATAATCACAGACTCTTCTTGCATGACATCACTTACATATCTAGCTAAACAACAGTCAGTTATAGCTTCTTTAACCAGATCATCAGTTAAACAAAAAGCTTATCCACAAGAAAATAATTTTCTCTAAATACTGGCAGAATATTTGTTTTTCAATTCATGGCATTATCTAGATAAGAATTGTAGCCAGACAAAGAGATGGCATTTTTAGAAGAATATGGAGTTTTACTTTGTTTCTTACAGCTCACACTACTATCTAAATACTGTCTTGTTTACAGTTATCCCACAGAAGCAGATTTATTTGTTCTGACAAAAAGGCAATCTAAATCCAAACTCTGTACTTTGTAAGTACCATTTTCGTTAAACTTAGGGTAAAAAAACCAACTTAACTAGGTGAATTTTCCATTTCTTTACTTTTGGGTGAACTAGAGAGAGAAGGAAGTGGGTCTGGGGGTGGGGAGAGAGGCAAAGCATGAGGGAGAAATGGCTGGATACAGAGGCTATGAGAGAGAGAGTGAGAGTGAGAGAAGAAGCACTATATGAGAAAAGAATGAAAGAAAGAGGAAGAGATGGAGACATGAAAGAATGGGGGTGGGTGGAGAGAAAATGTGCATGAGGAAGAGAAGAGCACAAGGAGCAAATATTTTTTGATTTATTAGTAAAACTGAGAAGGATTTATGACATCTAATGACATAAAAAAAACTTCTGAAGAAAATTAAATGTTTTCCTGCCATAAATTTTCTTATTTTTGACTTGGATTTCATCTTCATTTTTAAAACCTCCCTCAAACCCAAAAACTTTCCTCCTTTTGACATCACTTTCAAACAGCTGTTTTCTCAAACATTATACCAGCTCCAAAGTGTTGTCAAGAGACCTGGTCTGCCCTGTCAGAGAACAGTAGATTCGTACTTAGAGTACGGCAAAGCTGTGATATCAGATGACTTCCAAAAATGCATTTCTACCAGCAAGCAGGTCAGTGGGTCTCACTGTGACTGATACAGAGCTTAATCTCCCTTCCATACTTTATGCTGTGAAACTGTGTAGATATTTGGGTACTGATACTTTAAGCACTGTGATCTACTAAGCGTGAAAGCAGTATCTCTATAAAATAAATGTACCTGAGAATCACACAGTATTATGCTGCTATGAGAAGAATCAGAAATTTTATTGTAATTTGGAGTACAGAAGCAGGGCACAAGCAGGAAAAACCCCAAAACCCCCACAGGCAAACTTCCAGACCAACCTCTGTATGTCACCTTCCAAGATTCAGTCTGCAAGAGGTGGTTCATTATATGCACCATGTGCACTAAACAAAATAGTCTCTTCTGATTAAAATGAAAACCATGTTTTAACAAGGTGACCTCAGCTGCAGCACTTCAGCTGGACTATGGCTGCTGTCTTTGAATGACTTTGATTTGGCTCATCACAGATGTTTTTCTGGGATGTTCACTACAGACTCCAAGCAGAAAAAATTCATTCCTGCCTTGCTCACACAGTGTGGAACAATATGAATGGAGGCCTGAAAATTGTGACCAACATGGAATTCAAAGCTTTTGTCAGAACAAGTAGACAACCTGCAAGTGAGCAACAGAGATGTGAAGGGTCGTTGAGCACTTCCTGGTGAGCTGTCATTAGCTCGGATCAAGTGACCCTAAATTAAATGCTCATTCAAGAATTTTCATTCATGTGTGATTTGCATGCTCTTTTCTAAAGGATTTTTCTGGTATCATCTTAAAACATTTGCTAGGTTTCAAGCAAAAAGACATGCAAAACATCCTGAAAATTATAAAGACGTCATATTCTGGTTTAATCCAATCCTGTTGCAAAACACAGTAAAAAATGAAAATGGGACAGTTTCTCTGCCAATGCTCATGTGCACGCTCTTTCATCTTTGTAAATGGATGCACAGACTATCCTGGGAAAAAATCTACCCAAATACAACTGTGCTGGTACTCTTCATGTTGATACTGCACAGTAGCCTCTGAAGAGGCCAGGATGCCAGAGACAATTGATGCTCAGGCAGTAAAGCTCAGTTTGCTGCCTTTGACTTATCAACATTACTTGAACTTCCTCTACTTCATGCTACTGGCAGGGGAAAGGAAAACGTTGTGGTCTTCCAATAAGAGCTATGACAGCACTCTTATCACTTGGATCTTGCATCATGCTGACCCAAAAATACTTGAAGCCTAAAATACTTCCCACCTGAGAATAACGTTTCAATTTTTTTTTTAAATATGTAATATTTCAGCCAAATTTTCAGTCAGGAGGAATGTAAACTTTTGAAAAGCATTGCTAAGAATTAAGTATTTTCACTCAAGCAATAAGAAGCATCAAGTCAAGATGCATTTCTGTAATTCCTCCTAGAAAATAGGATTACTTTAAAAACTACAAGAATATCTGTGTGCATAAAGCTATGACACATTCACCTGCCAAGCACCATGTTAACCTGAGGGTATTTAATGCCACAAGTGTTTCCATATCCAGCACTTTTCAGAAGCTATTAGCTCTCTCAGGTTATTAGTGCCAAACCCTTTTCCTGTATGTATATCCTTGTCAAAAGTAATTCACTCCGTGGGTAGAGGGATCAAGAATTTGCTAGGATTTGCCCAGGTCTTTGCATTCAACTAGCTCTAAAAATTCTTACTTATAGGTCTCTGTTATGTTTGGCTGATATCAGAAAAAAACCCCAAACCAAACCAGGTGCTGGGTTTTCAACAGTGGTTCCCAGTCAGTTACCCTGCAGACAGAGTGTTTGCAGATTAAAGGATTTCTTTCTTTGTAGCAGTTACAGTGACTGACAGGTCTCTCAAGGCCACTTCAGCTCAGTTTAACTGGGCTCAAAGATTACTCTAATATTGCTGACGGGCTGCTCCATGGATCAGAGAGCACAGAGATGGACAAATAAAACTTTGCTGTTTGTCACTCTTATCACACAAACTAAAGATGCTAGAGTTGCAGCCGTCCCATTAAATTATATATGTTTGAAACTTACTGCCTTCTGAAAATTTGCATAACGTTCCATGCATGTTTTATAGAAAAACTGATGAAACACTTTTGTGGAGTAGCTGAATAGCTCAGTGGAAAAAAAATGCAGGCAAATTACTGATATAGGATAATGAGTGAGGAAAATGGTGATACTGATGTTATCTGCTTTTCAAGGACAAAGCTTGTGGAAATACAAACAAAAACTATTATTTTAGATGAGAAACCCATTAAGTAACTTATTCTTTTTTTAAAGACCTTCAGAATAAAAAAGTTACAATTTTTAAATTTAAATATTCAGAAAAATAACAAGGATGTCAAAGAACATGACATATTGCAGTTCTTTAAAAGGAAGGTTTATTTTAAGCACCACTTTAGTAAGGAGCTCCCTTTCCATTGGACTTCAAACATTTAAATACATTAGCCAATTGGTTTTTAGATTTGCCTGCCCTAAAATATGATAAAATTTTTCTATTTTACCTAAAATATGCATAAACAGCCAAAATGTATGTCTCAAATCCTAAAGCAGGTTATTTCTACTGCCCCAGGAATGAATTACTACAACAGCAGGAAGTGGGTTACATTCAACTACCTGCAGATATTTTACTTTAAATATTTCTACTGTGAACAGTTCATCATCAAGTGATTCATATCTCTGTTGGCAAGATTATGACTCTCCTAGAAGGTGGGTAGAAATGTAGGACTTTAAGTGTCTTAATCTAAAAATCAAAATATTCTCCACCCAAAACCAACTAGTTGCACCTACCTTCCTACAGAAGGAAACAGTACAGATCCACCACTGCTTAATGAACACAACACACACTGCTTAAGCAGCTCTGGAAATGCTTTGTTCTACAGCTGAGCATATACTGGGACAATGTGTTAATGAGAGCTTAAAAAATTCAGATTGGCCATTTTTGATATCTGTCTGAATTCTGAAAAATAAAAGGGGTAAAGGCCAGGGCAAATGAGGTCTTAAAGGTCCTCATTCAGGATGAAGTATGTGATTTTTAAACATTCCAGTACATAAATTTCAGCGTTACTTAGGTTCTCAAGACTTTGCCTAGAATCATGTGACTATAAAAGGTCTCCCTTCACCAAAGTGGCATTTTTCTGCTGAAGAAATATAGAGCTGGTGGTTCATTCTGGGTCCTGTGCTGTGACAGTATTCTTGTTTCTTTCCCCTATCACCGTTAAAAATAATGCCACCATCCATTGAGCACATGGTTTCCAAATATCAACTGCCTTTACATAGAAGTTAATATATTTTGTACTGATTGTGCGTCATATGTCTCTTCACATGATAAAGTAATTCCTTGTCAGCAATGGGATCGTATTCACCCTATGTCAATTTTACCTGATCACTGTGTCTTGGGGTGTTTTTATGACGGTACTTTATCCCCTGTCTGCTTTATACGCAGAAAGCGGTGGCAGTAGCTTTAAGATGCACTCGGGGGTGGGGCGGAGAGCCTTGGGCTCTGCGCGGGTTCTGTTCAATCTCTCTCTCTCCGGGTGCTCCGGTCAGCGTGGACCGGGATGCTACATTGTTCATTTTGTCGGATTGGTTTTTTTGCCGGCGTGAAGCAAAAAGTTTTTTTCCCCTCCTTTTCCCTAGCCTGGAGGCTGTACCGGGAATCCTCTTGGCGGTGTTTTGTTTTGTTTTTTTTTTTTTTTTCCCCCTTGAACTGTTTCTGCTCGGCTTGTTTTTTGGGGTTTTTTTCCGGCCCGTCTGGGGAGCCGGCGCGACCGCCCCGAACCCGAGACCTCGGAGGAGCTGAACCAACACGAGAACAGGACATTAAAATCCAGCAACTTCGGCTGCTGCAAGGAGAAGACCCACGCCAGAAATCCAACAGGTTCCCAGCTGTTGTGAACTCTTTCCTCCTCCCGTCCCCAGAGACAAAAGAAGGCCAGTCACCACCTTTGCCGATTGACTGCGCTGCGGGGTGGGGGTGGGGTGTAAGGGTCAATGTGGGGGTGTTCTGTTTGTTTGTTTGTTTGTTAATAAACAGGGGTTTTTTTCACTTTCACCCGCTGGTATCAATTTCTCTCATTGGCAGAAGAAAAGGGAGTTACTGAAGCCCTTTCCCTTTTAGAGGAAATGCTTATTCCAGGGTGTTTTCTCCTGAAATTTGTCTCCAAAACTGAGACAGACAGACATGAAAATAACTGAGTGTACAGACGTTTTGGAGAATCTTTTATTCATCTGCAGTTGCTTTGTACTGAAACTTCCATCAGACTTCTTCTGTGAAACATCGTTTGAGGACGTGACCATATGAGAGTTTGTCTTGCCCATGTTTTGAGCTAAATAGAAGGAGTTTGCAGAAAAATAAAAATATGTTTAGTTCTGTTAGCATGTTTATACTAAGTTAATGATTTCTCCTAAAAGGCAGAAGATACTAGTGTAGCAATGGATTTAAGCTAAAGCAATAAAATATGTTTAGGCTAAAATTTGACTTGGGTTTTGGGCATGCAGGCAATGGGCTGGAATTATGTCATTCCTCAAGTGTCTTATATTTCCAGCCTGTGTATTAGGGCAGTTCATTCTCGTGGTGAAGATTTTCCACGTTACAAATTTAATCCCCTTGGTGATGAAAGCTTTTAAGCACTATAGAAGATCTTGTAAAATACTAGTGCAGGGTAAGTCATAGATGTGAGACCACAACACCCCATGTTTCTCACAG
Source organism: Lycocorax pyrrhopterus obiensis (assembly GCA_014706295.1). Taxonomy (NCBI): domain Eukaryota; kingdom Metazoa; phylum Chordata; class Aves; order Passeriformes; family Paradisaeidae; genus Lycocorax; species Lycocorax pyrrhopterus. The sequence continues at coordinate 63,082,754 of JACSVZ010000014.1, forward strand.
TTCTCAAGATGAAAGAACTCATCAAAGCTATTTGGCAGAAATATCAACTGACATTTTTTATTCTCATTAAAAAAATTAATAATGGTGATTTTTTTTTCTAAACTAAAGACTATGGTTGCCTTTCTTCTAGGATACTGAGCACTAGAGATTTTAAAAAAAGTCTGTATTTTTCATCCAAAAATGCCTCACTTATCAAATTCTGAAAAGCACAGCCTTTGAAACAATTTCATCTTGAATATTAAACTTCTATGATTGGTCAGTTTGAGAACATTTTACTTTGAATAGCTGGAGTAAACAACTTCCACATGTCTGCCAGAACATCAAATATATTCTTGAAATTACTTTAGCACAAACTTTCATTTTATGCTATATGAGTAAAGCGGCATAGACTTTGCTTAGGTCTGTGGGATTCTTCTAAAACTCATAAAAGTTTTGCTATGATTGACATATTTTTCTTGGGGAAAATAAATATGACCATTCACTGTTCGAGGCACGTATACATGTGAAGTGATAAAACTTGAAAGACAAGAGGGAAGAAAAGAAATACAGAACTCTAGGGATTAGATGTAAAAATAACGACAACTTTACACATGAATGAAGGAAGACAAGTTTTATGTTATGGATACTTTCCTCATTCTCAGAAGTGACAAACAACTTAACTGGTTTTTCTCTGCTGACAGTTTAACCCTGGTAACTACTAGAGAGAATTTATTTTAAAAGCATGAGGTACCCAAAAGAGTGACTGAAGCATATATTAGGAGAATGCCAAACACTAACTTCTTACTTCATGCAATTAGGAGATGACTGCCGTCTTTATTTGTTTCACTTATATTTGACAGCTAAATGCCTTAACACATTGCTCTTTTGTGTAAGCTTACATTACGAATATAAGGACTCTCAAAATTGAAAATCAGCTAAATCTTGCCTAATATCTGGGAAACTAATAAGGATTGATATTGGGGTCACTGAGCCAGCAGCTGTGATAGCTGAGGAGCCAGAGAGCCCCGAAATAGCAAAGGCCTGCTGGTGGAAAAACTCAGATGTTGGAAATATCCTTCCTACCTCTGTAAAGAAAGGAAAAGCCTCTCCCACAATGCCTTGGGAATGAATGGAAACCCTACACACCCCCAGGACCTTTGTTAAAAGAAACTACATCTCCCAGTTGCCTGTGCGGCTGCATGCTCGGCCTGCTCCCCTGCTCCGCCGCTTCCCCCTCATCGGTTCTCTTCCCGAGTCCCGCCTTTGTACCGCCCCCATGCCCTCAGATCGTTGGCTCTGTAACACTATGTAAGTCTGCTCCGCCCGGGCTGTCTCTCGCTCTTGTGTCTGGTCCGCTTCACGGTGAGGCTGGAGTGAACCTTATCCGTGGAATTACCGTGCGGGAGAGCCCTCCAGCTCTTTGTCCCTGGTAGTGTTGAGCTGTCTGGCTTGAGTGTGTGTGTGCGTGAGATCTGCACCTGAACGCCGTTTAGCTGCGGGAGGGAGACGGGAGAAGCTAGCCAGTGGCTGTGAGGCCGCACCCGAGCGAACTCTTGCCTGAGACGCTTTCGGGGAAAAGAGCAGCGAACTCCCTTCCACCCTAACAGCACCACTCCGGATTGATAAAGATTTTATTGACTTTTGAGCACTAAATATTACTTTTAAAGAGATGTTCTGTCTGCAACACAAATTTCATAGCCGTACGTTGCTAATTAGAGCTATTAACTGAGAAGACTTGTAAACCTTCTGCTGTAGGGCTCTTCTTTCAGGGGTGCAGTAACCTGCGCCTCCTCTGATTTACCTCTCTGGCTGAAGCATTATTGAGTGCATACATCTGGAACTGCATCACAGACCAGATCAGACACCCATCACAGCAGTGTCCTTAAAAGCAATGGAAGTTCCTCCAAAGCTCCAGTGCAGTAGCCCATGCTTTAAAACATTAGTCCCCAATTTGCAGTAACTTCTGCACAATAATAACACTAAGGTACACATCCCAGGCTCTGTAGTAAATCTGTTTTACACTCATGTAAGCTCATGAGAACAGACCATTACTTCAGGAAGCTGGGAAATTGCTTAAATGAAGCGGTAGGAATTTGGCTGTTGAAAAATAACAGAATTGCCTGCCCATTTCTTCTTCATATATGAGACATGGGTGAGAAAAAAAAGTAATCAAAAACCCACTTTGTTCTCCATTGTATACATATGCAAATTAACAACAAATTAAGTAAGTATGCTTCCTGAACACTCTACAAAGATTCTCAAGCCTTGTTTGTGTGTGAGAGCAGGTTTAAAACCTAATATGTGGTCCTAGCTGTTGTGATATCCCTAATTAGGAAATACTACATCTGCTCATTTGTGGTTCCACTTCTCTCTTTTACACCTTTATCTTCAGCCAGCCTTTTAGCTTCAACAGTCATTTTATAGTGGTTGTTCAATCAAAAATGGCATATTTCGTGGTTGTAAGTATTTTACAAAATCAAGAGGATCTGCTCTCCTAACCAAAGACTAATACAAAATGAGAAATATTGTATTACATGTCAAAGATAATCATCAACATCACTGCATTGTTTGCTCAGAATTTTTTTCTAATAGAGATTTATTGGAAATTTGCCATTAAATTAAAATGCTATACTACCTTCCCCTACTGATTTTAACAAATACATCTTTGAAAGGCATCCAGATGACTTGTGTTTCTAGCTCTGAGATAAAATTTTGGGGGTGGGGTGGGGTGGGGAGAGGAGTGTGTGGAAAGGAAGAAGACAAACAAACTTCACCAATATTGTATCAGTGGTACATGAGATTTTGGATACACTAGGCTGCTGTTAAGCTCATGACCATGCCCATTCCAGTCCTGCATGTCACCATACAGCCCAGTAAAACTGTTGTTGGTCGGAACAGGCCATATGTTTTGTATTGAGTCTGCAAGTCCTCAGCACTGTGACTGAGACTCCCAGGCTTGCTCTGAGTTCCTCTACCTGTCTGTAGCTTTGCTTTGCCTGCATTAGCTATGACAGCAATTCCTCCAACTGACAATTGACAATCCATGGATAATTTGTTCTGTTCTTTTTATTTGTATGGCACAGGATTTTTCTTTAGATTTTTAACAAAAAGCAGTCACCCCATGTAGCATGCGATTCTATTCTGACACATTGTATAGAGCAGCATAGGTCTGGCACAAAAGGGAGTTGCTTTAAACTGAAAGAGTATAGGTTTAGATTAGATATTAGGAAGAAATTCTTCACTGAGAGGGTGGTGAGGCACCAGAACAGGTTGCCCAGAGAAGGCACAGATGTCCCTGGAAATGTTCAAGGTCAGGCTGGATGGTGGGACTTGAAGACACCTGGTCCTAGTGGAAGGTGTCCCTGCCCATGGCAGAGGGGTTGGAACAGATGATCTTTAAGGTCCGTTCCAACCCAAACCTTTCTATGGACAGCAGAAGCTTTGCAAAGTGGAGGCATGAGATTTGGCATGGTAGAGTGTATTGAGAAATGAAGCATTGGCTTGGCCCTGGAGACCCCACAGCAACAAACATCTCCCTTGTAGGCAGTTAACAAACATTGACTTGTAACTGGAAGTAAAATCTGATTTTAGGCAACAAAGTAATGGTGTACGACATCCACAAATGCATCCAAAGTATGTACGTAGTAAGGTTCATTGAAACACAGAGCAGAAATACAAGGAAAGAAAGCAAGATGTAAAGATGTGTTTGCAAATCTTAAAATGACCCCAAGTGGATCCTGGACTGAAAAAGCAATGAGCGACATCAACATCATATTTCTCCGGGTAAAGGACATTGAATGCTGACAAATCCACATAACATACCATGAATCATGAGAATGACCACATTGACATTACAGACCAAATGGAGCAGAGAATGGACAAGCATAGCACCAGAAAAAAAACCCCAGAAACTGTGTGTATTACATAAATTGTAAAGGTATTCTTACTATTACTAACTCTATTGTTATTCTTTTTCTGTAATAGTTAGAGCTAAACTAGTAATGATTCTTGAATTACATTGTTCCAATTTTTGTGATACTAACAATAAATTCTTGGATTTATATGTAAAGCTTATTGGCCATAAACAAGATTTGAAAGTAACTTCTGTATTGGCCTGAAATTCTGCTATCACATTTCTCAGCTGGATGCAAATTCAGGAAATTCAACCAGCAGTAAAACTGTCTCCAGGAGACTAGAAATGTAAGAACAATGAAATGGAAACTACGGAGGCAAACTAAGGCAAAAAAAAAAAAGTGAGGAGCCCCAGTGATTGCAAGGACTTAGTTTTTTCATAAAGTTTCCTAATATCATATATAATGTGGGGGTTTTTTTAATACTGCCTAGTAAGAAATGTTTGAGTTAATGTTAAAAGGGACCTTCTTAGAGCTGGTAGACCCAAATTTTGACTATCATATGCTCTAGTTAGGAACACTGACATTGCTTTTCTTTCTCCTCACACTTGTGATTGGATCACAAAATTATTTTGAGTATTGAAATAGAGATTTTTTTTTCTGTGGGAGTAAAACAGACAAGCAAAATGGAGAGCTGGTCAAATGGTCACCACAATCAATTCCATGCTGTTTGTAAAGCTTTGGCAAATGGCCAACAAATGGGAGATTTAACATGTTGGCATGTAAAGCAGCTTAATGTGGCCTGAAAAATGCTTTAATGATGGTTGCTTGGAAATGCTCTTTCCTTTTCAACTACATTCAAATCTCTAGCCCACTGATTCTGTTCAGTTTTTTTTCTTTTTCTTTCCCCCCCCCCCCCCCAATGCCTATTGCTAAAAAAATGTGATTGCCATCAGGCAAAAAAATTTGTGTCACTGCATCTACCCATCACCAGTATTTCATGGTATACAGGATCTGCTTAAAAAGTACCTAGGGGAGTAAGACTGATTTTCTATCAGATTTATTTCCTATCAGACTGCCATAGACATATAAATTGTCCTTAAGAAGAACTTACTTAACTTCAGCTCAAAGCATTTGTCTGTATTCTGGTAATATAAAGAGCTTCAGCATCATCTCCTGTTCTTCAAGTCAGTGTACAAAGTCTATGGGTGCTCCCATGCAGATCCTGCCTGTGCTGGCAAGGGTGGGAGCAGTGCTGAAGGTTTACCTGGTTCTTTTGCAAACAATAAGGTTAACCCAAGGTTAATTCTAACTTCATAATGCCTTTTTTTTCCAGACTCAGCTGTCTAAGGCATCCCTTAATCAGCTCACATGTTCATACAGCACTCCAAGCAGAAACTTATTACCTCTTTAAAATAAGGAAGTAATGGACTCATTTCTGTAAAACAAAAAGTATAAAAAAAAAGTTAAGGCAAAGGCTTTCAAGCTTTTAGACCTTGCTTTAGTTCTTTCTTTCTACTATATTCAGGAGGGTACTTCCTCCAGAAAGGTTTTGTCTTCCCATCTACCACAATTATTCATTTCTAGTGTATGTCAGACTACTTAACCACTCCCACTGCTAAAATGGTATCACTTCTTTCCTGCTGACATTTGTCAGTCTTCAGTTCTGGCCACTAGTTCCTTTCAAAAACTTTTTTGGGACCTTTAACCCATGCATCTATATATATGAGATGTTACCACCTCTTGATTATTTCTGCATCCTGCTGGCTTTTCATATTGGTAGAAAGCACAAGTGCTTCCGTGTTTTTTGCTGTTTAACCTACACAGCATCAGAACCCAATCTAACTATCAGCTGTCTCTAATCCTAATTTCTGGCTTGCTGCAGGAAAGCCTTTAAAGTAAGAGGAGAGCCTGGTAGCAGTCAGCAGTGATCCAGAGGTGTCTGCTCAAGAACTCAGTTTTAATCCCAGAGGTTGATTAAGCCTACATAGTATATTTTACTAAAAAAAAAAAAAAGTAATGTCTGACAACGTGTGGTAATGTATGAAATATATTAAATGAATAATCCATGTACTTTGTCAATGCTAGCCACGGAACAGAAAAAAATGTTTTTCTTGCTTTTTCGTGCTTTTCATGCTTTTCATCAATAGATCTGTGTAACATTATGAGTTGTAACTGGTATAAACTTTCAAGGATCAGTAAACTGAAGGTTAAATGTTTATAAATGCTTATAAAATACATGTTTACAAAGCTTCTGCAGTGATTAATCTTGTTCGAACAGTTTAAGATTCACACAGCCTGAGTGTCTCCAATAACGTTAATGGCTTTATTGTGCTGCTACTCTGAAACAAGCTCACCCAGATGGTATTTTCCTAGAACCACTTTAAAAAGCCACTCCTCTCTCACTTTCCTCTGCCCCCCAAATCTACTCAGACCAAAACTTACCACCAGCAGTCACAAAAGTGCCCCTTGTCTTACAGATGAGAGGAGGCTCAAGCAACAGGGCTGTCCCAGGTGCTGGAAGGGGACATTGACACAGTTGAGCAAACTTCACTTCCATGGCAAGAGCAGCAGGGTCACAGGATTAACATCAGCTTTGTAAACTTTTTCTTTCCTCTCTTGCTATGTTTATGGTCCTTAAAATTTGTCCATCACCTCATTATTACTCATTACTCTTCTGGACTAAATTTTCCTTCATGTACTTCTTTCTACCAGTAGTTTCAGTCATTATTCCAGAATTCCTTTTCTAAGGAAACAAAAGCTTTGTTCGTCTATTAAAACTGCTATAAAAATATATAGCTGCTCATGTCCCACGTCAAACATCACTGCTTGGTCACCATTCTGAGAAAATAAGCTGGTCTCATGCGCAGGCTGATAGACTAAAGTAAACACGCTTACCCAATGAGGTTTCTGCTCCGTTTTCTGTATAATACTCACCTATTTTCTACCTGGCCTCCTTTTCACTTCACATTGTGTCTCAATCATAAGAGAAGGAAAAGAAAAAGCATTCAGAAGAGTTCTTTGTCAGCTGCATCATCAGCCACAGCAGTGGCATCGGTCATAGGCAAGGGAAAAATCCATAGTTCTGATATATACCCACCTTATCATGAGCTTTGTCTGAAGTCACATGCCTTATAGATCATTCCTAATTTATAAGTTATTTGACATTCAAAAGTAAGAGCTTTTGCCTTTGTCAAATTAGAAGCTTGCTTAAAAATCATAATGATCGACTTCATTGTGCAAGTGCTTTTAGCTAATTTGGGTGGTCAGCAATATTATTATATTTCATAAATTAAATAAATACCTACCTGCATGTTTTATTTGCTCTGTTCTGTAAAATTTTTACTCTTTTGTCAAGGCAGCCCAAGAAGAATTGGCTTAAATTAGTTATTCTTCTCTTCAGCAGCCAAGCAGAACAATGCCACTGCAAGTCAGAGACTGTTTCCAGACATTGCTGCTATACTATGTTCTGCCAGAGGGTAATGGGACATCCTGTGAAGTCCAAAGACTGGTAAAAATACAGCTGAGTAATTTTTTTGTAGATCTTCTACTAGTTCTTTCACACTGCCTGCCTGTCTGACCTTCCTTCTCAGGATTTTGGCCTGCAAATGGGAAACTGTGTCTGTATTATAACTAACGATGCACTGCTTACAGTTATCGACTTCTTGCCCCCAGGTTATACAATTTTTATGCTTCTATGGTCTCCTGCCTAGTGAGGTGGTGAGGATGGAATTATTGCCTTGTGACAGAAGGCTGGCTGAACACAGGTGTTTTCCCAGTTTACAAGGTTTCTGCCAATTGTTTTCTTAATGTTGGTAGGTATACATAGGATATAAACCTTCTTGTTCTATAACAATTACCAAAGAAGCAAGCAAAAAAAGAACACCTTCATTAGAACAGTAGTGTTTTCTTAAACCAACAACCAACACAATGGAGTAAGAGCACCATGAGCACCATCTTCAAGCTTTTCATTATAAATTTTAGTTAACTATTATTGCTGTTATGGCAGATTAGATGCTCTGCTTAGTGACCCCATTTGGATGTGCACTATGTCAGAACAGAAGGATGTTCGCATTAACTCAGTTACTTCTTTTGTGACTTTCTGTTGACTTTCATTACAGCAGCAGCTGAACTGAAAATAAAATTACCAAAACTGAAACTTATGTGGTATTCTAGTGTTGGAGTTTAGGATTTTTTCCTTTTTTTTCTTTCTCTTAGGGAATTTTCTCCCATTTGGTTGCTAAAAGACAGTAAGGACCAGGTACTTAAGAGAGACAAAAGAAGTTGCCACGGGAAGGGTGTGGCTGGCTACTCTCTTAGCTTGGGGGGTTTCTTGTGGAGGGGCAGGGATACTGCAAGAATTGGGCTGGGGAAGAGGGGGCTGGGTGCAGCTCCTTGCTCTCTTGCATTCCTGGCATTTGGAGGGGGAAAGGCTGCGGCCGCTGTGGGAAGAATTCGCCACCGCTGTGGGTTTCTGTCTCCACTGCCTTTCTTCTACCGTGAGTGGAGCTCTGCTCGTGGGAGCAGCCGTCGCGCTGGGAGCTTGTGAACGCCCTGCCTCACCAAACAGAGGACCCTTCACCCCTGCTGGGGCTCCTCAGGGGAAACCCCGGGATTCCCCAGCCCTTTCCCCCTCCCAGGGAGCCTCTCCCTGCCCTGTTCGGGAGCCTGGCGGCCACTGCCCAGCCCCCGCTGTTTCTCTGCCACTGCTCCGAGGTTTCTTTGCTACGCTGCAGCTCAGCATCCCCTGCCTGCGGGGATGTCCTGCGGTTCCAGCTGCAGCTGCCCAGTTTTTCATATATCTCATCTACCACCCCAGGGTTTTGCTGGTCCCTGCTGTTCCAGCTTGTGGCTTCCAAGGTTCCTGCTACAGCTCATTTTGCTATTCAGAGGGGCACCGAGACCGACTCCCCTGGGGGTTTGTAAAACAAAGCTCCTTCTCCATCTTTTCCGCCGCCTGCATCCGCCATTCCCCACGTGGAGATGCAGCTGAACTCGCGGCACAGCGCCCCCTGCAGGCGCGGGGGAATCGCCGCCCCCGCCCTGCCCCGCCCGGAGCCAGCAGCGCCCCTGCCGGCTGTGACCGGAACCGCACCCAAGGGGAAGGTGCCTGGAGCCGAGAGAAGGCAGCCGCTGCCTTTGTGGCTCTGTTTGCTGTTGCTGCCGTGGTTGTTCTTTGTTTGCCTTGTTATACACAACATACTAGTAAAGAACTGTTGTTCCTTTTCCCACATCTTTGCCTGAAAGCCCCTTAATTTCAAAGGTATAATAATTCAGAGGGAAGGGCGTCGTATTTTCCATTCCAAGGGAGGTTCCCGCCTTCCTTGGCAGACACCTGTCTTTCAAACCAAGGCATCTAGTTTAAAAAAAAGTCAAGAAATTATCAATAAATACACCTTACACAAACTATTTCTATGCAAAATAATTACAAATGCATATACAAGTGCTATGTGTTATTCAGATAAAGAGAGTGTAGAGATGACAAAATCTTATCCACTTTTAGAGAACCACTGGTGTCCAAACCACAAAGTTATCTTCTCCATATACATGGTTTCAACAGCAAATTGAAGAAAATCCAGATCATTATATTTTTTCAGCATAAGTGATTGCCTGCAAGCCAGCTTCCAGACATATTAGTCTTTTTAGCTCTAAAAATAAAGCTCAAAGACATATGGCCATATGTTTTTATTGTATTTTTCATTAACTGAAACCTTTTCTAAAGTATGGAAGTAAACAATATGTAAGTGTATCCAGAGTCACTTGCTTCATCATAGTTACCTAGAAATCTGCTCAAGACAGAAGCCATGTTAAAGCTATAAAATATAATCTGGTCTAGTCAATCAAAGAATTTAGGAACAAAATTTTCCTGGACTACATGGTAACTTTCATATTGTTCTGTAAAGCAAGCGGCTTTCTCTATCAGAATTCCACATCATCTTTCCAAGGTTCGCCATATGCTCCAGGCAAGAAGCTACTAAAAATGAAAGGGGGAGAATATGGTCTGGATTACTACTCACCTGCCTGTGTTCAAATACTAGCAGTAGTTGCAGAGACCAAGAAATATGGTTTATCTCATTGGCAACAGAGAAGACTTAATTCTGTTCAGGTATCTTTCTTTCTATTTACAGTCACATATATTTGTCTTTAGGTACAGCTCACTTCATCCTGGTTTGCTAAGGCAATAAACTTTAAATGATGCCACTGTCTGTCAGTTCATCCTAACAACTTAGCCAATGAGTCCTGCACAGGCCCATAGAGAAGTTTAAGGGTCCAAAGAATTTTCTGTATGAGGAAATGCGGAAAGAGCTGGGACTGTTCAGTCTGCAGAAGGCTCAGGGAAGTCTCAAAAATGATGTATAAATAAATGATGACTAGAAAGAAAGAAGAGGGAGCCACGTTCTTCTCAGGAGTGCACATTGACAGCACAAGAGGGAATGAGTACAAATTAAAACCCGGAAATACTGTATAAACACAAGAAAATGCTTTTTTTTTTCTTGTGAGTGTGGTCAAATACAGGACTGGGCTGCCCAGAGGGGTTGTGGAGTCTCCATGATTGGAGGCTTTCAAAACATGAAATGGTCCTGGGCAAACTGCTCTATCTCAACCAGCTCGAGCAGCATGACATGGACTTGATGGTCTCAAGAGACCTTTCCAAGCTAAATGGATGCTCTGATTCCATATCAAACCTTAATCAAATTCAGCCATATTTGCTAGAAGAGTAGCTGACTTAGACATTTTAAATTCCTAGGACTTTTGAAAATAAGTAAGTTACAACAAGGAGAGGAGAGGAAGAGGGAACACCATTTTTACTGCTGCAGAAAAGACAATTAGCACTCTGTGCTCTCTCAGCAGCAAGAGTCCCCTAAATGGGATACAGATTTATTAGCATGGGCATGTTAGTGCTTGCATAGCTGCCTGGCTTATGAGCTTCTCCTGTCTTTGCAGAACAGGTCCTTTATTCCCATTCTGTAGCAGTGGATACAGCAGGAAGAAGAAACAGCTCAGTGAGAGGGCTCTAGCAGACACTGGGAGTGTAAAGGTGGAAGGTGGAAATGCAGTGATTTAGCTGGCATGAGAGGAACTGGGGTTACCTCAGAACATAACTGTAAGATCAGGCTTTACACATTGACTTGCTTGACAAACAGTTAGAGCCATTACAGCACTGAATGCTGCTTGTGTATCACATGGCATTTTCTGTGTGCTGTGGAAGCAGAGCAAAGAGCATTACTATAATCCATTGCCCAGACTACTCCATCCTTCTTCTTAAAGAAGCAATTAATCCATGTGGAGTACCTTACCACAACAGCTGTTCTTCCAGGTTGGTGCATTGCTACAGAACACTGCCTCAGGCTTCAAATAGTCTCTCTTTCACACACAGATATAGGACTCAGCTTGCACTTGCCAATGTTTCAGCAGAAGGAAGAGCAGAGAGCTTGGAGAGCAAGTGGACATCCCTGGAGAGGAAAGGGTGAATGCCATGCAGCGGGGGATTCAGGAGAGATATTCAAAAGCATCTGTTTTTATTTTGTTACTGTTTTTTTCTTTTTCTTGCTATTTTCATACTCATAAAATGTCATTAACCTTTGCTTTGATTCTTGCTTTTCTGCAGTCAGAGGATTATATGGCCAAACAACATGGGAACAGGCTGCTCAGACACTGCTCTTGAACATATAAGACCTGAAGTATTTTCTTGTCAGTGCAACGTGGAAGTGGATGAAAACAAGGATTTGAATGCCCCAGAGCAGCTGCTGAGTCATGAAGGTGAGCCTGAGAAACATGATAGTTAAAGGAGGCAGATTAGTTGCCTAATTAGTTGATTTAATAGCAGCTGTCAATCTCTGAAAGGAAAAGAAGCTACTGAGAATAATATTCATGAGGTCATAGGGAAGCAAAAGTCCTAGGAACACTATCTGGACAGCACAACTAGTTCATCAAGAAGTTTTTTTGAGAAGGTACTTTTTAAGAAAAGGTGCTTGTGCTTGACTATCTTCTGCCATCCAGGGAAGAAGGCCATTTCATCACTTCTGTATTAGCAAAACACTGTGAGTGTGAATCCACTTTATCAGGACTTCAGAAATTGACTGATTGCTTAATAATTTGAGGCAAGACGACCTACTACAAAAATCATGCGTCTCTTTGAAGTATTTTTTGGAGATACACGTCACATAAGGATGGTGACTATTTGGAAGGGTTTCTTTCATGTACAGAACATATTTTCAGGCAGTCTTGGCTGACTGTCCATGCCCATTCTGACACTGGAACTAATAACTTTTCCTGCTTTACATAGGTCTGGGTCTTAATTCTTTGATAGTATCCTTGTGAGTCAACAGGGTTTTTTTAGCGGGAATGCCTTTTATTGTCCATTATATGGAGACTGTGCTTAAAGGCAGGAGTTGAACTTTTACTTCAGTATACTCATGATTGTTCTTTGCATGTTATTCACACATTAACATAATTGTCACAGTATGTTGTCAATGAGTGGTTTAGGTTGCTTAAAGAATCACCATCAAACATATTAGCAAAAGCAGATTTGATGGAAATATGCAGAAAACAACAGAGTTGGATGGCAAGGCTCACTCTTTCGCGTACTACATGGATGCAACATAGAGAGGAAAATAAATTTGGAAGCACTGAAAAAACCACTGCCTGAGATATCTGTGTTTGCTTCTGATCTAGCAGCTGTTTGCTCTAAAACAATCAAAGAGCACTGAGACTCAAGAAACAATGTAGAGTGGACCCTTCTTGTTCCTTTTTTGTTATTTTATGCTTCTCATTGCACTTCCCTTGGAGTACGTTTTAGTTTCCAGGACAGAAGTGTTCTTTTTCTTTGGGACCACAGCCTGTCTAAGGGGCAACAGAACAAACTGAAATACAGAAGTTCCATCTGAGTGTGAGGAAAAGCTTTAAGGTTGACAGAGCATTGGAATGGGCTGCACAGAGAGATTGCAGAGGATCCATCTCTGGAAATATTCCAAAGTCACCTGGACACTGCTCTGGGTGAACCTGTTCTGGCAATGGGGTTGGACTGAAGGATCTCCAGAGGTCTCTTCCAACCAGCTGTTCAGTGCTACTCTTCTGACTACCTATGTGTGCAGTTGGCTAGCTCTGTCACCACCTGAATGCCAGGTGGCATAATAGGGACAACTAAACCAGAAGTGGAAATTACCTGCTTTTGGCAGTACTCCTTTTGGGATTACTCCTTTGAAAAGCAGTCTTTCATCTTGATAATCAGGTTTCTCAAGGCAGCGCTTGAATCTCATCTTTAAAGTTTTGCAGTAAGAAAATGGTGAAAACATCTCATTGATTTGTGCATTTACTTGGGGCCTTAAGGAACAAGCAGGAGATAAGGCATAAACTGAATACAGAAAGGATAGGTTCATGAGGCCACTTTCAAAAGCAGCAGGAGAAAGTATGGCTGAACAGTGCCAGTGTGAGCAGGTCTTCATTACAGTGCAGTAATTTTTCATGAACATAATTACTGATTATCAATGATATGCTTATATTTTTGCTGTAGCAAGCAATCAAAAGACAGCACTTTTCAGTGCAAATGGATAGCAATTTAATCTAATTAATATTACAGAGCTATAAGCAGAATTCAGCAAAATTTGGCCTCTTTTATGACTGTGCAATGAAAAAGAACACAGTCATAGAATTTTCAAAGACAAATAAGCTCCAACAGTGTGTGAAGACTGAAACTGCAATTATAGCATAAAAATATCCAATTCATTATAGAAAAAGTTGGGGATATTTTATAGTATCTATAACCAGAATGGAATTGTGTATTTCCTTTTCCAACATGTTTGGTAAATGTTTAGAAATCTATTATTGTTTATATCTATTATTGATACTGATGGATTTAATAGGCTTTAAATATACTGTATGGTACTTGCAGTATTATTTATGATTTCTACATTTCTTCATACAATCGCTGAGCACAATTTTTTCCATTTTATTTAAAAATCCAAAGTCCATACAGAGTTTAAATCTAGACCTCACAGAGTCAGTTTTGCTCTCCTATGAACTGCTTCAAACATTTTATAATAATTCTATTAATGGGGCATTTGGGCCAGGACCCTGATATCCAGGGGACCCGGGGTTTCTGCCCAGACTGAGGGCAGTGTTTTTCCATTTTCAAGCACACACAGAAGTGAAGCTGAGCACACATCCTTGTTGCACACAGAGGACACCGACACGGCTGGTCACTCATACTGGCACTGCACAGTACCCCATGGAGGGCTCCCAGCCCAGCCTGCTCTTCTTCCTGGGCTGGCAGGCAGAAGGTCCCTGGTGCAACACTCTGGGGAGACTCTCCAGGTTCATGAGCATACATATGTTCATGGAGCCCCCTCTGCCTGCCTGGCGCCCCTGCCCCGATCCTGGACCCCCTTGTCAGACCCACGGGACCCCAACTTGCTGGCTGCTTCAGATGGAGGTTTGCTGGTGATGGCCACATGCACCCCATCTACACCAGATTTGCGGAGAATACAGACACTTCATCCCAGTAGTTGGCACCACACAGACAGACTGTGACCTGTGGTTCTGCTGCAGCAACCAGTGCTGATCCCCTCACTTGCCTCACTCATGCTGGGCCTGCCTAGCAGCGGTTTTGGTAACACACAGCATTCTCTTCCCCCAAGAGGAGGTTAGAGAACCCCACTTGCTACAGTGCTGATGCTGAATCATAAAATCATTAAGGTTGGAAAAGATCTCTAAAATCATTGAGTACAACCATTAACCCAGCACTGCCATTAACCCACCACTACACCACGTGCCTTGCCTCTGACTCTACCACTTCCCTGCGTAGGCTGTTTGAATGCCTAACTACCCTTTCAGTGAAGAAATTTTCCCTAATATCCAATGCCAATCCCCTGGCACAAAGCCCTTCATTCAAGTAGTTGTAGAGAGTGACTGAGACCCCCACCATGCGCTCCAGCAGCTGCCACCACAGACCAGGGGCATCCACATCCCTCATCAGCACTCCAGCAGCGGGCACCCACTCCTCTCAGAACAGTCCCCCAGCATCAGACACTGAGTCCTTCCAGCATGCACACGCATGGAACAGACACTGAGATTACACAGAGAAGGAGGTAAGAGAAGATTTAATGGAGTTAAGGTAGAATGGGGCAATCAGCCTTAGGAGTCTGCCAGACAAGCATACTGACCCACCATGGTTTACACGCGACCGGCCCCTTTTCTGTCTATTTCACTTCTCTTCCTCCTCTGCACATTTCCCCATTTGCAAAGACCCACCGACTCCCCTCCAACATCCTGGACCCTCAGGATTGCATCCTTATCAGTTGCAAAGTATCATTTGCCCACAGTTTCTTGACAGCTGTTCAGTGTGCCTGATGAGGTTGGCTTCTCCTTGTCTCCATTATGATTAGCCTGCCAGGTTTGGGTGTCCACATACTTTGCTTCCCCCTTTTCCTTAGTATCCCATTTGACAAAGTCCTTGATCAGAAAATCATACTGGAATAAAAAATCCTACACTCTATATACCATTTTGTGCGACTCATCAGTTTTGGTTCTCATCTCTGCCTCCCTTGTTATTGGTCAGACAAGTTTGTGTCTCTCTGTTCCTGTTCATGGCTTCCTCCTTTTCTTAATATCCCCTTTTGTGTTGAGAAAGTCCCTGATTAGACACCTTAAAGGAGCAGACACTCTTCCACAAATTCTTACAATTAGAACAAGATTGATAAAATTACCATAAAGGTGTTACAAAGGAATATGGAACAGAATATAGCAGAAAACGTGAAAGAAAATTTTTATTTTTCAGTTATACAAATAAAAACAATCCCCATAGCTGTACTTGAAATAATACTAACAGTGTCAAACATGACAATTCTGAGAGAATATGTATCAATACTTTAAACCACAGAAATTGTATGACATACACTCAGTAGCAATAATACTGTGCAGGAATGAAGTCCTCTGTAAACACTCTTCCTTTATCTACATTTATAACAATTGTGCTTTTCCCTACACAAAGTAACAGTGCTCTCAAAAATAAATAATGTGCAATTTCAGAATTCTATCCTGAAATATGCTAATCTAGATCCCCATCTAAATCCTGGACATGTCTCTCCCAGGAAAGTCACCGCAAAGTGTGCTTAGCACTTTGCTAGGTCAACCACTAAAACAGGTACCGAACCCGCACCTGTTTTTCTTCAAATTGCAGTCAATTAGAGAAAGAGTACTGATCTCAAGCACATGTTGCTTATATTGTTTAACAAAAGAAGGACACAGTATTACGCATCAGACTCAGATTTGAAACGTTCAGTAGATCTTGTACGTGGAGAGTGGCTCAGAGCTGTGGGAGAGAACTGTCCCAAAGCTGAAAAGTTAACAATCAAACATTTATCTATTATTTTTATGAAACATGAAAGACTCTGTCACAGAAACATTAACATGTATCTTAATAAGCAATTCACAATCAATTTATCTGAATGAAATCAAGTTGTTTAACGCAAAGCTGCCACAAGCTTTGGAAAAATATACATATTCTGCCATCTTGATTTAATTTCCAGTTCTTATTTTTAATGTACATTTAGGAACTACAGCTGGCAATTGATATAGCTGATGAGAGGATAAATTTGAGGAACACTCTGAAGACAACTGATTGGCATTTCAGTTGTTTCTCACCAGGGCAGATAACATTACAACATTAGGGATCTTTCTTTTTATCCTACTACTTTGTATTAGTTGTTGATAATGTTGGATTATAAAAGTGGTAATTATAATACAAAGCGATTATCTGCTCTGTGCTCTGTGGGCAGCAGAGTTGTGAATGCAGATAAACAACAGATATCACCCAAGGCAGCTACGGAGGCTTACGTTGTTGGCTGCTGACCAGTGAAGGACCACAAAATGAAATCTGCTCCACCTCAAAGTCTCTATGCAGCAGTTAAACCTTTGCTGCTATGCCCTGGGTCACCTTTAGGGAAGAAATCACACAGTGGAAGTAATCTGTTTTTTCTATTCAGGTCCTGGAGTGCCTTAACAGAAATGCTCCAAGAGCCCCAGGAGGTATAAGGGAAAGGTAAGAAGGGTGTCTGCAATGAGTCCACTGCTACAGCTTCCCAGCTGTAAAGTGCAAACAATAGGGAAAGTCCTAGGCATGTCTCACCTCAGGTCGCCTTAGACCAAGCAGAAACTGGTGGTCACAAACCACCTCAAAACAAACAATTTGTAGCACAACAAACCACACACCAGGGAGTCTCTCAGAATCCTTGGGCTCCACATGGACACAGGTCTTATACAAGAAGAATAGTGTAAATTGACCCCTAGTGCTTGTGAAAACCTGCACAAAGACCACAATTGCTACTTGCCTCAGAGAATGGTTTGAGACCCACTCCTCACTACATCACACCTCAGCTCAGGATAAAGTGAGGCAGGTGAGAGAAGAGATGTACTGGTATGGAGTCCCATGGTTTTGGAAAGGAGGCACACCTAGGTGCTGGTTTGAGGGGAGAGTGCTATGAGAAGGATGAATACGGATAACAGCAGAGAGCCCTGAGCCCATGGCTCACAGTGCCCAAGTGTGCAGTAATGAAGGTGGAAAGCCTGCAGAAGATGAGGTTAAGGCCCAGTTTTGAGGAGGTATGGGAAAATTGTTGTCTTGGAAGTAGGTGCTACTGTCATGTCTTGTGCTAAACCAAGTCAGAGAAATTTAGTGATAGGGTAAAAATCTAGTCTCCATGGCTTAGGTACTGAAGTTAACTTCACTTGCAGAAAATCAAATGTGAAGCATGCAGAACAGGCTTAGGCCAAGGTTTAATTTGTCTGCTGACTTTTAAAGGCAAATTCTCTCACCTGTCTTTCTATTTACATGATATTCTTTTCATTTATTCATTTACACAATTTTTTTTTTACTGCCAAGGAATTAGAGAGTCCCCATGGACTTTGTTGTCAGATATGTAATCAGTTGGCATATTCAAACCTTCCATGAGGTGAACAAAATCACCTGTCAGTTAATATTTTAGACTACTTGAGCTTGCTGTTTGTCGATGGCCTGACACTAGAGAGAAGAAAACACATTCCCAGAAGAGAAAGCTAAGCAGATTTTTCTCTGAGCTTTTGAGAGACTGGCAATCTGTGAATTCTTTATTTCAATATCAATTTTGTCAATGTATATGAAATATGCTTTAGAAAACCAACAGTAGCAAAACCCTAACAGCAAGAACAGGAATATGCTCACTCTCCATCGAAGAAATAACCTTGTATTAAAATGAAGGCATACATAGTGAACAAATAGCACCCTCTGGTTTATCAACAACAAATTCAATATATTCCAGTCTGCATGGCTCTTTAGTTCCTCGTGATGCCTTGGTTTCAGTGAGTTTCGTGTTAGGACCACTTATCACACATTGCATGTGGCCAAAGTAAACTGTCCTGGGTAGGAGAGCCTGGTGAATAAGGAAAGATGTTACTGTGTCTTACATATAGCAGAACTGACTTTCTACTTCTTGTAATATTTGGCTGCAAGGCAGTGATTTAGCTACCAAATTTGCATAATTGCAGATCTCCAATCATGCATGATAAAATACATGAACTTAAGAGGAGAAAATGGGTAATAAAGAGCATTTTCAGCTAGTAAATGTTTGTGAGTGTGGTGATACATATGAAATTGCGCAAACTAATTCAAAATTCAGTAGATACACTGAATATCATATTTGGAGACCAGGACCTAATGTAGATCTGAAAACGTAACAAGAAAATACCCATACATTATACCTGCATACCCACTCCTTAGCCAAGGAAAGATGTGAAACCATTATGTTACCCATTTATGTGCTCTTTTAGCACTAAAACATATCATAGGATAACAGGTTTTGTTTCTTAATGTATGCTGTACTGATACTCCACCCTCTCTTATGCTCCTGTAATTTCTTGTTCTCTTTTTTTAGAAAGAAGGAAGTGAAAGAACTCTTGGTTTTGTGGATAAACAAGACTGTTGATCAAAAAAACCACTGTGAGATAATGCAGCTCTGTGCTATTTCAGTCAGTTACACATCAGAACATCTAGATGATACAAAAGAGGTATATTAAACAAAGAGATCATCTAACAGCATTAGAAATTTAAATTAACTGTATGATCTGCAGTTTTTTCCATTAATTGGCTAGGTCTTTTTTTTTCTTTAGTTCTACTGTCACCTGAGTTTCTTTAGACTTTTCCTTTCTACCAGGAATAAAACTGTGTATATATATACACATATATATTTGAATGTATGAAGTAATTTCTTTACTCCTGCAGATTTTTCTGAAGAATTCTATATGCAAAGTCAGTAAAGAGGCTTTGCTTTGAGATGTTTAAAAAATATAAATAACAAAGAACATGTTCCCTTAAGCAGCAAAGAAATATAAATCCACAAAATTTCTCCAAGATAAGGAAAAAATGTGTGTAAGAGTAATCTTTGGCACCAAAAAGAAGGGCACCCTCTTGTATGTCTTCAAATCTGTACAGGAGAGAAAAACTTATCTTTAAGTCAGATCAAAATGTTATCTGTGTAGTTTCATGTAATGGGTACTGATAACAGTAGCTAGAAAAACAATTGGGATGTTAAAGATTGTATGACAGCAGGATACAACATGATAACACTTGATAAAATATTTTATGTTCCCCTCCACCCTCCCACGCTTACGAATCTTTTTTTCTTAAGACAATTCCATAAGATAAAAACATTTAATTACTCATAACATGCTTGAAATCTTGTAAGGACTCCAAAACTTAAAAGCAACAAAACCCAACCAACGGCAATAAGAAAAACAGCAACAAAAGCTGAGGTTATAATACAAGATCAGAAACAGTTCTCTGACTGAAGGCATTTACTGATTTGTTTGATCTTACAGACTTCACTTTCTCTACTCAAATCCATCACGGTATTTTCTGCCAAAGCCTGATTTATTTGCTCAAGTAAATATTCCATCCACTGGGTATCCTTTTCTGGGCTGTCTGATCACAGTTGCAAACTGGCAGGTTCTTTTTCTTCTTTAATCCATGATGAATGTGTCACTGCATCCTGTAAACACTACTGAGTATACATTCAAGCTTTATTCTTAGTGAAAGTGGCACTTACTCGAACCCTTGCAGTCAAGATAGCTTCGTTATATAGCACTTTACAGGTATAATAGCTGGTTATGTACTTCTAATATAACACCTTTTTCCAATGGCTTAGTGGGAATTGAAACAAATCCCCACTGTGGTCCCACTGCCATTCCACATCATCTTTATGATGAGGTGTGTATTCTGTATTTATTGTACTTTACATGTGCTTTATTGCTGTATGCATTTCCCCGTTGTTAATTTAAGTGCTCCTCTATTATGTAACACATACAATGTTTTAAACTCTAATGGCATCCTATGAGGACTGGCATTAGAAAAGTACCGATACTTCAGATCATCATAATAATGATACTTGACTGGTTTTCCATGTAAATCCTTTGGGAATGGCCAAAATCCATACAGGTGAATTTCATCACAAAATCTGGTGGCAAGTGTATACATGAGGAGGCCAGTGCTGGGTCGTTTAATGTGGACCTTGTTTGTCAGCCAATAGCTGCAAAGAAAGAAAAAGTGCATTAAGAAACTCATATAACTTCACGTGAATAAATCCTGTGAACTTATTTTATCTACTATGCGTTCATTTTACACTATGAAAAGGTGAAAGTCTCCTTTTCTCTAAGCTGAGATAATAATGACGCTTCTGGTGCACTTTTATTCCTCCTAGAGGACGTTAAGGGAGACCTTACTTAGCACAGTGCTGAAAAAAACCTGGCCAACTAAGGGACTTAGTTCAGGCCTTAATCCTAACACAACATCATATCTGCAGAAGCTAGAAAACTGCAGTTAACCTCCTCAGCCAGATCAGGGAACAGTCTCTTGCTATAAAATCTGACCTGTTGCAGTATCCAATTCATGTGATCAAGTGAGCCCTACACTAAATATTTGATTGGCCTGGTGGTTATTTCGCAGATTGCTTGTCTAAATAGAAAGCAAATGGAAATGATAAACGTAAATTAAGACTAACTTCCAGAAGTCAATAGAAGTGAAGCTTGATTTACTTGCTTGTGATTAAGCACATGAAACTACCTGTTGCTAACAGCAGTCTCCAGATAAGCAACATCTTACACTACCGATTTTTAAGAGGCTTTGTTTTGTACTCAAACATTCTGACTTAGTCTGACTTAGGCTACAGGATAGTTTTCCTGAGCCAGTAACAAGAAGTCTGGTTATGGGTTTAAAAGCAGCAGAGAGTTTTCAAAGAGACAAATGGAAACTTAACTGGATTCCAGCACGTAGCTCACATTGGTACCCCCAAAGTCTGTCACCAACATTGTTCTAATGTCATCTCTAACCTTTAAAATCAGAACTTCATTAAAATAATGCCAGCCTATTACTGGTAAAACACTTCTCCGAGGTTTGATTCAATAGAAAGTCCGCTAGTACTTTAAGGAAATAAAAAAGGTCACTTAGATTCTTAAACCTGGTCATTCTGCTGATTTGGACAAACAACAGCCATGCACACAGCTGTACTGATCAGACTGTGGGAATGTGTGACTGCAAATAAGGGAAGTAAGTATTCACATTACCACACAAATGTAAAACCACTGCAGTGTGCCACTGTACTCTTAGTTATAGGCTGTGAATTGCTTCTACCACAGTCTAGGAAGAAGGTCAAGGGAGATAAGCCTCACCAGACTGGAGTTAGCCTTGTTTTAAATGGGATTACAGTAAGGCTGGAACTTAAAACTATACATCCAGAGTGCTATAAAGGCATTAATGATGTAGTAGGAGGAACATCCAACCTCCCTGTATGAAACAGGACAGCAAAACGATGTCTTTAATCAAAGATTAAAGAATTTTAAAAGCACCAGATAATATGCAACAGTTAATTTAACCACCCTATTGAAACTGGCCTTCTCAGTTTCATTCTTTGCCAAAACCATAGCTTTGAATCACAGATAGGTATGCATATGAAAGCTAATTTGGTATTTTTGGTTGGTTTTTTGGTTCTTTGTTTTCTGTTTTGGGTTTTTGTTGCTGTTGTTGTTGGTTTGGTTTTTTGGTTTTTTTTTTCATTATACTCAAGTTCATTCTTTGAAAGCTGAAGGACCCTGCAAGCAGGAAACAGTTCTGGGCTGAGTGACTGCTTCTCCAAAGCCAGCACAGGGAATGACTCAGAATTTTGCTTGGCTGTAAAAACAGGATGGTAAAAAGCATATTTAAGGAGTGAATGCAATTGGGAATGGGTACATCTACAAATGACACATGCATATATCATTTTTCAGTGTCTTCATAAACACGATTTTTCGGACATAAGATGCTAAGCAGTTTGCTTCACTCTGATAAACTGAAACTCTGTAAGACAGGATAAACCAAAGGAGGGACTCCATTGTAGAAAATAAATGTTTGTTTATGGAAAAGTTGCTGAAGAAAGAAATTGAAACGCTTTTAGCACTTCACATCACAGATACAGCAAAACAGATTAAAAGTAAAAGCTAATTATTTAATTTTTGTAGAAATTGGTATTTGTCTCTTGAGAAGTCAGTACTTTAATCCCATGCAGTCATCCATCTACATGAGTGTTTCTAGCCAAACAGCAGTTAAAACTGATGCATTCGATACTACAGGGTACCACTGCTATCATTCCAGCTGAATTTCACCCCTCCAGGATGCTCATGGCAGAAAATTAAATTAGTAGTAAACAGGTAAATATTTGAAAAGGAAACTACATCTTTCTTAAGCATTTCTGTCCAGAAATAAGTATGTAATGGAGGAATAAGATGAAATAAAGAGCCTCTTAAAATTTTAGAGTATAAAAGCATATTTTCTCTTCTGTTTGTCATATTCAGGTATTATACAAAACAGAAGTTTAACTATTTCTTATTTCTTAAAATTGAAAAGATATCCAGACTCTCTCTATATAATGAAAATACAGTACTTGCTGTAATTACTATAAAAATTTTGTAACTTGGGATCAGTTATACTTCAGATGAAAAAAAAAAAGTAATGCAACAAATGAAACAGTTGGAGGCACTCAAGTGCTCATGGCTGATGCTTCCTAAAGATCATTTATCTCTGCACATTCCTGGCTCCCAACATCTGTTTGAATTAATAAAATTGTCAAGAAGTGACACAAATCACAAGTAGTCTTTGTGATTTTTGTTCTGAAAGATACGTGCGAACTTTCAGTTGCTCAGGTAGCTGTTCTAATCTGAAGCTGAGTTAAGGCTGATCAGGATTGATTGATGTTGTAGATGCTTTAACCAATAAGCGCCTTTGTACCTGTTTTCAGTTTCAGAGTTTTATTACAGCTTTAGTTTAAAGCATAAAGATACTCTCCTGATCTACTTTTCTGGGATGCACTCATTTTCTGTTTAACTAAGATTACAACATGAAGGAAGCAACTAATTATAGAACTGAATGAGAATCTCTATTGTTTCTCTTAACTAATCTCTAGATCTTCAACCATGATCAATTCCTAATTTTCCAGCTGGAAAAGGCATCAGCTTAACTGACACGACTGGGTGGATCTTACCATGTTAGAAAATAGGCATCACTGTGAAGACTGTAACTGGCCATACAGTGCACCACTACAAGCACTCATTTGTTTTCTTGATGCCTCATGCTAAAACAACTCCTTTGTGGGGCCTAAAGGCTGAATTTATTGAAGATTACTGAATGTGCCAATGCATAAACACCCTTTAAATCTATAATTTTTGTGACTCGAAGTTGAGTAGCTTGAATTCAAAGAGGTCTCACTTCAAATTACTTTAAAATATATGGCTGATGGTAGTGTAGTAAAGACACTGGCAAGATACCATGAATTTCAGCTTACGCTCAAAAGTTAAAAGTAACCTCTAGCGGTAAGTGACAAACAGCACAAATAGAGAGTATCTTGAACTGTCTGCAATGAAAGGAAGGTCGGGCCAGTACTTAGGTCCATGTATTGCATTTTATAAAATTGCCATTAATAAATACCATGTTTGCAACAGGTAACTAAAAAATGCCACAATACATTGTAAGAGTAAAGGTCACCCTGCTGACAGCAGGGGACTGCTAAAAATGCCTCTTCCATGAAAAAAGGCATGTTTGAGCCAGTACTGGTTCCTGTAACAACGTCCTTGTGCTCCTACTATCATTCTGTCTATTTTCACCTCAGCTCCTCATCCCAAATCCAAGCATCTTTGCCTCCAAAACTTCTTACCCGCTTCAGACATATTAGGTAGTGAGCCACGGCCACACATTTGAGACCTCTTTCACACAGTCCAATATGGATCTCTCTTCTAGAATCCTTTCTTTTTACATGCACACTTCAAATAGATTTCACATGATTTTAAAATCTGAACAGTGATGTCTTGCATGTTTCACTGTATTTTACATAAAAAAATGAAAACAATTAAAGACATTTTTGATATTTCTGTTAGTACTGGAGAGAAATACTGTCAATAATGGATTTGTGTCAGCATTATTCTAGTACTTTCTGATGCTTTAGACATACGTGTTTTTTCCTTCCTTTTAATTGTTATTACCTTAATGAAATCTAGTTCTTATATGCAGTTCCACACGATAAATAAAAGAAATGTTTTAAAATTCTGTATGTAAAAATGTAATTTTTGTCAAATATCCTTGTCCCAACTAAGATAATATGAAAAGCTATAAAAATGATATAAAAATTTGATTTTAAATTGAGGTACTTGTACAAAACCTAATATCTCAGTAATAATGGCTTTTACAAGAATCATGAGATTATTCCTATTGGAAGGGATGTCAGCAGACCTCTGGCCAAGCTTTGACAGATCTCAGTCCAATCTCTGTCTCCAAGTAGGGTTCCTCAGCCACTGCTGGCTGGGCCTGTGCTCCAGCTCAACTACCTCTGCAGCTTTGTAGCTCTCTGCTCAGCTTGCTTCAGTTGGCCAGTATCTTTCCTGCTTTAAGGGGCCCACAGGTGCTTGAGTGGAAAACTCCTTCTACACTTAAAAAAAGCAATGAAGAAAGTAAAAGTCTGCCCTGATAAATATGAGGTACAAAAATTATTTACAACCATAAGCATTGTTAAAAGATTACTTTGACACTTATATGTGTCTTTGAGTTTACAGAACCTCAATATTTTGGCCTTTAAAAATACTGAACCTGTTTCTGCCAGATCAAAATATCACCTGTGGTTAAATATACAGTCAAATCCACCAGACTTTCACCTATATCTAGCAAGATATCCTCACATTTATGAAAATTGAATGTTCTACTATCAGCATGATTGCCAGAAGAATGTCAATTGAATAGCATGCTGCTACCTGATAATGACTTCCTGCAGCCACTGACAAAAATTAAATGAAAATAAACACATAAACCCATAAATATGTGTTTTAAAAATAGTAACGTTAAAATGATCTTCTGGAGAGACTCTATTACAATGACTAATACATGCAGCAATTAATGCCAATCATCATTACATTTTATGAATACTGGGGAGTTCAAATTACAATTGTTTACCTTGCTACTGTGGAATAGATGACTTCTGACTAAATTAAAACATGAAATGTGCTTTCCCATGGCTGTACTCAGAATGAAGTGTTGTCTCAGACAAAGAAAATCAGATATGATGGGTTACATTCAAATACCAGGTACTTTAATGTACTTAGCATATTTATTTGCCTTTTCTACAAATTCCACAAGATGTCACAGCATAAATAGATTCAGAATCTGGTTACGTACATTTCAATGGATTTTGAATTCCTTGTTCTGGACAGGGCTGAATCTGAGGAAACATTCATGTTTCAACTCTGAATAGCTCAAAAGATTATATACTGAGCTCTGCTTCTTGAGATGTCTAAGCTGATCTCCAAGTAAAACTAGTCAGTACACCTGGCTGTCACTGAAATTCTGTTCCTTTTACAGAGAGAATATTTTTAAAAAGAGCTTTCTGAGAAATCATATATGTAATTTGAGAAGTTATAATATTAACATTAATAAGAAGGTAGTGGAAAAAAGATTTTGAAAGATAACAAAACATCTCACTGTTACGCAAGAGTGTCTGTGTGAGAAGCTAGAGGATGTGTATCATCTTGATCACACTTCCTCAAAAAGTACTTTACAACAGGATGAGACACAGAGTAAAGCAACATATGCTATCAGAAGAATAAAGTAACTTCTGTATGAGGAGAGAATAAATAGAGTAGCTTGAAAAAGAAACAACTAGGTGGGGACAGGGCAAAACGCTCCAAAATTAGGAAGTGTGTGAAGGTGGCAAATAGGAATTTAATTACTACTTTAACATAAGCATTGTAACATAAAAAGCTATGGACTCAGTAAAGTAATTTTTAGTAGGTCTGAAATAAACAGATGAAAGTACTTTTTACACACTATAACACTGAACTGGGAATTCACGGCAATAGGATGTTTTGGATGCCATTGGCCAGCTGACTAAAAAATGCACAACTTGTCAATGTTCACAAACCCAGTGGTGCTGATGAAGCTCCTTCTCAAAGGTTTGCTAGGCTGCTGGCCATGGGAGCATTCATCACAGGGTAATCTTTCCTCTGTTTCTAACTTTTCTTCTAAGTTTCTGTGTTGGCACCTGGCACTGGTAAGACTACAGGCTAGAAAGGGATCTCTTAAATAGCCACTTTTGTGTTCTTGGACCCAACATCTGTTTTCTAAAGAAGGTGTTAGGGCACCTAACATATCTTCCTCGAACTCAAAGAACAAATCCTTTTCTTGTGCTTTCTTGTCTTCAGTGGGACTAATCACACCAACGATATGAACAACCCTACAACTGACCCTCTCAATTTATGTGAATGTTTCAATTAAAAATGCACTGTTTGGCTTTTTCTTACTGAGATATACTTTGTGCAGAATGGTGCACAAGGAATCTACAGTGTAAAAAATTAAATTGTGAACAACAACACAGAAAATGTGACAGCCAGCACAAAAACACTGCTGAGTGTTTGCACAAGATCTACTTGACAGTTTTCAGTGTACAATATTTTCAAAGAGCATACATAAAAAACCTGTTTCATTAAAACGAATAATGCACTATATGAAGAGCTGAAACTCCATCAGAGCTCTACCCAAAAAGTCAGGATTCTGTCCTGATCTGATCTGCCTCTTTAGTAGTTAGAAATATTCTCTGTGATATACTGCACTACAGGACAACAAGAGTTGTAAGTAAAGGCTACTTACTTATGTCTAGTGAAACTTGCCAAGAATATCCATCAATATATTTTTAAAATTATTTAAGCCCTTAGGAATCCATTTACATGAAAAAGAGACCTGAACCTTTGCCAGTAAATACGGTTAGTCTTCTGCTGCACAGAGACTGAAACATGTACTCTTGCTTCAGAGTCATGAAAGTCATCAACTGACACTCTAGCACAGTACATGCCTCTGCTAAAAAGTGTTGCTTGGTCAACTCATGCACAAAACCATTTTCAAGAATGAAACGTAGCCTAATTTTAGAAGAAATAATCTAGAAATAATTTGAGATCACAGTTACACTAGATGTGCACACAGACACATAGCAAAGGTGCAGCAAAACAGACCTAGAGTATATTTTACAGGCTTAGAAAGTCAAGAGAGAAACTTCTGGAGAAAAGGTTTTCTGTTCTGACAGATCAGCTCCTTACTGAAATATGATGGAAAGAGATAGATCTTCCAGTGAGGTGTTCCATGTCTATCTTATTTCTGTGATATACTTAGACAATAACATAGGCCTACTGTACAGATAATGGGGCAAAATATAGAATTCTATGAATTATAGAATCACAGAATTGATTAAATTGTGAGGGATCTTTAAAGATCAATTAGTCCACTCCCCCTGTCCTGGGCATGGACATATTTATCACTAGACAAGGTTGGTGAAAGCTCCATCCAACCTGGTCTTGAGCAATTCCAGTGATGGGACATCCGCAACTTCCCTGAACAACTTGTTCCAGTGTCTCAACACTCTCATGATAAAACATTTCTGCCTTCTGTCTAATCCAAACCTACCTTCTTTCAGTTCAAAACCACTGTCCTTTGTCCTATCACTACAGACCTTGGTAAAAACTGTTCCCCCCCCCCAGCTTTCTTGTAGGCTCCCTTCAGGTACTGGAAGGCCACAATAAGGTCTCCCTAGGGTGTTCTCTTCTCCAGGCTCAGCAAGCCCAGCTCTCTCTACCCTTCTTCAGAGGAGGGATGCTCCAGCCCTCTGATCATTTCTGTGTCCCTGCTCTATATCCACTCCAGCAGGTCCCGACTCCAGAGCCAGATGCAAGAGTCCTGGTGGGGTCTAAGCAGAGCAAAATTGGGCAGAATGAACTCCCTCGACTTGCTGGCCATCCTTTTGATGTGGCCCAGGATACAACTGGCTTTCTGGGCTGTAAGCGTGTATTTCCAGCTCATATACATAGAAAGACATGTTAATGTTTCTTTCAGGTTAAGAAATTCTCATCTGCTAAAAAACCTTTTAAAATTTTTTTTAAAAATCAATTTGCAGCCATAAACTAGAATCCACTAGTGATAAACAAGATCGCCACAATTTTTCTTTTACTCCCCATACAGACATTATAAATTAATGAATTACCTTCATAATTATAAAATGAAGGTCAACGTGTCAGTGTGTAAGTTTAAATCAATCTACTTTTGATTAATACCGACTGAACCTGCATCAAGTAAACTATTTTTTGTTAAACATTTGTTAAAAACTGCTAGCACTACTGGCCTTTTTTTTCCCCCCTTACAATTCCAACAGTTAAGATGACTATTTATTATTTTGTATTTTATCTTGTTCCATGAAACCATTTAAAGATATGTAAACATTAAGGACTAAGATAAAACCTTAAAAATATTGGAGAACACTTGAACAGTGTGACTGGTAGATGTACAAGTGGTGATCAAGAAATATACATATGACTGAGTATTTGAAATGTCAGATCGGAGATGTTTTTAGATGGTACATACACAATCAAATCTAAGCTAAATACAATGTCTGTAGCAACATACAGTAGCAATGATAAAACAAAAAAGAGAAAGCATCTGATTAATTAGTAAGAAATAGAACCACCAAATCTAAACAACTATTTGCCATAATTTCATAGTCCTCCTTTCTTCTGTGTTTCATTCTTTCTGCATGAAACCTCAAAAGATAAACTACTTACCTATGTCTATAGCTATAAAGCACAGCTACAAAAGGAAAAAACCCTGGTAGGAAAAGTTGTGTGGAATTGCCATTCTGGAAAGCACACTGTGCCCAATTCTAAGAAAACATGTATAAAGTAGGTAAAAAGAAAGCAATTATATTTCAAATAAATAGGGCTACAAATGGTTTCAGAGGAAGTCAGTGGCCTTTTCTACTCTCGTATAGGTTGTAAATACTACTTATTCTCTTCTCTAAAAAGGATACTGGTATTAGTTTGGATTAAACAGAAGCAATGAAGCAATGGGATGATTCATAATCAGATACAAGATGGCACAACAATATTTTATTGGTTTTGAAAACTAAATTTTCTACTCAGTAAAATAAGACTACCTACCACTCTTCTATGCACAGAAACTTATGTAAAGGTGGGGGAAATAAGCTTGGAAGAAGAAAAAAGTGTCAGGCAAAAAAACCCCAAATGTGTAGTGTACAGAAAAACTCCAGCATTTCCTATCATCAACATGAGAAGGCAGTCACAGAAAAGAGATATTTTCAGGTTTTAGGACTTTTATAGCCTAAGCTTATATTTTGACTCATGTTCATGCTGGGTCTGTTTCAGAAGCAGACTCCTCCACTGAAGAAAAACCTTGGCTTTGAGTGATAACAACTGCTAGAAAGAATTCCTTTGCTCTCCACTCATCTTCTAGGGCTCCTTTTCCACTTAGGAGTGGCACAAGAGACAGTGCTGCTGTTCCCTACTGCTGGAACATTTCCTGGACCTAGGGGTTGATCCAGACCAGCTGTGATGGCTGGTTGGCTTCCTTGGCAGAGATTTTGTCTGTGGCATCAGGAAGGCGGATTATCAGCAGCTGTCCTCAAGTTGAACGACAGCGACACAAGCCGACTCTGTGACCTCTTCTACTGCTGGAGCTGAACTGAGAATCTGAACCCAAGAGCATACCCCACCTGGCCCACAGGGGCGACTTCAGCAGGCAGAGATCAGGCAGGATGATAAATAAACAGCCTACTTTCTATCAGCCATATTCCCTTCCCAAAAGAGCCCTTACTATACTTCTCAGAGCAGCTATTCAAGACTCAAAAAGACTATTGAAGCAGTCCCTTGACAGGAAACCTTGATAATGGCTTAGGTCAGCAAAGGTATTGCAGCTAAGAAATTAATTTGACCCATGTTCTGCACAGTAACTTGGTTACACAAAACCAATGCCACTGGTTATGTATAACCAAATGTTCATGTGAATCTTGAACTTCTGTCCTTTGTCAAACTGTGTCCTGGGGTTCTGACTTTTTGTGGGAATTGGTGAGGGCATAACAAAAATGACATCATATTTCATTAAAAATTACCACCAAAAAGAAGTCTAATTCCCATGCCAAAGACAGGCAAATGGAGTGAAAGAGAAATTTGGTTTGTAAAAAGAGTGCAATGATTGGATAAAACTCTTCAACTATATTAGTGAAAACTTGTCTGGTAAAGCCATGTCAAATTAAAAACATGGAAAAATCTTCTGTTGGAACAAAGATATAACAAATTCAGTTAAAGGATAGTAGACTAAAAAAGAATTATGCAATCTTACTGCAAAGTTGTGACAGTAATGTGTATCAGACTGACTAGGGACATTGCTAAGTGCTTTGAAACACACAAGTAACTTTGGATTAAATTAATATAATACGGATTTCAAAAACATTAATTCTTAATATTTTATAAAATAAAATTCATAATATAAAATATTAATTCTTCATATTTTATGAAGGCATTACTACAACTTATAATTGATTAGCATTTTTCCTATGAAAATTTCAACAGAATATTACTGGGGGAGTGTAATTAAAATTAATAACTTGTCCTAATTCTAGCTTTCACCATTAGATCTAGTCTTTCCTACTGAATGAGTATCTGTTCTTATGCTAATGGCCAGTAAATGTATTTCTGTAACAGAAAAAAAAATCCTATCTAACTAATTTTCTCTCTTTTCAAAACAATGCAAATACAGTCATGCTCAGAAGAAAAATCTAATACATGAACAGAGGCTCCACACCAGCTGTTTCACGTGCCATGACTGCCATGAAGAGGAGGTCGATGCCAGAGAGCCACCAGGTTTTTGCCTACTGCTGGAACTCCTCCATGGAAGCTCCGCTTCCCTTAAGCTGGTGCCATCTCACACCACGTCAGGAAGGCGTATTTCTCCAACATTTCCCCCATTCTCCAGGCATTTTTGGGTTTTCATTCCTCTGTGTGTGTGTGTGGCAGGATGTGAGTTCTGACTTCCTTGCCTTGTGGGCATTTTGTTGTTAATAAACGGTTGGGGTTTTTTTTTCCACTTTCCTCTATTAGTATTCATTTTCTACTGGTGCAGGGGGGTTGCTGAAACCCTTTAGAGGAGACTACTCATTACAAGAGTGTCCTCTCTTAAATTTATCTCAAAACTGAGACATCATCATCAATCCCATGGTTCTCATTGAATTAAGCAACCAGAAGAGACAGGCTTCATACGAATAAAAGTATACTACATCAGTAAATGAAGGACGCAGAAGTTACTCCTTCGGATCAAGATTACACAAAACCTTTGACCAGTCAAAAGCATTCAGTTAAGCATGTGCAAGCATGTGTTAAAGAATGTGTTTGAACAGAAACAATTTGCTGCATCACAACTTAATGTGGAACTCAAAGAGACACATTGCCTTACATAATCCATTAAATATGAAAAACTCACTAAAACAATACACAGGAGTCCGCATGCTGTCATGCCAAAGGACCAGTGTCTTTAAAGAATGAATGCTGCTCACTGTTCACATTATTAATTTCTAGCTCCACTGAAAACAATGCCAACCAAAATGCCCATTAAATAGCAATGAGATGTGACTGGAGTTCTGCCAAACCCATCTACTGGTTTCACTTACATGCAATATACCAAGGAAAAAACTGTTTTCAGTCACTTCTACAATCCATCAGCAACAAATACATGACACCTATGTGGAAGGCTGCAGATCCCACTGCTGATTTTACAAGCAATAGCTTCCCAAGAGAAATTCCTGTGATTTTCAAGTAAGAAGATTAATGGATGTTTTTACTCCACAAAGATTTTCTGTCTTGAGCTTGCTTTCTGATGTGACAGCCTTCTGCATCATCTTCTCTTTTGACTATATATGAGAGGAGCATAGAGAAAAATGACAAAAGACTTTGCCATTATTGGTTAGTATTAAAAAAAAATTAGAAACATGTCCTCTGCATTGTACAACTTGCTTTATTTTCTTTCTGTGAGTTTCACGCACTTTAAATCTGTACTGCATCAACAGAGACATACAGCAGGTAGGTATCTACTACTTTTTACTTCATTACTGCTGGTATATAGAAACGAAAGAAAAAAAGGAATCCTGAACCACATCATATACCCACTTCACTAGACTGAAAGATTAAAACAAAGTAAAATATAAAAAAGAAGAAAAAAGGTTCTGTAAACGCATTTAAAAGTATTTTAAAAGGAAATAGTTCTCACTTTATGGATTAAAGCCTTTCACAAAATCTGAACTTACTGCTACTTACAATGCTATCTTCGTATATTGTAAGTGGCTTTACTAAGTTACCATCAACCATGTAATTAACAGTCATTTGAAGTGAGATCTTCAGTCTGAATTCAAGCTACTCAACTTCAAGTCATCAATGCTATAGAAATAAAGTGTGTTTACACATTGGCACATTTCCCAGATATTCTGTGCCCAGAACTTGCTTTGCATATTACAAACAAGTTTATAGAATTTGAAAACAAAACCAGAAAGACAAGATTTCCTCTTCTCTTTCACCCCTCCTTCAGAGAACGATCATCATACCAAAATAGCAATGATGGCTTAGCAATCTCATGAGTTAACACAAGGAGATCTGAGGCACAGTTTTGTGCTCTTCACCAGACTTTATGTATTATCCTTGCTGGTGAAAAGCCTACTCTTCTCTTAACAGATTCATTTGGAAAACGTGTTTGCTACTAACAACATCAGAGAGCTGACATTAACAAATGCATGAACCAAATCTTCCTCTACCCATATCCTCTCAAACCTGTTTTCTCTGTCTTGAATTCATCCAGTTCATTTTCTAATAGACTCCAGAGCCAGCCAGCATCATCCCTCTGGATCTGTTCCCACTGTGAAACATCCCTGGGGGAAACCCATAAACTACAGCAAACCCACTCCTCTTTGGGAACACACGACAAACCCCTTGCAGGCAGCAGAAATCCCAACTGCCACCAGTGATCTAGGGGTCAAGCCTGCATTTTGTTTCCAGTGCCAGCATGCAGCAATCCCCCTGCAGCAGGCTGAGCTGCCACATCTGCTTGGCACTCATTTCTCCATAGCACAGCTCACAGCTGTGCTCCCAGGGTTTCACACACCCAACACAGCTTCCAGTGGATGCCTTTCAGAGAGGAGAACACACTGCAGGTCTTTATCAGACCTCAGGATTTCTCTTTAGTGATTTTTAAATGACTGCTAGCTCTGCAAAGGAAGATAAAAGGTAACACTGAGATTATCTTCTGAAAGCTTCTTGTCATTGAGAGCTATGTTCTGTAAACCACCTTTGTCCTATTGCATTCCTATTGCATTTCTATGCTCTGCCTGTCATAGACTAAAAGGTGAAAAAGGCAAGCCCTCACCTGTAAAGTTAATGCCACACATGAATCTTTCTACTGCCTTGTTGGCCCATCTGTATGTTACATTTCATCTGAGGCTAAATAATTTGATACAAGCATAAACTGTGCCACCTGTTGGTTTCAGTATGACTGTGAAACACCCACTACTTCCCCTCTGCCAATTCTGCTAGTGAGTGTGCCCACACTTCTACTAAAACGGAAAAAAAAAAAAAAAAGGAAACAAAAACCTCCACCTTGTGAGCCTCCCAAATGTTCTGAAACCAGGGGCTGCACTTGTTTTCAGTAAGGCCCTATCTCACATTCTTTTACAGGCCCTCTTTTCTTGCAAAAGAAAATGATGACTCATTTTCTTTGGAAAGTCCCCTGTATCCCAGAGGTAGACAATGAAGTACAACTAAATGTAAAATGAAAAAGCAAGTTCGAGCAATAATTTATGCTAAGTCTATTTTCTTTGACTACTTCACTAAATATATGATACAAAAATGCAAATTATGACACTTGTTTCCACTAAATACAGACTAGAAAACACCAATAAGCTGTTTCCACAGTGCTCATGAGGTATAGAAGCTATAATATTTCTATACAGAAATATTAAAGGAAAGTTAGAAATTAAAGTCATTATTTTTTACACATTATAGAAGTAACTGTTATTTTCTTAATTTTTCCTATGGCCTGTTAATTCACCTGTGGAAGACAGAAGGACAGATCTCAGAAAAGAACTTCAATACAGCAGTGTTATAGTATTGAATTAGTAATGTAAATCCAAACAGCACTAACCTCCCACTCATGTATAAATACATCCTTATGGCTACAAATGAGGATTAAGACAGCAGAACACCTGATAACAGGATTCACATGAACAACCTCTGCTGAAAGAGACACACAAGACAGAATGCAGAAGGACCGAGACTTCAGTCTAGAATGGGAAGGAAATGAGTACTGGTGAGAGACTTCAAATCTTATTCCATCTGAAACACAGGAACTTCTAGCATCTATCTCAACTATGGTGTGCCTTCCAACAGCAAAGAAGCAGAATCCAGATTTAACACCTGATGATTCAGTTATTTTCTTTGAAAACATGTTCTGTTCTTAAAACATCACACAAGGCATGCCAGCACTGACCTAACCCTCCGAAGGGTCTGAAACAGAGCAATGCTCACCCTTTTTCTCACTTTCTAATTCTTTGATGCAAACTGAAACAGGCTAACAGGCTTCTCTTAGCCTCTGAAAAGCCTATACATGGCTGATGTACCCAATAAACAAATTCCTTCTCCCACATGGTGGCCTGACACTGCCCAGATGCTCTCACTCCCCTCCCCACTCCTCAGTGGGGTGGGGAGAGAACAGGAAGAGCAAAACCAAGTAAACTCAGGGATCAAGATAAAGACAGCTTACAAGGTGAATGAAAGAGTCACCTCCCACTTTCTTCTTCTGCTACCACAGTTGTACTGCTTGCTGAGCACGATGCTAGATGGCATGGCATTTCCTTTGGTAACAGGGAAGTTTTGAGGCTGTGCAAGTGCCATTCAGGCACAGTCAAAACACTGGTGTGTTATCAACAACTTTTTACCCACAAATAGAACACACAGCACCTACATTTTGGCCCAAGTGTTTGGGAAGAAGGTAGTAGCCATTAGTCTTGGCACTTTGTAACTCCAGACAAAATATGCCCAAATGCTACTCAGTGCTTCTGATCTGAAACACTTAAATCTCTCCCTCTATACCACCAAGAACTCAGAGACTTCAAACAAATCCATTAAAACATTCTTGAAGAAACTTATATGCATTAAAAAGCAAGGTCACAGAAGGTACTAAGCCAAATTGCTCCTTCCTGTACTGACACCACTGTTTACTGTTGTGCCTGTGCATTATTTCACTGAAGCACTATTCATGTTAACAACCCAATGACTTGAATTGACCAAAGCAAAAGGCCAAACTGTACAATGCATATAGCTATAGCTTTGTTCGCTTATTTCCATATTACATCAGTAGTTAACTAAGCATTTGAAGAAATCTGTTACCGGCTGGACGCTTAATACAACCTCTCCTCGTCACAGCAGCTCAGTAAGATCAAAACTAAATGCACATGTTTTCAAAAACCCTTGGTAGGTATTACAATCAAAACAAAACCAGCAGCATTTTTATTATTGTCTTGTCTTAGAAACATCATTTTAAAAAACAGGAAGGAAACCTAACAATTTTCTCATGCATACACATTCCAGACAGAATCAACAGATAATTCATTGCATGTGTCAAAATAATCCCAGGAGAAGCTGTTCTCAGTTCTATTAATACTATATGGTAACATCACTCTCCATGGATTCCAGTCTTCTCCGTAACTTGTTCATCAAAACCAGACTACAAAAACTGTTTCTAGTTTACTTTTCAATTGCACAGCTACAGTTTTTGTTAAAGTTTTGTATGATATGATCAAATAAGAATTATAACACATTTTTATGGTTTTCAGAAACACAGGTTTTATGTAAGGAAAACAAATTTTAGAAAGAACCCCAAACCTAAAATTGAAAAACAATCATAATAAGTACCAAAATAGTTTTCAAATAAATATAAATTTGCAGATACTCTGTATGAATAAACCACATGTTACTTCCTGCTTAGCTCCTGGGACTCATTAGCATTAAGTACAGTGCTGTTGCTCATGGTAGATAAACTAAGCAGCCAAACTCGAAAATGGAAAATTTCATTCCTATTTTTTCTTATGAGTAATTCTGTTGCTCTCCACTAGTTGAAACCTGAAATTCAATCTGAGAAGAGTTAAGTTTTACTATAAACATTGCCGGTAAGGAACAAAACAGTTGCTTCAGTAAGAGATGAAACCGTTCTCCGAAAACAAAAACTCACAGAAGTTTACTGTCAAAAGGTAAATAAGAATAAAAAAAGTAGATAAAAATATCCCTATTCCCATGGTAAGTTTTTCTTGGCTTATCTGGCAAAATGGACCAGGCAGTGAAAAATATAAAAAGCAGTTTAGTGCAGAGTCAGTTCTGCCTTCATGTTCTCTACCTCAACTGTGCTTGCTTCTAATGAAAACTCTCTCCCAAAAAGTGAGATATCTCTTGACAGACCTTGCTAAATCTTTCAGAAACATGATACAATAGGAAAACTTGTGCAAAGGAAATAAAAGCTCATCCTGGGAAACTTTGAACTATATCCTTAAGAGATGCAGGGGTGCTGCAGCTCTGGCAAGTAGCTACTAGACTGACAAGTCAATCCTGGAGTGTCTCCACTTCAAGAACGCGAACATCACTTCCTGCTCTCCCCATATGACAGGATATTGGGATTAGAAGAACAACTTCCCATAACAGATTAGGTTCTTAAAATCAAAACTAACTGGCATCCCATTTGTTTGTATGAGTTAAACAAAGCCAGGTCCAAGCATGCCTTATGCTAGGGCACAAGGGTACTACAATGTAGAACTCCTATTTTTAATGTCCACATGTATAAAAAACAAGATTGTACTCTACTGGAAAGAAGCTAGTGTGAAATTTTTTCCCAGAATTTTGAATATTTATACACAAGATGCAAAAGACACAGTCATTTTATATTTAGAATTCTATTTTTAGCTGAATGGCCATTTTTGTAATATTTTGTTTTCTCGGGTGATTTATTCATCCATGTTTTCCAAAACATCCTTTCTTAATAAATACATTTTAGCAGTAAACTGAAAAGGAAAGTCTGTTAGCAGGGAGAAAAGAAACAGAAGTGTTGACAATATAGATTACTCACAGTACTTGTTTCTCAGCACAGAGCTGCTGGAGAACAATTTGATTTCTGCATGTTTCAGTTTCTGAAAGTATTTTCTCTCTAATTCCCAGAGTAAAGAACTCTGAAGATGTGTTAAAGTTGTGCAAAAGGTCACTACATCCAAAGAACAGCTGTTTGCTTTCACTAATAAAGAAAAAAAGACCCAGCACTGGGAAGTGACCATAAATAGGCACAGCATACTCCTTACATAGGCAAAACTCAAGAGATTTCAGTGGGAGTTGTGCCATGTTTAATGCAGGATAATACTGCTCTTTCACAGGCAGTACCAAAGAGGAAATAAGCGGAGCACAGGCAAATCCCACAGGATGTCCACGCAACTGTTCCGTACCCAAAAGATGGGAAGGAGACTAATGTGAAGCAATTTTAGTGATACTGCTGCTGAGTGACTAATAGTTCAAAATATCCAGTTTCCTGCTGGACGGCTTTAGCTGGAAAAGCAGCCAAAAAAACATTCTTACACATCAAGATGAGCGTGAGAACTTTGTTTTGTGGATTTAGGAGAGGAAATACAAGAAAAAACTTCTCAGAAAACTAGTGAATTACAAATCTGTATTGCTTGGCAGGGCAAGGGGGTGGTGGTGTTCAGCCTCTTCAGCAGATGTCTTCAGATATTCACCAGAAGCAGCACAAAAAAACCCAGCTGTGCAAGGCTCTGGGAGTTAACTGACCTGCACCCAATGTACCAACTACATGTGTAGTCTCAGGAACCATCTCTAATCCCTCCACGGATCAGCAAGGCAGGATCCATAGCTGAACATCCTGCTGATCCTACTTTTGAGCTTGGTTGTCTGCCACCACTTGAAGTAAACAACATGATCTGGACTCTAATCCCAGCAGGCTCAGTTCCTATTTGCCTACTGTTTAATCCATATTCAATTACAGCTCTGCTACTGAGACAAGCCTCTGTACAGACACTTTCATACCTCAGTATTATTTCATCTGGAAACTGTTACTACAAATAATCCTAATGAAACAGTTTGGCATTAAATCTCAGCCTTATTAATAAAAAAAAGTTTCTGAAATTAGTCAGTGAAGTCAATTAAAAAAAGTTATGTAGTTTGTTCATTATAATTACTTTATAATTAATCTTCTTGACAGTGATATTAAGAGAGCAAGTAAATGTTTTTAATCAGTTAAGATGTTCATTTAAAGATCTTAGTTACAACTTGAACTCTGTCATGTATTGATTGTCTCATTTATGTTGTCAATATGTGCACAGTGACATTAAAAGCTCCACAAATTAGCTTTTAGAGACACTTTATAAAAATCATGCAATGGCTCCCAAATCACTTTCAAAATCTAATATTCAAAACTTATTGATCAAGAAGTGAAAAAGCAAAATAGAGAAAAATTATTGCAGGTAATCACACTTGATCTAAATCTACTGAAGAAAAAAATCTGAATCCAATGGCCATTTATGATACTGATTTAATACTGATTAAATACTGATTTGAAAAGTAGTTATCTTGTTGGACTTTGTATGTATATAATCTGGTTTTAAAACCTAAAATCCTTCTGAGATTTTAGAGGACCAGCCATCACTCACAGAAGTTTTATAAGACACGAAATCAGCAAAACAGTAGTTTCTTTTTCCAATACCACATTATCTTTTTCTTTTTAACCCAAAAAGTACACAAATGGACAGAAAGAAAAGGTTTTAAAATTATCTCAGAATGCAGTAATCTGATCAATAGCAATTCTGGAACACTACACACTGCTCATAAAGTTTCTTTCATTAAAAGAGGAGGTAGACCAGGAGTGAGAATTTCAGTACAGTGCTGTGATTGTAGCCAAACTGACCTGTTATTAGATAAAACTCTAATATAATTTTATTCTTCATTAGAAATGAAGAATTTGGCCTCACTAGACCAGAAGTCTAAGAAACTTTATGTTCTGCCATTAGAAAGTGCCTACACCATATGCTTTAAAGACTAATGACGGAAAAATTTGACAGTTTCATACATATAAAAAGGAATAGAGACAACACTTTCCAAACCTTGAGCCTGCACCTTTCAGCATAAGATGTTCTCTATTTGTGTTTAACAGGTCAGGCTGGAATGATGAACCTTATTGATGATTAGATATGAAATGACTTCGCCCTAAATATACCATGCTTCCATATTTTAATAAAATTTTAGGTTCATTACATCAAAGAACTCTTGATAATCAGTTTAAATTTACTATGGAGTTTAAAGCGCAGATTCAACAACTGGACAATACTATGCAGTCATATCAGATGACACTGCTAGGTATAATCTAAAATACAGCTGAATTCAAATTTTCAACAATTCAGATGGCAGAGCTTTTGTCCCCTCATTCAGAGAGACAGTGTAGGTACTAATAATTTTTTTAAGACAAAGCCCCCTGAAGGACCTTCAAATTGGCCAGCTTAAAGACTGCACATTCTGAATTACCATTCACATTGGATAATTTTGCCCAGATTTAGCAGATGGAAATTAAAACTGTGGTTTGTAAACTGGAAGCAATCTCAGGCAGATTTATATACACATATAAACCACTATACCTATGTACTACAGACATTTTGAATACTTGAAAATTCAACACAATCATGGCCCATAAATAGCTAAAGTCTAAACATGTAACGAAACTGACTGAGTAAAAAAGAAAAGGTTTTCTGAAGGATTTCCTAATTTCAAAGGCAACAGATTATTTTTTTTCCAGTGCCAGAAGTGCACCAGAAAGGGAATGCAGCAGTTAATCTATGAGACATGTCAGAATATCCTGAAGAACAACTGCTTTCTAAGCTTTATTCTCATACTACATTGGGATAACGGCTCAAACATCCTTTCTAAATTTATCTCTGCTGCTGTAACAGTAAGAACAGCTACATAATCAGTAACTGGTGTACAAGCTAACAGCAGTACTTTAAGGCATCTTCCTAAAACCCACAGACAGCACATTTCAAGAAACTGAAGCCAAATATTACCATTCAGTCATAATTTGATGTACAAACATTTCACTACTATCATCTTTTGAATGATTTTCAGGCATAGCCCTATATACTTGTAGTATATAGTAGTGACAAAGACATTGGAGCCTTCATCTGAAAGTTTTGTTTAATTATGGGGTTAAAAAGAAAAATATCTGCTCAAAGCACAGATATTTTTTCTAACAAGTGGTTTCGTTAACATTTTCAGCGATTCTGATCAATGTTTTTTAATTCCCCAAGAATCTGGCCAAATTCAAAAGGAGAAAG
Organism: Lycocorax pyrrhopterus obiensis; assembly: GCA_014706295.1. Classification (NCBI taxonomy): domain Eukaryota; kingdom Metazoa; phylum Chordata; class Aves; order Passeriformes; family Paradisaeidae; genus Lycocorax; species Lycocorax pyrrhopterus. The sequence continues at coordinate 63,123,360 of JACSVZ010000014.1, forward strand.
ATTGCTCCACATCCCAGATGTTTCATGAAGGAGCTCAGTATTTTCAGATCTGCCAGGCTTCATTATTTACAGGATTGCTACCTTACCCCTGATGCTATTAGATTATATTTTTTGTCTTCACAGTTGTTTCCCAAAGAAAACATGTAGCACTTTCATTGTACACTGAATTCAGAGTATTTTTAAGATAAGCTTATCACTAAATGATGATACATTTTTGCACATAAAAGTGAAACTGGAAAAGTTATTGTGCTAATGCATTTCAGCTGTTTGCAGCAGAGCTGGCTAAATGAGTGGCCAACACTTGTTACCAAACAAAATTATCATAAATGCAACCCATTACATCAGTAAGGGAAATACCATGCTCCTTTCGACATTCATCTTTTTTTCTGGCTGCTAGAAATTCTAGTTATGAGTTTCACTATGCTAAGGACAGACCAGTCTTTTCCATACACTTACCCTCTGACAGCATGAATAAGTCTCAGTGATGGATAGGCGGTTCGCACTTTCAATTTATTCTTAAGGATTAATGCATTAACCCACTCCACATGCTTCTCTCCACCTTTGACCATGAAAGCTGGGATCCAAAGGACACTGTCATTCAGCATGGATAGTCTATGCACAAATTTTTCTCTGTCACTCTCATTCCGAAAGCCTCCAAATGCTCTTTGTACAACTGATGGGTTCATGGTAATAAAATCAGATTTAGTTCCCACATCGGCAGCAAACTCCACCACAGGAGCTAGATTGCACCTGAAGAGGAAGAAATTAATGGAAAAATGAAAATAAATATGAAACATTAACTCAGAAAAATGTGTGCATGAAGGGAAAGCTGAAAATGAACATGCAAGCCCAATTCAATTTAATGTGAGAAAAAAATACCAGTGATAATAGGTGTGATAACACGTAGTATTTTACTCAAGTTCGACAAGGATCAGACAAATTTTGAAAAACATTAAGTGCACAGAATGCTGTGAGAAAAAAACCTCCTCTTTGTACATTTGGAAACCATATCATCATGCTCTAGAATGCATCAACATCTAAAGCAGCACTTGTGAATAATATGCTTTCTTAAACCTATTAACTTTCATTATTTGTTTATCATCATGTCACCAACAGCTCTCACACAAAGAAAGCCATGCTAGCAAAATAAGGCATAATTTATACAGTTTAGTCCATGCATTTTTTTTTTACTTTACTTAAAACACAGTATTTAAATATTATTTACAAACTAACTTTTCCCCATATTTAAATGAGTTTTTGGTACTTTGGTTTTTGGTATTATCACTGCAGTTGATAAGATGTTCTGAAATTTGGTATTTTTATTTGACTTGGAACTGCATTTTTTGGAAAAAAGTATTAAACTTTCAAATTTTCCTTCATATCTCATCTTCAAACCCTGTTTAATTTTGCAGTAGCTTTGTGCTTTTTTCTTAGGGTTGAGAAGTTCTCATTATGCCATTGTTCAGCAGATTTTTACCCCAATTATATAAATACATACATAGGTAATCACACATATGCATTGAATGCAGGTGACGAAATGCGATTCAAAAATTAGTTGTGATTTCAGCGACCAGCATGACCTGACTGAAACAAATCATCTCCACAACATCCTCAATGAATTAGCCAGTAGCTAGTATGTCCCAAAAATGTATCCTGACACAAAAATATTTTCATAACTCAACAGACTGCTCTGTTGAGGTAAAGGATGGTAAGAAGCAATGTTGCAATGGGCTCCTCCAAAACATTTGCATGTTATCACACTCCTAATATAAATAGTATTCCATTACTTCTGCAATATTTTATCCACTAGTTTCTTCGAATGGCCAGATGTCCAATGACACATAAAAATAAGTCAGCATTACTTAACACCAATTGATGACCGAGTCCTGACTGATAATACTAATTACCCAGAAAATAATTTTCATTGTGCAATTATCAGTTAAATAAGTGGTCCTGTCTTCTTCAGAAAGACATTCTGAAGACTATAAAGCAAATATATTCCTAGGAGATAAAAAAGTTCAAGTTTCTGATAACAAGTGGGGAGATGTAGGCTAAAGAAATAGCTTTACATTCTTCATTATCTTTATACATGTATTCCACAAACCATCTGCATGCATTTCAGGCTGCTAAGATTAGTATCTTCTAGAAAATGGTAGTTAGGGCATCAGGAAAAGTCCAACTGAATTCAATATTGGCTTTGCAAATTGTTTCTGAAAACCTTAAAACACAAACTTATAACCTGACATCATTAAAAGTTTGTTAAAATCTAAAAATAAACATGATAAAATAATCAAACCAAGTACTTAAAATCAACCAGTCAAATTCACTGAATTACTGCTGCTTTTGAAAATACCTCTTTTAATGGCAGACTGCACAACACAATGAGGGATTTGCACAGTGGATTTGTTTTAGCAGTCACATATATGGATGTGATTAAATCTTTTACTTAAATATGTAAGATGGGTCTTGACATTGCAAATCCTGCTCTGAGTCCAACTTTGAGAAACAGTCCATGTATGTACCAGCACCACCATGTTTAAAAAGCTGTACGACATATGCAAAGTGTGCACATGTAACATAAGTCTTATGGTTCTAATATGATTCCGTACTTTTTGACAGCTCCTTTCTGATCTGTGAACAGCACCAGTGCCTAAACCTTAACACTGTAGTTTGAACACAGCTTATAAATGTAATTTCACCTAAACCCTGGGAAAAAAATCATCATAGGCATACTAAGTACAAGGTGTCCTACCTTGCATGTCATTACTGCTACATCAGTAACTCAAATCTGTATTTTAGAAAGTGTAAGCAATATACATTTGTAACTTACTGCATATTCAGATTTTTCAAGTGTAACTTCAGAAAATAAAGATAAATTCAAATACACTCAGTAACAACAGGACTGCAATGCTGTACCACCCTTACTGTAAAATTTCTTGCTTATAACTAGTCTGAATCTACCCTCATTCAGTTTAAAATTATTGCACCTTGTCCTGGTGCAATAGGCTGGGCTAAAAAGTTTATCCCTATATTTCTTATATGTTTCAGGGCTAATAAAACTGGCTACTGTGTATTTGTATATAGGCCTGAGTATATGTACATAGTTTCTACCTGTTTTGGAGCTTTTATTTTAACCTCTAATACATCTTTATGCTACGCCACAGTTTCATACTGTTGTTGGAATTTTTAAGTTGATTTTGTTCAAAGATGTCAATGACCTCCCACCAATTCTCATGATTCTTTCAAGAAAACTTCACATTCAGAGGCAAACATACATATACAAATTTTCTTTTAAGTGAAATTAAGAAGCCTATTAATTGAACAACTTTTAAATGGTCAATGCAATACCCTTCCCTTGTTGTATTTTTTAATTCTAGCTAATTTGCCATAAGGCACAGAATGCCAAATATAATCACAACAGTGAAGAGGTGGTGAGGGTGTTTCTGCACCAAACGCTTTACCATTACATGCCTAGGGATTTATTCACTGTAAATAAAACCATACTTTTATTGGGGTTTTTTAGGAAGAATATATAGAAGATTGTAATTTACTGAATTTCCTCTTTCTCACATGCCACATTACTAGTACCTTGCAGCATATGAATGCTTAAAAATTGACTCCAAACCACAAGCTTCTTGCCAACACTTTGCATTCATTCTAAAAACAACTTCAGTGTTGTCTTCATGGTAGCATGCAAGTAAGCAGGCTACAGGTGAAAGCTGAGCAAGACAAACTTGCTATGCTACTGTTACTGAGAATATGGGAATAGCAATTAAGAGTCACACTGAGCACTGAAGATTGACTTAACTAAGCAAATAGCTGAAAATACGAGTATTGAGAATATATCACATTATAAAAAAGTTTGCAAAACTCCTGAATCTCCTTCTCCTGAGCAAACTATTGACTGTTTCCAGACAAAAAGACAAAATGAGTTTTCTTCCAGCAAAAAAAAATTATAAAATAATAGTTTTCATGGATTCCTTTTTTATTTTTTTTCCATAAAAATTCAGTTTCAGTATATTGTTTGAAACAAACAATCTTATGGCTATTTTTTTCTATATAAAAGTGTTTAATCAGAAGTTCTAACGACTACTTCTTTCCCTTGCACAAAACTAGCAAATAATTAGTTACTATTTGCTCCCTTACTTCTTCTAAGCACTATCTATGGCAGAAGTGTTTAGAAAATGGTCTAATGAGACAAAGATTGATACATTTTGGAGAGGGGGTTAGAAAAAAACCTAAGTGTATGGGAAACTTTCATAATTCATGTGATTGGTAGTATCATAGGCAGTAATATCCATGGTACCTCAAATTAATACTGCAGTCCCTGTTCTTCCCATGACATCAGACCAGACCATAGACAAAACCTCTGCACAGCCATTTCAACAGGGTGGTTATTCTAAACTTAGTATTAGGCATCAATTATATTATTTAGGAAATCTGTAAACTTAACAGAGGCACCTAACTTACACAAATACTATGTATAACCATGGTACTAAAAGGCAAATATATCTATAAAATATTCCCAGTAAGAATACAGGGGTTCCCACACATGAGCTTTCAGTGTGATAAAACATTTTCAACTGACAAATGCACTGCAATGATATCACTAAAAGGAACACTGGGATAAAAGGGGAAAATTAGGTAATTTCTGAAATATCATGAAGTATTTGAACACGCATAAAACAACTGAGGTACTAAGACACACAGACCAAAAAGTCTCAGTGATTGAACATCTGCTTCTTCCACAACCACCTGTTGCATGTATTAGTTACGTTAAGAAGTGTAGGTAAAAAACTGGTAATGGCTGGAGTTGTATGCCGTAAGAAAATAATGAAGAATGGAGTAGGTGCTCCTACACCACACTTTCACCAAACTGGGTGATCATCCCTGGGTTTGCTGTGCCATCTTTATGGCCCAAACATATCCATAACATACATAGTCTTTTAGAGAGCAGAGCTTAACAAGGAAAATAATGCAATCAAAGCACAAAAATATGCTCAAATGAGAAATCAGTTATTCCACAGAGATTCAGTTCAACTTGCTTTGTCACTTACAGCTCAGGTATATGAATACAAATGTCCAGTACGTAGTATTCATTGACCATATTTCAACTTAATTTTAAATAAAAGCCATTAAAATTTCCTTGAGTAAAATGGCTATCATTTCAATTTTATCTGACACTGAGAACCAAAAGAATATTCTACCTCCAGTAGCATTATGCAAGAAATGGCCATGAATCTGTACACTTCTTAATCCTCTAACAATTGGTGGACTTGAGGTTTACAAGTTGAAATAAATACTTTAAAACACTGTAAAGCCACTGGAAAGAAGTGCTTTATACCGATGCTTTGTTTCATTAATATCTTCTCTTTGTAGAGCAATGCCAAAAATATCACACAGTATTAACCACATACATTCTGAGAAGTCAAAAAAAGAAAATCAGATTGTTGCTGGCAGACACATTAAAACTTTCTGAAACACAAGGCATTACACCTGGATTAGTGTCAATAACATGCACTCCTTCCTGAGTAGCCTGCAAGGTTTTATATCCAGATTGATATCCAAATTCCTGTAAGAATCAAAACAGTAATCTTGAATTCAGTAATTCACGCCATTTCTAAGAAATAATTGGACATGAAAGAAAAATTAAAGGCTTGAGCAAGTAGGAGAGGAAAAAAAGAGTTCAAGACTGAAGACAACCTCACAGCTGGACTATGCTCTACTCAATCTACATGTAAGAAGCACACTGCCCTAATACTTGTGTGTATGTAGCACATCTTCTCACATGGTTCTCCAAATAAAGGTGTGCAGCAGTGCTGTGGTAACTTTCCCACACGCCCAAAAAAGGGAGATTTACCAAAAAAACCCCACGCACAAACTTCCTATTTCCCCCAGCAAATGTAACTATTAGTAAAGTGTATGGATTCTCACATGTTTTGCATACTTCTTTGGTTATTGAAAAAACTAAAGTTGCTTCAAATTAACCATAGGAATCTGGAGTAACAGTGAATCCCCTAACATACTCACTTCATCTCAGTCTTTATCCATGGCACAATAGAGGATGTCTCATGAGAGCTGCAAGGTTAGAGGCTCAGGTACAGCATTGCAGATTCTATTCACATGCAACAATCACAAGGGGGTTTTAATATGAGCCGTGTAAAATATTGACTTGATACACCCTTTCACAACACAAGTTCATAAAAATACTGAATTTATGACTTCACTACGAAGATGGTTTTTGTAACATCATCTGCTAATAAACTTCATTAATTCCTGTTGACCATATTAAAACTTATACTGGTAATCAATAAATTCTTTCTTCGCAGCATCTCCCTTAACACCAGTGACTGAAATGCAAGTTATCAACAACTGACACAGCATAGTGAAGTGTCAGAAAAAGTCTAAGTGGCATTTTAGAAACAGTTGAAAAACACATTATTTACATCTTTCTTGTGAGTCTTGCTGCAAAATTACACCTGAATTAGTTTTGCTGTTCTTCCCAGTACTATTGCTTTGACAACAATATAAAGCAATGAATTTCTATCACTGAAAGTTTTTTGCCGATATAAATAAAGATTTAAAAAAACCCACAAAAACAACAGCAGTGAAATATTGAAAATTATATTTTAATGCATGAAAAACTAAGAAATGGAACTTAGCAGTATCCTGAACACCTGTACCTTTGCCTTTTGATGTGAAAATACCACCACACGACTATCTATAAAGAGCATATTCTATAGGATAATTACAAAGATCCACAGAAGCGTTATAATTCTGATATAGAAAATATAAAAATCTGCAACATTACGAGGACAGGAAGGGTTAAAAAAAAATTATTATCCTTGCAATAAATTCAGAAAAAATGATGATTTTCATTGTTTTGGAGAAGCACTTCGGAGTTGTTAGAATGGAATGCTAACAGAAGTTTGAACCTTCCAAAATGGAGAACAGCTAAAAAGGCAGTCACTTAGATTAAGACTGTTCTGAACATTTTCACCTCTTAAAACAGTCAATGGAAAAAAAAAGCATACCATTCCTGAGTTTCCAACTGTTCAGAAAACTACTAAATTAAAGGCTCTATATTATCAACAATAGGAGTAAGTGATTTTAAAATAATGGCATCCTTTTTTCTCAGGATAGTTATAAGAATATTCAGGGAAGATTCAGGCTAATCCTAACTGCTCTACATTTGGATGCTTATAGGGCATGTATTTATTTAAGCAGCCTTTTTGGAACCCATGATCATTTATATAGGGGTGTAGAGAAATCACTTCTTACTGATACTTCCTGAGCGTTCTGGACTTCTGTCCTTAAATATCCTCCTAAATCACCTACTTAAGGACTAACTTCTTTAAAAAAACAACAACCCCACAATGTGGCCACACAAGTCAAGCCCTCTCCAAGGCTCTCCTGCGGTGGAGACCACCTATGCCTGGCTGACTGAGCTCCACCAGCGCTCCCCTTCCTCAGACACTCAATTCCCTGAGCAAGAACATTGGAAGATGATGGCTTTCCTCTGCTTTAATTTAATGTTTCAATGTAGTGTGACAGGTTTAAGGAAGAAACAGAAGGCAAAAATAGAGCTGCCACTTTTGAGATCTGAAAAAGGTCTAATGAGCTAGTCATGGTATATTCAGATGTTATTTTTAGAGGAAGACTCATGCTTTAAAATATGTCTGTTAAATTGGCAATTTGGCTTTCAACAGATCCGCTAGCTCCAAGGATTTAGCTCTACTTGGCATAACAGCCATGGTCCAAGCAAGGTATACTAAAAAATATTTGGACATAAAAGCTGATATGAATTACAAAAACAAGTTCCAGAATATAGGTAAATTAATATTCCAAATATCTTTATTCTAACAAATTTACAATGGTTTTTTTTTTCCTAGCAGCTGAAGGAACAACACGCATTAATGAAGCTACTGCTAAGTTCTTATTATTAATTTAAATTGCTCTCCTGAAATAAGACACCACACCTAGTCATGGTATGATTAGGCCTGTCCTTTTCTTCTGCCTGACCATATCTGCTGTCTTCTGCTCATACCACATATGATGCTTGCTTCTGCATATCACAAAAATCAATACGCTAGGGAGAGAATCAAAACAGATTGTCCTCCCCTGTGTACAGGACAAACCAAGACATCTGTTAAAGGATATATTCTTGCCTCTCAAAAGGAAAAAAAAAAGGACTACAAGCTTTTTCATTTCAACTTCACTAACCACAAGCATGGTCAAGTTAAAAAATGAAAGTCAAAGTATGCTGGATAATAGAGCTACATCTGCCCAGCAAAATTGTATCACCAGTGATGGCAAAAACATCCATTTGGTTCCTAAATGCTGACAGAGTTAGCAGGAAGAAACTCCAGTGGGAAAAGAAGAGTTGTAACATATAAACTAGGCACTTCAATCCAAAGAAAGAAGCAACTAATATCTTTTCATGGCTGTTCCTTGTCAGAGCAGCCCTAACCTATTAAAAAAGCTTCACTCAACAGGCCTGTTCTCCATACTGTCCAACTGAAATGAAAGGGACTTTTCCAGAAGTGGTGTCACCACAAGAAAAAACACAGTAAATTTACTAGGGTTTGTTTGACTGGTTGGTTTTAACCAAATAACTCCAAAACTGAACTTAGCCTCTGCTTTTGAAGAGGTCTCATCATGAATGTCAAATTAAATCATTAAAAAAAAAAACCAACAACTTACTCTGATTTTTGATATTGTTCAGATTCTGAACCCAAAGCTGAACTGTTTGGTACATACTGGCTGCCAGAAGTAATTCCAAGTAATTACTTGACAATGCTTAGTATTGTTATTTTACACTTGCCCAAAATACAGCTGCATTTTTCAGAAACTCCTACATAACCACTGCATTTCAAAATATACCACTTACTATAGCAAGTTTATCTGCTCTCTAAGATGAAACAGCTAACTCAGCCCTGGCTTGGTAATTCTAGCATGTGGAAGTGCAGACAATGTGGGAATAAGATGTACTTATTCATCTAATCAGATATTTTGGAATGCTTCAGACTCTCTCTGGGTATAGTATCAAAATGCAGCACACTTTAGGTCAGCTCTAGAAGGGCTGTAGTAGGGGCACACAGACCAATAGTTCCTAATGAGGTATAAAAGCATGAGAAGTAAAAAGGAAAGGTATATGGGAAACAGGAAACAGTTTATAGTCATCACAGTTCAGGATTTTTTTAATAGCAAAGAGTCTCCATGCTTCCCATTTTAATTAGATGGACCACATTTTCCATGTGGTCAAAATAAGCATGACTTCACAATCTTGTGAAACTTCTGTGTGTTTATCCATTACTATTAACACCTTCACACCACCTTTTTAGGATATTGAGTTCATAATACTGCAAATACTGTTGGATATCTGTTGTGTCCTCTTCACTTTCACAGACCTTCACAGTTTTACCATTTTACCATTAAATTAATGGTATTGTTGGTTTCAACTCTAACATAAGAACTGTTCCTCTAAGAAACAACTCTCAGAGACAATTTTCCTTCAGATCTCACCCCCCCCCCCCAATAAAATACAATCAAAATCAACTGAATATATTTAACCAAAATAGTATGACATACTTGTCACAGCACACAGGCATACTGCACTTAGTGCCAGAAGATTCTACAGAACTGTCCTTCACCAGCCTATATACCTGGATACATTCAGTAACTCCTTTCCAGAACACCCTCGGGTGGCACCTAAGTGAGGACATTTTACTTCTAGAGACATCACGCAAAAGCAAAAAGATTAACAGAGTGTCGTGGTACATTTTAATGCTAGAATCCTAACAGCAATATAGGTAAGTGCTTATGAAGCACTCCAGAACCTCCTAATTACACCATGTGATTACATATTAAGCGATGTACAACTTTTTCTAAATGGAAGATGAGGAATGTAGGAAACTAACTCTGACGAATGATTTGCTTTTTTCTTTAACTTCAGTTACAAACAAATTCCTTGCTATTTACTTTAAACTGATGCTATGTAACCACACATGCACCAAGACTTAATTAAATAAATATCACATAGTTTAAATTATAATAGGTAAATTTCTAAAACATTTAAACTTTCATTTGTAAATAAATTAAAAAAATTAAAAATCACTGTATTGAAACACCCTATAGGCAGTAGGGCCAAGCATGTTATTCCCAGAACATTAGAGATTATTAATCACAATACTGTCAGACTCACTAGATGTTATACAGACCACTTTAATTATCATATACCATATGAGAGGTGTTTCATGGAATCATAGAATGGTTTGGATTGAAAGGGGGCCTTAAAGATTATTTAGTTCTAAATCCCCCACCATGGTCAAGGACACCTTTCACTAGACCAGGTTGCCTTCCCTAAGAAAATTTTAATCTAGAAAATCTAGTATCTAATTTTTTCTGTAGTCCTGTTAAATGAATCACATTTAATCTCAGAGACAGTACAAAAGTCTGCCATGTGCCATATGCTAAATGCAGTTTAAAACTGTGGTAATTACTTTTGGATTTCCTCTGTAGTTAGTAAGGATGCTAATTTGAATAACTAGTGGTACAAGTAAGACAAATAAGGAAAATGAAAGAGAAGTGTGCTATTGCTTCAGTTGCAACTTGCTAAAATACCTTTCAAATGAAATACAAAACTCATGTATATTCTTCTTTTATTTAGGTACTGCAAGACTGTAATTTCTTTTCCATGTCCTTTTACTATTTATTGCCACCATCATTCTTTAAGGTGAAAAACAAAAAAGCAAATAACTCACAATGACTACTATTTCTATATTGCTTTCTGTCACAACCCTCCTGTCTTCTGCCCTTTCACCCTTCTCAAACCAAATAATCTGCTTCAAAAGCAAAAGTACCTATATCTTGCTCAGCATTTTCTACATAGTGCCAAGCTGTCAAAGGAGGCCAGCTTTGACATGATACATGAAACCCAAAGGCACTCTATTGCCTGTGTTTGAAGAATGAATAAAAAGTGAAACATACCAATTTTTTCCCCCAAACTGCAAGAACAGATTTTTAAACCAATGTGAAGGGATATACTTGGGTGACTTTCAACTACCTCAGGGGCAGCCTGGTTCAACATCAATACACCACACTGAAATTTAACTACATGCTACACAAAAGTAATGCAGTAATTTACAAAAAGCCACCTGTGTTGACCAAGAGCTAAGAAAGAGTATTTTTAAAAGAGAAACCGTTTTGCATTTATTCTATCAAGACCTCTATAAGAACAATTTTGTCTGGAATAAGAACAGCAAAAAGCAAAAGTAAGTAGTGCAAACCTCCCTCCCTTGTGCAGAGGCACATGGCAGCACAGAGAGGCTTGTCTCCACCGGACCCTGGGGGGAGGAGGTGTCACACAGCAGACCCCTATGGAGAGGAGCCTGCCGGGAGCTGACAGACGGGCGAACAGCGCGTGATCACCCCATACAAGGACATTTAGGAAGCCTGTTGCTGATGTGGCAACACAGGATAGGTCACACCATATAAGGAAATACTGTGCCTTGGCAAAGTGTGTAAAACCAGCTCATTCCTTTGAATAAATGATTCAGATTCCCTGCCGGTCTGGGTCTGTGATTCAATCGCCAACAAATGGTGCCCTGTGTGAGTAATTTATTATACGCCTAACTGTGTGTCCGTCAGTGAGCCCCATGGGACTTGAAGTGCTGCTGAAAGAAGCAGGAATGCTGGCCAGCGATAATCCCTGCTAGTTGTAGGTGAGCCATGGGGGACGTAGGGGATGGAGTATCCCAGGAACAGAACGTCCCAGAGACGTTGGAACGGATTTTAAAGAAACACGGCAGGAAAGTTGAGTCTACAGATTTGAACAGACTCTTGTTCTGGGCAAAGAACTGTGATTCAACTTTAGATAGGACCAATATTTTTGATCCTCAGACATGGGACGCTTTAGATGCGTTGTGGGACCGAGTTACATGCAGCGATGCGGCGCTGACAAGAGCTTTTGTGGAGGACAGCATGCAAGGCGCTCATAGCGCATGCGGCACCCAGAGACCGGACAAAGAAAAACGCTTGTGCCATGGCGGCAGCTGTGCCGAGCCCTTCTGCGCCAACAGCGAGGGACCGTAAATCTGTTGGGGGTGTGGGAGAAGAACCAGAAGATGGCCCCTCGTCCCCCAACACATTTGATCCTGGAGGGGAAACGGATGGTACCGTAGCAGAACTCGCACCGCCCCACGCCATGCGGCATCAGCTAGAGCCGTTTCCTGGTGACTGGCTGGAGCCGGGGGTGAGCGTGTTCCCTCTCTGTTTGCCTTCTGTGAGAGTGCAACAGCAGCAGCAGACACGGTGAGGGGAGAGCGTGCGGGGCCACTGCACCGGTGAGCACATGGCAGAGCCAGAAACCGGCAGCGAGCACACGGCAAAGCTGTGCAGCGGCCGCGCCCAGCGGCCGCCCCCACACCGCGGATGGGCGGGATCAGTGGTGCTGGGAGCTGGCGGGGCCGCGGCTCCGCTCAGCGCATGGCGGGGGCTGCGCGCAGCTCTCTGCATGTGAGAGGTGAAGAGACGGGCCGGTGGGACCTGCGCAGCCGGCGGGACCCGCGCCGCTACAGCCAGGGCTCCCGTTCCCTGCAGACTCTTGGGAACTGATACTGTGCTGGAAAAAAGGACGGAGTAGACCAATGGCCCCTTCCTCAGGGGCGGTGGGGTGGGGCTGCAGCATTTGCACTGGCTTGTGCGAGAATGCCTGCAGGCTAGGCATGTCGTTCCTGCAGCTGGTCCATAGAACTCTTCTGTTTTCGTTATTTAAAATGTTGCCACAATCCTGGACCCTATCTCAAAGACTGCTTTTTTACTGCACCACATTTTAATACCCTGCATTGTTCTGATTGCTTTTTGTGATAGATAATAATTCTAATTTGTGACTACCTTTTCAAGCAGAAATTAGCTGATACGTTTTTTCGAAGTACTCTTTTCTGTGAAATAGTGAAGTATTTAAGCAGTTGAAGATAATTACCTTGCTTATTCTTGCTTGGTGAGTGCTTGTTGTTCTGTTAGATGTATTATTTTACTGTTCATAGTAAGAAAACTGCATGTTATGTTACACATTTTCTTGGTAAGTTAAAAGATATTCATGTTAAATGTTGTTAGAAAAGGCGGGGGTGCAGGGATGGGGTGTGCTCCCCACAAAAGACTGCAAAGAAGTTTATATGTTCTTAATTTTTCAATCGCATTCAGAATGATCACAAGATTATTAATAAAGTTTTTAGGCAATTTTGTAAATATTGTAGAGAAACCCTCTCAGTCACAGTTTGAGGCTCTGGCCAAGCCCTAGCCCTGGCTGACTGGGGATTATACCATCAGACCCAGGTGTTTCTGCCCTAAAAGTGTAGTTAAGTCATTTTGACTTGCTAATTTGATCTTAGAAAAGCCAGGCCCTCTTTCAAAGTAAACTTGAAAGTCTTGCCTAGGAAAGACTTTCTAAGTCCTCACTGTGAAACAGGACCTCCCAGCAGTTGCAGACTCTGAGTGATGGTAAAAGTTTTCGACAACTTTACGTTGTTCCTCAAAGTTCTAGCTGTTTAATCGCTGTCATAATTCTTATTTGTGTAGAACAAAAAAGGGGGAGTTGTGGGAAGAGATGGAATAAAGTTGAGTTACAAGCTGTAAAACCTGCCTGCAGAGGCACATAGCAGCACAAAGGAGCACATGGCAGCACAGAGAGGCTTGTCTCTACCAGACCCTGGGGGGAGGAGGTGTCACACAGCAGACCCCTATGGACAGGAGCCTGCCGGGATCTGACAGACAGGCGAACAGCGCGTGACCACCCCACAGAAGGACATTTATGAAGTGCGTTGCTGATGTGGTAACACAGGATAGGTCACACCATATAAGGAAATACTGTGCCTTGGAAAAGTGTATAAAACCAGCTCATTCCTTTGAATAAACGATTCAGATTCCCTGCCGGTCTGGGTCTGTGATTCAATCGCCTACACCCTTGTTTTATTTTCACTGTAAAAATAATGGTCTTGTCAATAATATAGGCATGAATTTAAATTTAGGGAATCACATGGTGATGGTTAGTGTTTCAGATTAATTTCAGATAAGGCCTGTAATATGTACATCAGATTAAAACATTTCTCCTAGCTTTTCTCCAAGAAACATAGTAGCCTGCATCTTCAACAGCAGATAAAAACTTACCTTATTACAAAGTCATGGCTATCAATTTCTTTACCACAACCACTCTTCAGAAGGATGCCAGAATTCCCAACAACTGCACAGGTTTTAAATCGGCGATTTTTCATTGGGGAAACTTCAGGGAGAAGGCTGTGCAAATTCTGAGAAATGTTTAGAGTGCGACGTCTGTCCAGTACATAATGAATTATATCTCCCGGCTTGAAGCTGCTTTTGACCACTGAGACGTCTCTTTCAGCATCCAAGAACTGAAGAATGTTCTTCCTGCATTGACAGAAAAATGCACAGATAAAACCCAACACTCCCTGCTTGAATGGAGTTTATCTAACAGCAATACAGACTGTTCAAGGCATTCAACCTGAAGCAGAGGGTAGACAGTGTCAGTCCTACTACGGTAATTTCCAATGCTCTAGGATGGAGTTAGAGCAAAGCTGTTAGGATGGCATTCACACTGTGGTTACAATGTAACACATAAATACTACAGAACTAGAGTTTAATGACTTGTACACACAAAGGCACCGAGAAACAAAGGGAAGATAACTGCAAATTTGAAGGCATACTGTGTTTGACTATCTTCACAAAATTCTGGAATTAAGACATTTTTAAAAAGGACTGTGGCAGTTTGTTTTCATAAAAACACAGTTAAATACATGATCAGGAAACGTCATCTCTTATAAATCAGCTTGGCCCAGGAAAGGCCATGTTTTCTTATAGATTCTCATTTCACCATAAGAGTAATTTATTCAGTTTAGCATAAACTTCCTCCTCATTAACTCAAGTTTAGCTAAAGCTATCCTAATTAACTTGATATGAGAATACACCCAGTCCTTTGTACTAATTGGAACAAAACCAGCTTAAAACATATTGCAAATTAAACTACTGCAGCTCAGGGTCCAGTCAAGCTGTTAGCTGAACTCAAAATCACTTACAAACTCATCAAGAGTTTGAAACATTTATGATCTTTTCTGCAATTAATTGTTTAAACTATTAGACAGGTTCAGACACACATGACCAAAATATGAGGGTTTAATAAACTACCATGGATCAAGTGAACTATGACAGTTAAACAGTTACAACACTCCCAGCCCCCAGCAAGTAACTGATGAAGAATGTTTGCTTTTATGTCAGCTGAAAAATGAAATCATGGTATCTGCTTATGGGGCGATCCGGATGCTCTGCCTAAGAAGTGGTAAAGCAGCTCAACCTTGCTTCTATTTGCAAAAGTTACCAGTGCCGATGGAAAAGAGGGTGTTGAAGAATACTGAAACCAGCCTGACTCATCAATCCCAAAGTTAAACACTCTATTCTGAAGAACAGTCTTTCCTGACAGAAACTGGCACTGGTGAGGATGCAGCAGACAGAGCTCCTGATAATGGAACCAGTGACAGTGCTGATAATTTAAATAAAGCTGCAGAGCTAATACATCTGACTGTCAATCACTTTATAGTACAAAAGCCAAGGCCCTCTTTTTAATGGCAGAGAATTCTACATACCCCTTCTTGGATGGAGTGTGTATGTAGCTTCCTCCCTTGAGTGGGAATCCCCTTCCAGATTACTCCTTAAGGCTGAGTAAAAGAGACTTGCCCATGGTCACTGGTATGAGTAAGTACCATCAATTTCTACTTGATTATTTTGCTAGCTGTAATATTGTTGCTTCAATATGGCTTCAGTAAATAGTGCACTATACTAGAATTTATAACTGTACTATGTATTAAATAAAAATGATCTTTTAGTCTAATCATTATCATTATGATCATCAATAAATAATTTACTTTAATAACTTAAGAATATTTGGTTTGCCACCCTTAAGCTTGTGGGACAAAGCTGCATAAAGATTCAACTGCACTTGCATGATCCTTTAAACATAAACTGTTGACCAAGTCTGGGGCTAAGACTGGATCCAACCACACCTTCCTCTCTGAGAAGGAGGTTTTAGCATGCAAGGGGTTTAGAAAACAAGTTCTGTACCTCATAACTCAGTGAGAGAGATTCTCTAATAAATTCTGTTCAAAGCTTCCATTCTGCCTGTGACAGGTGGGGGACTGGGGTCCAAAAACTGGCACACATTCAATACGTAGGTTGAAAAGAGATACTTAATGACTGCAATGTAATGACTAATGTATGCAATGACTAATGCCTGCACTGGCAGTGTAGAGCAGTTTTAATACACTCTTGACATAAAAAGCTGAAAAACTCCCCAGGCAGAACTGCAGGAGCCACTGATAGTTCAGGATTGCAAGCGAGCAAAGCTTTACAAGCTTGTGTCCATCTGTGAAGCTGGTATGTTTGTGAAGAAAGATCACATCTGATACCAAGTACAACACTGTTACGGAACAGATAGGGAGTGCTGAGCTATGGCAGGGTATTTAGTACATAATAAATCTACTTGAAACTTTTGCCTCTGCAAGTCTAACAAGAAAAGAAGAAAAACAAAAACTTTATATTTTTCACTGTTGTCAGTAGGTAAAGTGGAATTTAAAACAAAATAGATATTTTGTTGACTAAGAGAATGTTATTTTTGCATATTAAGCTTCTAGAGCGGAACTTCCTTAGAGCACATCAAAACAGGAAAAGATAACTAGAAATGTTATTCTAGCAGTTGCAACACTCAGTCACAGCCATAAAGGGGAAATAATCTCCCACAAGTTAAAAGGGATGAACTATAGAAAAACCCATGCTCACTAGCCAGATAGTGTTGCTGCCTCAAGAAAGAAGAGTATGTCTGAATCTTGCAACCAACAATACCATGTAACTGATCTTAAAGGCCATAGGAGAAGAGAAACATAATAGAAGTGTTTTTTAAGTAATTCCTCCCATTTCCTAAACTTAGCCAAAAAAAAAAAAAAAAAAAGGAAAGGAAAGAATACCTGGACTGTGTAGGACTATCTGTTACAGCTGTCACATATGAAGGAAGCAGCATCAGAGCAAAGGCATCTTTTGCTGAGGCACATGAGGGACTCAGAATAACAAAGCAAGATAGACAATGTTCAAATTCTGAGCATAGCTTTTGGGAAGGCCAGGCAAGATATTGCCGTAAAAGGAACACTCAAATTTGGCCTTTAAACTGAATGGACTTTAAATCTCATTGGGTTTGATATCTTAACTTCATGGGCACTCTGCAACAGATACATCAACTACTATTGATTCGTTATTTATCTACACCCACTGACAAAAGACCCTCTAACTAATTAAAGTTAGAAAGTGGTATGTTTATTCAGGCACCGGCGGGCAGCATGGGAGTAGCCTCCTAAAGACATGCCAGCGAAGTACAAGGTTCTTCACTCCTAATTTATTACCTAAAGTTTTACACCCTTTACATATGTATGACCCAAGCACCACCCATTCCCCGCTCTGTATTAAAATGAGATCATTAGTCCTTCACACATGCGCAGTTTCTCTCTTGAATTGAGTCGGTGGTCTTGAATTGGGTCAGTGGTCCTGAAAGATGAAGTCAGGAATGTCTTCCTCATAGTGACCTCTTTACCTTCCCACTGTTGGCAGGCCTTCATGACCTGCTGATGCAGCCCAAGATCTCTTACTTTTGATTAATTATTACAAAACTCATGTGCTGTTCTTGATTCTATTAGTTTCAATTTGCTTTGATGAGAGTTCATTTATTCTGTTTCCCTTAGACTTAAAACAAGAATATAATGGCAAATAATACATCACTTAGCTCTAGCTTAAGCATCATTAACTTATCTTTTGTTTTTCTACCTCGCATTCTAAACAGTACAAATTGCTTCTGACTTTTAGCTAAAATTTTAACCTTTTAAAACCTTGACTCACTATAAAACAAAAAAGAGCAAGAAAGAAAGAATTGCCCAATCTAGAAGCATTAAAAATTACTGCAATTATTCATTACATAGGAAGAGAGCTACTACAGCTGGGGCTGTAAAGGGTAACATGAATGCATCAGAAGCTATGAACATCATCAGCAAATCTATCGAGGGACTCATTTCACGTGAAGTCTGACTTGAGAAGAGATGACCACAAATGAGTCTCAAAACCTCAAAAAATTATGTGAAACATACAGAAACTAGATTTCCGACTACAAGTCACATGATCACCAGAAGATTTGCTTTAGTTCCTGATGCCTAGAAAAAATTGGCCTGACACTGTCCATGTAAGCAAAAAAGTAGCAACATTTGTGCATGAACACAGTATCTTCTGTATTATTTTAAAAAATAAGAGGAAGGCAGTGAAGTTATGCAAACAGTACCAAAAAAAGTAAAAGCACCTTGGCTTCCATTATTTACTTGGTTACTTACATTCAAAACTCATTTATCTATATGCTGATAAAAGTCCTCCAAAGAATTTCATGTGGACCTGAATTAGAATCAGATAATCAACCACCCAACATAGCTGAAATTTCTAAAATGTCTACGGAATTTATTTTTCAATAAAACATTGAGATGGGCAGAAGTCACTAATCTTAGTATCTTCTCACTTATTTAAAAATGTTTTCTTGTCTGAAGCTGTTATTAGCATATTCAATTAAATGTGCACACATGTATTGCAGTACACAATAGAATCCTTGTATAAGAGACATGCAATAATGCTAACATTAATATATTTTTTATTGATTCATCTGGCAGTATCCAGGTATCTTCTAATACTGAAAGTAATATGATAAATAACGCAGAGTCCATGCTACTGTTTTAAGTTCCTCTGTGCAACTGACTCACCCATACCATGGGGATAACAGTACTTCTGATTTTCACATAAGCACTAAGAGAAAAAAAAAATTACCGAGGGACGTAACAAATACTGAGCATACATACGTGAGTGTCCCAGTCAGTCTTGATGCTGATTAATAACAGTAACTTGTTTAAACCTCTGTTCTGTCCCACAAAGAGCACTAAAAATAGCACAACAAGGTTATTCTGATTAAAGAGACACGACAAAATAATGACAAGTAAGTGCTAATCCACTTCAAGCTGCATATTAAATTCAAAAGTAAGCTCGATTCCACCAAGGGAATAAAAGAGCATGATTTTTAGTAAACCTTGAAGAAAAGGTGTTCTGCAACCTTAAGCTAAAATGTGTAAACAAACAGTTTCATTTGAGGTGGTCTTCAAGTTTTTTATGACAAATAAAACTGTATCAGGGTGTGCCCCGAGCCCTTCCGTGGGCAGGTGAGACCGATGTGGCTCACCCTTAATTGCAGCCAAGCAGCTGCTTGTAACATGCTTACATGACTCAAAAAACCATAGTGTCAATCTGTGGCTGACCTAGGGTTTTTCTTTGATAAGCAGAAACAGATCTCCATAATATTCAAGTACCAACTGAAACTCCCGGTTATCTGATAGAGTTCATGCAACAGATAGTAATGTCTCTGAACAGCTTTCCAATTGTTAAAACTATGTACTGCTCTGGGGCAACATGGTGAGATTTTTCTCATTATGTGCATTTTTCTAGTTTTATTTTGTACTGTGGTCTTTGCACTACAAAACTTATATAATCTCAAAGTATTCTTCATCTGCCTCAGAACTGTGTGAATGAAGGTAAGAAAACAGACCACTCGTAGATTTGTAAGATTACAAAAACACGTATATTTTTAGACATTCTCAAGAAAACTGAAATAAGATGTCCAATGCTTTTTCTGGGAAAAATCATTTATTTAGAGGCAGGCAGTGCCATAAATCCTTGCTACTGGACTTCAGTGGACCCCAGGTGTGAGGGGAAGCCTCTGGAGCACATCCTCAGTGCCCAGAAGGGTTCACCAGCAAACACATGATGGAACAGAGATGGAGTAAGTGTTTACTGGATCCTTTCTGTGCCCACTGAAGATGTGCCTTTATCTACATGTCCCCCAGCCCATGTTTATCTAATATGTTCCTAATAATCCCTTACTGGAAGCACAGTATTCCTCAGACCTTTTCCACAGCAGCCGAGGCTGCTCTTGTTCCTCATGCCTTGCTTGTGAAGGACAGACTACACCTAATTCTTAGCAATATCCTTCATTTACCTGAGGATAAGAAACCACTCAACTATTTTTTTAAACTTTTATGTTGTAGATTTCTAATCTCTCCTCTTGATCTTCTGCAGACTCTCTCTGACGGGCCTTCATAGACAACTCGATTTTCTAACCCTAGCAAATCCTGACTCTGCTTTGCACTCCACAGCTAGAAGAAAGAAGGTGGCTCTCAGCCTTTGGAATCACCAGGGATTATGGCCTAGATAAAACATGATTTTTTGCCAACTAGATTAGTTTAATTAAAAAACAACATGTAGGAACAAACTCTGTGGTAACAAAAGGTCACAGCTTGCTCTTGTGCATGACTAGAGTTCCAGCTCCTGTTGGTTTCTTGAGGAGGCAGTGGGGACCACAGGTATTTGCACCTGTGCTGGGTTTTACTTTAGTCTGAAAGGAAGTTTTAAGAAAAGTCCTTCCAGGAAAGCAGCATTTAGAATCATAAGATAGTTTGTGTTGGAAGGGGACATGAAAGATCATCTAGTTCAACCACTAATTTGGATTTGTTAAAAACATGCCTAACTGCAAATAACCCTGGAGCTCCCAGCTGATGGAGGCCACACAAACAGAAGTGCCATAATACAAGGGAACGGGCATGCAAAAGGAAAAGCGGGCTTTTAAATAGACCATGACTCAACTACTGCTTATCACAGGAAGGTCGTTCATATACCAGCTTTTCATGAAGATAAGCAAGGTAGAGTAAGATAGATTGGCAAGCAAAAATCACCTGAGGTTTATCATGACTAAACCAGACCAGAGAACCCCAGATTCCATGACTTTGACACAAAAATGATCAGAAGGAAACAGTGCAAATGGCTTCAGAACATTGTTCCAAAAGCTTCAGAGCAACTGTAGTGCTCCACTGCTTGTTCGGTATTCACTGCTTTCACTTCAGGGACTTATCACAGCTATTTCACAATAACTCATAAGAAAAAAAGTTATAATAATCTGAAACTTATGAAAGAGGAAGATGCTTTTTTTTTTTCTTTAGATGCTGCTAACGTTTTACAAGTTCTCCCACTTTTCTGACAGGAAATATTCTCTGTTAAATTGCAGAGAAATACATTTCCTATGTACTTTTAAAACATTTTGCCTTCCTCCAATTCATAACCCTCTTCTGCTCCTTTCAGCATAAATTCCCATATCTAATCAGAAGTAAGTAGAAGAAAGTCACAGATATTGAACTGTGGTTCATTTCACACAGGTCACAGATGTGCTGTCACCAGCCCTGTGTGGAAGGCTTCCCCAGATAGGTGTGTACCATCTCAGCCACGTCCCTACTTTCCGAAACTATAGCCTTCAGTACAAATGAAGTCTTATTTCTGTAACCATAAGGAAAACCTTCACATTGCCACAGAGAGTAGAAAGGACTTGAAACATAAAACCTTAGCAGATGGTGGACTCTTCTTCATGACTGAAATAATTGAGATAGAAAGGGGAGCCAAAAGAGCAGTCTTCTTCCCTTTCTTCCCTTTGTCACAGGAATTATCAATTCTTCTTCAAAGAAGTTGCCAGAAATGAGAAGGGTAACATCAGTTGCAAAAATCACTCTCCCACTAAACCAGTCATTGTCAAGGCAGCACATTTCACACAGTCTCAAGTAACTAGTAATATCCATAATTTCCACCTCAATCACAGAAAGTCTAGCTCTTTCTTCTTAAGCGTGCTTAGCATCTCCAAAGGGCTGCTGCCCCCCCAAGAGGGCTGCTACACCCCACACACTGCCTTCTCTGGCTGCAAAATCCTAGAGCACCAGAAACCCAGTGGAAGCTTTCCAGCCTTCCATGGGGTCCTGATAAAGGATCTTTACCACTCATTGACTCCTATCTGAGCCTGGCCTTGCCAAGAATTCATAAGGCCTTTGAGGCTGACAGACACATCATTAACCTGAGCAAAAATGAAATGGCCAGAGATGATGCCCACAAAATCAACAAAGCAACAGCAAAGTATAAAATTCTAGATGCCAGTCAACAAGGTTTGACACATTACTGACCAAGAGTCCTTGCACCAAGCAAAACTCGCTATAAAATACTTTCTACATTTGAAAATTGCTAATGTGGGTGGCAAGCTGATGTAGGACGCAAAAACATCTGTCATTTATGGGTGACTGTAAGTTTTTTGAAATATCTTTATGCTGTACACTAATGGCTTCACAAATTATTTCTCCACTGCTTAGAACTGATAATATTTTATGTATTATTCAACAGGCACTAGCTTGGTTTTTGTTTCTCTCTTACTGTTACTTCCCATGGGCAACCTCACACCACAAGACCACCAACCACTGTTTACGTTAACAGCTGCAATTATAGACTATGCATCATCTTCATGGTCTACACAGTGCATGTAACATTCTGGCAGGCTGAGCAGTTAGTTAAACCACAAGAACACTGTAGGACTTTGCTAGACACTTTTAAAGTTAGTCCTGATAGGTGCGTAAGTGTAAGACTACAGCTAAAACACTTCTTACTGCTGTAACATGGAAGAAACATGTATAGCACACCACCTGTACAAGTGAGAGAATGTACACAATTTAGTCAGCATCAGACTGAAAGACATCATAAGGGGTTGCATGTGGCTTCCTCAGTGAAAAGCATGCCTGACATCCCTCCCTCACCACTGAGAGCCATAACTGAACGTGCTATGCATGTCAGCAAAGAGGATTACTGGAAAGACTATGCCTAGCTGGGAGCACTGACTCCTTTTGTACAGTTCATGTCAGCTTCTGGCCCTAAGTCACATTAAGCTAAAATAATTTACTGGTTCACACCTAGTCTCTGCCCCAGTGTTCATAAAGGTAGCCATTTCCTCTGAAACAAGACTGGCAATGTGGACTTCTAAATAACCTCAGTTTTATGCTCTCTACGGTACAGAAAATCTTACATTACAGTGGAATCTCTATCGCCTGTGCTTAAGACAGTGTACAAGATGCAGTGTTTTCTTCACTCTGCTAATGAGACAAAAAAAACCCTTCCCTGCACAATATTTTAAAAAACCCCAGATATCACAGTGCTTCTTAAGTACACAATAGTAATTTATTAAATAAGAGAAACTTCCCCCTCTGGAAAACAATAAAGATAAAAGTTATTTTGAAACTCATGAATTTAGTAGATTGAGATGATACACATGTATTAACAGGATGAAAAAATACTAAAGCATTCTCTACTGTTTTACCTCTTTGTCTGAATGATTTATTTTGCATTTGAACAGGTGGAAAATTAGCATAATTTTCTCTTTTAATTTTAACCAAAAGATTATTGTAATATTTTTTCTTGTTTGTTGTTTGGCTTGAGCGGCGAAGTGTATTGGTTTTAAATGGTTCTCAAATACAATACGCAATTTTCCAGTAAAATGACTGGGAATAATTCTTGTCTCTACTTACAGTCACTTGCTCATTTCAAAATCAGTTTACTTCACAAGTAGAAAAAGCTATTTTCTTCCAACTGTCAGACACATAACTTATGATACATAAATTTCTAAGCTACCTTTATCTTCTCTATGCTTTAGAATTAGGGACATAAAATAGCAGTCATTAAAAAAAATCTCTAAATTCCTCCTTCAGAGAAGTTATGCTTTTATACATGGAAACAATGCCTGTTTAAGGGGTTTGTAAACTGCCCTATAATTTTAAAAAAATTAAAAATGTAAAATTTCAGAAGTAGAAAGGGAAACCACATTTTAATTAGATCAAATTTTAATTCAAAATCTTAATATTCAGAAAATCAATTCTAATCTGCTATGTGATTATTGTTAAAAATAGTTAATTTCCCTCATTTTTCATAGAACGTGACACTCTTAGTTCTCCACACTGCCAATCCATGGTCCACATGCTTCTTTCCTGGGCCACCTTCCTGATGAAAATGGGGAAGATACGACACGACACACTCAGAGACATCTGCTTGCTACTCTCTGTGGTTCCAGGGTGCAGAGATCCAGTATAAATACTAAGCCACATCAGAACTATCACTCACTTTAACTCTGCTACTGGGTTGCTCCCTCAGCATGAGTGTAAGGCTCTTTTTAGCCTTTCCGATCTCAAGAAAAGAAACTGCATAAGACATAGGTATAGTCAGTGTCTGACCCTGAGACGTGGACCAGCCACAGTCACAACTGGATTCACAGCACTTGATGGCCCAGCTATTGACTCCTGGATCTGAGCTGTTTGCCTAAGCTCCCTCTGTAGTCAAGGGAGGAAAACTGGTATGCCCAGGGTACTTACACCTGTTCTATTTCAAACCTTTAGGATGAGAGAAAATCATGTCCTAAAAGCACCAGTTTCTCACCACTGACTGTAGAAGGGTTCTAGACAACGAGCTTAAATATGGACGTGCATTATGTAGACACTGACTGCACAGGTCTGACAGTCACAGCCAGATGAAAACATTTTATTAAATCTTATGAAGGATGACTTGACTTTGAGGCCTAACGTAATGCAGTTGCATTTAACACTGAAGCCTAAATAGATACAGTTAAAAAACATCCACCTGCAAATGGAAACCAAATTACTGGTTTATAGACCAAAGGAATTATAAAGCAACATGAATGAAAAGAATTATAGGCAAGGTGAAATGAACTGCTTTTTATTTAAGACACTCACCTTATTTCCATTACCAAAGAAGAATTCATTTTCCAACCTTCTACAGCATGTTGGAAGATTGAGGAGCCACCCTTTCGAATTATCTTATCGGAGCTATTGATCATTGATCTACTCAAACTCAGTTCACCATATCTGCAATGCAATATAGAAAACACACAATTATGTCAAGGCTAACTCCAGTTTAAATAATTTACATCCCAAGCACCAGCAATATATCCTTTTATTCACAACAAAAATAAGCAATTATCTCTCAGCTTTCTAAAGAAAATAAACTGTAACTGAAAAAATCTATGGGACAACTATCTGTAATAGTTGAATATGCAAATTAAGAGCTTAAATATGTTTATATTTGTAATGGAATAGACATAACAAGAACTACAATAAAATCCAAATTGTGAATCTGGACAAAACTTTATTATGTTTGTGAAGCAGATTCTGCACTTCTAGGTTCCAAATTTCTTGTACTAAACTAAGAATTAGGTGTTAAATTCCAAGCTTTTGCCCAGCAATTGTTCATAATCTGCAGTACCGGCTTAATAAATATCTTTGGCCTCCTGCTGATGCTAAAGATTTTTAAGCATGGAATTCTGGAGTTTAATGGTATACAAAATTTCCCCAACACTTCATGAGACTTTTGCATGCACACATCCAAAACAAACCAACTGTCTTATCCTGTCCATTAGTCTTGTGATTGTAACTTTTTGGCAACATAACCTTAAAAAATAAATACAGTAAGCTTTGGGTGATGATCATTAAACACCTGGTGAGCTAGCACAAGTTTCAGTGATATTAGCCAACAAGATCACACAAATGGGACAGAGAAACCCAAACACTACAAGCACAACTTAAGGTGTTAGGACTAAAATTCATTTTTATCTCCACATCTTTCCATTATTGCCCATACTGTTTCCTTTTAGATGCCAGAGCAATGTTCAGCTGAGTTCAAACACAGCTGTTAATCACAAATATATCAAAGTTGTTGGATATAAAAATCTACCACACAGAATGTCTTGTAACTCAGAAGTCTTGTCACTCAGCAGTCGTGTCACTCAGGTGTGCACAGGACAATAATATAAAAAAATATGTTAATCTGTTAAATAAGCATGCTCTGAAATACTGCCAATAACAATAATTTAACTTGGAAACAGAATATGTGACCACAGCCCTTCAAAGAACAAAATGGAAAAGATGTGAGACTGTAAGCTTTCCAGGAATTGCTGAGCTGTGTTTTTCTGTGGCTGTAAGTTCTGATAACAATTGGATCACCGCCCTTAGTAAGGAATACAGCAACACTACTGCTGTATATATAAAACAAAAATAATTGGTAATTTATACAAAAGACGAAACACAAGCTAACCTGTAATGGGACATTAACTAAGCTAAATTAACAAAACTGGTAATATGTAGTAATTTCTAGAAAGTGCTGTCATTGCAAAAGCCCCTATAACTATCAAACCAGCATCATGCACTTCACCAAAACCACCCTGCATTACTCGCAGCTCCCTTTCTCTCTCACGCCCATGCCAACACCCTGCAGCCCTGGCATCACACCGATGCAGAGGTAAGGCTGCCACCTACTGAAAACCTACAAGGTACAAGATCTGTATGCAAATTACCCAAATCCTGCTAACTTGAAAGCATAGGAGGATGCTGCAGAAGTCCCTAAATTCAATAGCCAGAATCCAACTGATACTTTTTGCTATATTAAAATTTATTATTCCCTAAAACTTTTCCAAAATGCTTATAATAATATTGATTACATATATATTCCTGTATGTATTTTCTAGATGCATTGAGTGCATGCATCTAAAGGAAAATTACCGAACTACATCCAGGTAAAGTTCTCAGTCTAAAGATACTTCAGAGATGTCTCTAGTTTATTCTGGGTTAAATATTATTTAGTAAACACTTGAACAGTGAAACAAGTGACAAAACTTAGCAACAAAATGCACTGCCAACACTTAAACCATAGCATTTGAAATGTGGTTGACTTCCATATTCACAATTTACAACTGCAGTGAGTTACACAGATTGTACATCGAAACAATGTTAAATTATGTTTGTATGAAAGGAGGTCCTAGGCACTTTGTGTTAAAGTTACTACTATGAACACAAATGTGCTCACTTACATCCTCCTCTCCCTTTTACTGGATTGTTTTAATTTTCAGTTAAAGCAATATTAAATAAACTAATACATAAAAATCAAAAACTTTTTCCAGATAATCCTTCCTTGTGTAAATAACTGAAAGAAATTTGGATTACTTTGTATCTTCCAGAATCACTGCAAATCCTCTCTGATGTAAATGAAAGAGCTGCCATACTGTGATAGCAACTTACAGCTGACAATGTCAGCCTTCACTTTGGATTACCTTGCTTTCGTGACCAATCAGACCAACATAGCAAGACTCTCTCCTTGTGAAAATAGTTAATTATATAAAGTAACCGCTTTCAAGCATATTCCATATCAGTAGAAGATGACACTGCTTAAGAAACATTACACTGCACTTAGCATGCATGTTTCATTACTTGTTTAACCTTTAAAGGGACATTACTGTCTATTTGAAGCAGGGCATGCTTCACAGTAATTGTCCTAGTACACTTTACTATGAGAGCACACAGCTGGTTTAAAGTTTATAATGTAATTTGGAACTGCATATAGTCAGTCCATTTTGTATTGTGTAGGATTTACCTCTGGTGCCACTAATAACCATAAAATGGACCACCTTGCACATCCATAACTTCTGAAAGTAAATCATCCCATGGAAAACTAACTTTGCTTGCCCACACGGCCAGTCAAAAATAACCCAACGTCCTGAACTCGTAATTCAAGAGAAAAGCAAGTATAACATCAATAGGGGCAGCAGTAACGAGCAATACATTTTTAGGGTATTTTTTCTGCTTCACACAGTAATAAATGGGATGACAGGCTGTGAAGAGAAAAAATATTTCAACAGTGAAAGTGAGTAGTACCATACTGTACAAGAAGTCTCACTGATAAAGAAATAGAGATACCACAAAATGACTTGTGAGAAGTATGTTACAGCTGCATTTTAAAAGGTTTGTTAGGAACATACATATTTATAATTAAACACACTTATTTTCTTTCATTGAATATTAAAACAACACTTCATTTTAGTAAGTTTTAAGTTGTGTCAAACAATGTGCAGTAAGTTGAAGGCGGTTTTTTCTTTGCAAACTTATATAAAGTAATTTTTGAATAATTTCATCAGTTCCCTCTAGTCTGAGAGGAAGGAGCACATACTAAGAAACATGGGTATTAAAGAAAATTCTCCCTCACACATTCATTTGCACCTGTGTTTTCACACAGCTGTAACTCAAAAATTTTAAACTTCTGTACATCTCCTAAGAATACAGATAGCTTTGTGGTAGAAACTGGGTTACACCGAGGCTGAACAAGAGGAAGAAATACCAGCAAGTTGTGAAAATCTTGAATAACAAGGAAAGCAAACATTGCACACACACAGGTGAGGCCAGCCCCTGCTCTTGGCACGTGCTGGGGCCACAGCTGCCCAGCTGTGCCCAGTTGCCTGCCTCCCCCTACCGCACGACACTGCCTGGGAAACAGGAATGCACTTTCTGTCTTTAACTCCGGGGCCAAGTAGGCTGTAATTGCCTCAGCTTCCTCTAGGCCTGTACGGATACTTACAACCCCCTTATGCCTCCTCCTTAAATTAAAGCAAGGGTTTACAAGAGAGAACAAAAATCTCCCCACAGTCGATATGCACAAGCAAACAGAAAGTGTACGCCCCTGCTTAGCTTTTGCTGATTTCATTAAACGACCAACAAATTTATGCATTGCTCCAGTGAAAACAAAAATCTTATACACCTTGGAAAAACCAGCTTGGCTGAAAACCCAGCATCTCCAGAGAATACCTGCAAGTTGGGAGAAAAATGAGTAATGCAGGCATTCACGTACATAAAGAGAAAGCTGAGGTGCAAACAGAAAAATGGCAAGGGATCCTTTGCCTTTCGTTTTGAGTTAATGCGAAGCAGCAAAGGGAAAGTATGTAACAGACGGTCTCAGCGAGAGACCAGAGTTTCCACTGGAGGAAGCTCGAAAGCTGAAGGGGATTACCCACACTCTCTCAGAGCAAGAATCCTTAAGGAACAGCCAAGTTAAGCACAGTTCCCAAGCAAACTCCAGAGACGGAAGCAGGCGTTCACCTGCATCCCGGCACGCTCGCCTGCGAAAGGCACAACGCGCTCCGGTGGCCGCCGCCACCTCGGGCCGCCCCGGCCCCCGGGGCAGCCGCGGACAGGTGAAACTTCCCAGGAGCGCCCCGTTTCTGCGGGTGAGAGGCAACCTCAGTAGCTGCGCAGCTCCCGCCCTTTTCCGTGCACTCGCACGCTGCCTGCGGCCGCCGAGCCCCGACAGCAAGCCCAGCTCTCCACCCGTCCCGCAGCGGCATCAGCGGCATCCGCAGCGCCCGCCAGCGAGAGCGCCGAGCTGCGCTGGCACCGCAGGCTGCGGGTCACAGCCCGAGCGGCACCGGGGCACCTGACGACCCCGGCGGGGACGCGGAGGTGGACCTCGGGCAGGAACACGGCCCCGCCGCTCCCTCGGACCGCCCTCCCGGCGCGGCGCCCCGCAATTACCCGGTGAGAGGTGCCTCCTGGCGCTCTTCGGTCCGCGCTATTTCCTTCGTCTTATAGAAGATGAGGAGGAGACTTATGGTGCACACAGTCCACCTCTTCCTGACGGAACGCATGTCTTCTGCGAAACGCGGGCCCCCTCCCCCTTTCCCTTTGTTTGTCAGGGGTGTGCTGGAAGCAACTGCCCACGCGGCACGAATTGCTAAAAACACGGCGATGTATTTTTTGGGGGGTTTTCTGTTTGGTTTTTCCCCCCCCCCTGAAATAATTACAGAAGATAAAATTAAAAAAAAAAAACAAAAAAACAAACCAAAAACCAAACAGACACGAGCAGAGGCTGGGGGTTCTTTGGCGTTTAGTTTCTCTCTTTCGCCCTGCCCTGCCAGGCAGCTGGGCTTGCAGGCGGCAACTCCCTCACTTCGGCCGGGCAGACGAGTCCGCGGCGCTCCTGCGCGTTAGCCGAGCAGCGCCGAGGCGGGCAGCGCTCCGCGGCCCCGCTCCACGTCCCGATCCGCTGCGGCGCCGCTCGGCCGGAGGCGCGGCTAGTGCCGCCCTCGCCGGGGCGGGGCGGGGCGGGGCGGGCGGAGCGCGGCCAATGCGGGCGGGTCGGGCGGGGCCTCGACGCGGGGAGGAGGGCGGCGGGCGCGGGCGGTGCCGGCGGGGCGGGAGGAGGTGGGAGGTGGGGGAGGCTCGCTGGTATCTCCGCCGGGTTTGGAGAAGGTGTGAGTTCCTCGCCTGGGTCTCGTCGGTTGTGCCCGTGTCGCCAGTTGGGCGTCTGAAAGTTAGAGCGAAGGACCGCCAACGCTGTGCCGCTGCAAAGGAACACGCTTCCTTTTCAGAGAAGGGTGAGGGGTTTTGTTCATTGGAATTTTTTTTTCCCCCTCTCTCCCGCTATGGATGACTGCGGCTTGAACAAGGCACTGCAGGTTTTTCCTGGTCTCCCTGCCCCAAAACCCGCAGGAGAAGGCGGAAATGCAGAAGGGAAGCGGCGTGGCCCCCGCACACACCCGCCGGGAGCCCCGGTGTCCGGCCAAATCCACCGCCCATGCCCTGCTCCCCAGGGTCTTGTTTCATCTACACAGTCTTAACACGGCCGTTATTTTCCCAACTACTGCTGGGACGGTTTCTCTGAAATGCACAAAAGAAAAAAAAAAAAAAAAAAAAAAAAAAAAAAAAAAAAAAAAAGGACAAACCACGAAACCCAAAACGAAACGAAACAAAACAAACCTTTGAGATTGATAATGCAACACGAAAAATAAATTATTAGCTATATCCGCTTTTCTCAGTATTGTTTTGCCTTTTTCAAAGTGAGTGAGCTGCCCTGGAAATATGCTTATTTTGTATGACAGGGATCTGCCCACAGCCCTGAAGTTTGCTCTTACGGAACAGGCAAGACCAATATCACTCTTCTCCCACGGGGACCCAGGAAGAGTTTGTGGCAAGTCTAGTGTGACTTTTCTTTCCTAGCTTAGGTTAAAAGCAAGAGCTCACATGATGACCGAACCTTCCCTGGGTCTATTTGGTCTGATATCTTGTGTCCAGAACTGATCCATAACAGACAGGAGGATGCAAGGAAATGTGGAATTAAGTACAGATTTTTCCTTCCCAGGAGAGTACTCCCTCGCAGGCATTAGGAGTGAAGAAAGGTTAGAGAAGTTGTTGAAAATCTTAAGGCTGCTAATAGTTGTTATGTTGGAAAAATCAGTTGTGTGTAGTAAGAAAGTTTTAATTCAGTCTCAGTGGAATGAAATGGAAACTGCAATTTCCTTCCACACAAGCCAGATCAAGCTGCATTTTCTGAGTTCTTCTCTGCTGTGGCTCTGATAACTTAGTCTCAGAAAGTGATCTCTAAAAGGCATCAGCAGCAAAAGAAGAAAAACCCACTATATTTGTGAGAGTGAAGTTCAAATTTCACATTGTATAATTCCTGACATTCTTTTCTAGAAAAAAAAAATTGATTCAATGCGAAACTCTACTTAATACATTTGTAAAAACTACATCACATGTCCAGCCTAACAGTCAGGATTCTGTCAGTGTTGTTAACCCTCTTGAACATCTGTGATGATTTTTTTAAATACACCTCATATAATTTTTGTATATTAGATTATTTCTGTAGTTAGATGAACTCATTGAAAATAGGTGTTGAAAATCCTGAATTCACCCATCTTCAGAGGTGGTATTACTTGGATCCACTCACAAATACCAAAGGCAGCTTACAATACAGTTAGCTATAGCAGCTCCTTGGTTTCTTGCCGGGCCACATGTATGTTCAGAAAATAGTGTGCCTTCACCTTCTTCTTCTCCTCCACCTTCTGCTGCACTTCTTCCTCCCTGAAGAAGGAACCCATCTCCCCTGCTGCTTCATAAGAACTAATCCTTACCCTACAAAAGAAATCCCTGCCTGCATCTAAGACACTTGAGAACTGACAGCAATGTTTATGCAGTGCCCAGCAATGCACTTTTCTCTCCCTGCTCAGTCTGGTTGCAACCAGTCTGACTGAAACGGACCAAAAAAGTTCAAGCTCCTAACCATCAAGACTCTAAAGGTTTTTTCTGGTTACTAAAATGTAAAACTGTCAGTTTGTACTTAAGTAAAATATGGAGAAAAACACTTCAACAAAAGCACAATGTGCATAAGAAGCTGTGGCATTTTCCTGAAAATTTTGGCTGTCCCCATGCCTGTCATTCTACTACCATGAAAACACATTTCTGGGTCAAAAAGGACTGTGGCATCCTGAGATATGAACCAGCTCATCCCCTGCAGTGATTCACTGTCTTCACCTTCTGCTCATGCCATTCAAAGTTCTGATGTTATCTATGTAACAGGGTCGGTCCCAGATTCACAGCAACTTCAGTTCCTCTTCCAAATCACTCCTGAGCTTTCATTCAGAAATAGGCTTACAGCTCTGACTACAGTGAGGAGGACCCCTCTCTTAGCTCTTCTGCCCTTCCT
Source organism: Lycocorax pyrrhopterus obiensis (assembly GCA_014706295.1). Classification (NCBI taxonomy): domain Eukaryota; kingdom Metazoa; phylum Chordata; class Aves; order Passeriformes; family Paradisaeidae; genus Lycocorax; species Lycocorax pyrrhopterus. The sequence goes on from JACSVZ010000014.1 coordinate 63,155,655, forward strand.
TAGGTTTCCTTCCTCATATTGTTTTATTCTCTAGCTCTATACTCATATAACAGGCAGACACAAAAAGTATATAGATGTATAGCACATATATAATAAAATTCAGCCAGGTGTTACATTTCATTTACAATGATAGAATTTATTATTACAGAAAATGAGTTTACTGTATAGAGTTTAAATATTCATATCTAGTATTTCACTAATTCCTTAATTATCTTTCTTTTATGTCATCAACAGCACTTCATAACTCTAACAAACTGTCTAAATTATGCCTTGAAATTATTTCCTCTTTCTCACACATCCTAATGATATTTAAATAATGAATTTAAAATAGTATGGTTTATTTTACATGAATTAGAGGAATGGTTTATCTCTGTGAACCCAGAAACATATTCAGTAAATCCTATTTCATGGCATCTGGTGATGACAGTAAAATTTCTTTTACGAAGACTACTGGAGGAGCAAAAATGTGAATAATACAAATAATCACACATTTAAGCATTTCAAATTTCAGAGTGCTGATTAGTTTCTATGGCAAAGAGTTCTTGAAGGACTGCATTTCATGCTGAAGAAAGTGGCTAGAAACTTGAAACATTTATGTTTGTTAATGCATATTATAATATAAAGTCCTTTTTTCATTAAGAGTATTTCATGTTTTATGTAGGTGCCCAGAAATATCTTCTGAATTAATTCAGCCTGTTTTATCACTGAGGATCGAGAAATACTGGAAAAGATTTCCTGGGGAAGATGTAGCATTTCAATCGCTAGTTGTCTTTAGGACCAAGTTACAGAAATCTCTGGATTTTTAACTCAAGGTGGAAGGATGAATGAGGTAAATTTGTCAGGTACCCTCTAGCTATTTTTTTTAATATATAATTTTGATGTCAATCTGATCAAATTACAGTGACTATGGCTTTCTGATTCCTATATAGTAACTTTTAACAAAATACCCAACATTGTGGAAAGGTCATGTGTTTGTACATGCTTTTGCTTCAAGAGCAGGCAAGGCTGATGTGGCATTCTTGCATTTGCTTAACAACATTAACTCTGATTTAATCCTATGGAATGTGTTTAATAGTATTAACTGTTCAATTTTTTTGGTAAAAAAAACCAACTAAAACAATGAATGATGCTTTGTGAAATTTTTAAGTACTACTGCTACTTAAATCTGGTAGCAGACTTCAATATCCTTCATTATTTTCATTGATGGTTCAAGCAAAGGCACCAGACACCCCCATAGTTTCTTAGGATTAATGTGCACAGAACATTAAAACTTTACAGAATTGCTCTTACAGCCTGAATTTCAATATTATCTATGCTTCTGATTATCATAATCTATACATACTTTCATCAAAATGTACACCTCTTGAAATATTATCTCTTCCTCTTGTAGAAGTCCAGTATTACATTTTTAGCATTACTGGCATTGCAAATAGCAGCACTTCAAATACTTCAGATTTATAATGCAACAGCTTTTCCATAGGCAGCAGAATAAAAGGTAATGTACCAAGCTGCATTTTTGCAGTTATTCCACCATATAGGACTCAGGGTTTGGGTTGGTGGATATTAAATTTCTCTTGATGTTCAGAGGCACAAAAATCAGGTCAGAAACCATATTTCCATTCACCTCCCCTTTCACTTTTGTGACTAGAATGCAGTGATGACTTAGTGTTTGTAATCGCCTTGCAGAACAACCAGAGGATCAATAGTGAGGAGACAGTTAAAATAAACTTAACCGAATATCTCAGCCATTTCTTTTATGTGTGTGATAGGAAGAGCGTGTATTTTTCTCTAGAAGAAATTCTGCAGCAGTTCCTTAGGAAGTATGAGAACTAAAACCCAATGAAGCCGTACTCTCTGTTTTACATTCTTTTGTGCAGTAGTGTATTTAGCCAGTGCAGAGGTCCCCAGATAAAGTTGCAGTGGAACAGCAAGAAAGGATTTTTAATTTAGGGGCATACACTGTTGTGCTTATTGCATTGCATACTTCCCTGATAAATGCACACTTCTATATAGTAGGAAAATACTAACCATGTTTATATTTCAAGCAGAGTGAAATGCATGTTTATATTTCAGGCAGATAGGGACCACTCTGAAAGAAGATATTGTCAGTTGTCATGATCTCCTCCAGACTTTTGTGACATAGGATATTGCAAAAGTCCCACAAACACTGGTTATAAAAATGCTAGTTCTATGCTAATTCAAGATGGCTCTCAGCTAGTATGCTTTTCAGGAAGGCTAAAACCTCACTACTTTTAATCCAAATGTCTGTCACATGTGTAGGGACTGTATATGTGAAATTTGATAATGATGAGCTGCAGTACTTCCCATATTGTATTTGAGTGAGGCTTGAGACAAGCTGTATTTTTTGTAATTGGGATTAAGAGAAAAATTAGGGAGCAGAGATAAGGGTAAAAGAACACTGGGAAACTAACAGAAGAGAAAGATAGAAGAAGAAGTAGATACAGAAGAAGGGTGAGGGATTAAAGGATTAAGGGGTTGGCAGCCCGGAGAGAGAGCAACAGCTGTATCTGGTCCAATAAAAGAAATGAGAGGGAAAGTTCAGAGTCCAGAAAGGGTACAAGAACCTACTTAAATGGTTCTTAAAACCTATTTACTTAGGTTGCAATGTAAGATGTAACCAAAAGTATGTATTCTGTTATCATGTTCATAAGCTGTTAAAACAAGTGGGGCAGTGTTCTTTATCTTCTCCATGAGTCAGCCCTGATAACTCCCTCTGGGAATCTGTTTCCGCTAAAGGGCCATCAAGTCTCACTGCATGACTCATAGAATTACATCATCCCATTGTGAGATGCTCTGCTCAGGGGGAGGAACCAAACATTCCTACCTGTATATAACCTGAGGCTTGGGACACCACGGGCAGCACCTACCGCTGGATTCCTAGAGGGCAAGAGCTACATAACCACAACTGGACCTCCAGAGAAGGACCAGACTTTACTACATGATCACCATTCGACAGAACCACATCTATCACTCCCAACAGGACAGCAGCCACTATTTAATTGGACTGCTACCACCATCCTGACCAACAGGGTATCAGGTTGTATTCTGACTGTCAGTTTAAGCCAGTGTTTCTGTACTATTGCCTTTATTTAAATTTTCCTATTAAATTGTAGTTCTGACTTGGAATCTCCCACTGGTTTGCTTTCAAACTAGTACAAATGGAGAAGTATGTCTAATTCATGCCTACTGAGTAAACAAGTTAAGAAATGCTGTGTCTGCTTTTTGTTTTGATCTGTCCTTCCCGCAAGAACACGCCCCTTGTCTCCCTTACTTGAGCCTGTGTGTGTGCCTGAGCCTGTGTTCAAGCCTTAAATTCACTTCATTGATCAGATACAATTCTGTTTTGGAGTTTGAATGAACATAAAACATGACTTAGCCAGAAAACTGCTTTTTACTTAGATGTTTCTTTTAGGTCAAATGAAAGAAAGTTAAGTAAATTTCTGGCCATATTTCCATGCTTGCAATTTAACTTGTAAATTGCAAACACATCTAAAACCTAACTGGATAAACATTTACAACTCCAGAAAGCAACTGGCTTTCTGGTTACATCAAACCTCCAGCTCCTCTCTTCAACAGGGCAACAGGGGAGCTTTTCCTTCAGACTTTGAAACTAGCAAAAATGGTTTAAAGTATTTCCAGGTAAGACTTAGGGAATGAATCAAGAAAACCTGCACTACTGTCCAGCCCCACTAAGACATTCCTTATGAGTTATGGGGTATTTCTGAGAGTTTCAAGGGACTCTGTACACCTCCTTATGATATTAGTTGATCTGGACATATTGCTGAAGGAGAGGAGAAGAAACATCACAGTTATATGTAAGCATTGTGTTAATCCTAATTTGTCTATGCTTGGTCATGCCTGCAGTGAAATCTTGTCCAAAGTGTTTCTTCTTAGGTGTTAAGGTTAGGGTTCAGGTTTGGGGTGAGAGGTCAGGGTTGAGTTTGGGGTTAGAGTTAGGGTGCCTAGAGTTAGGGTTATGGTCATTGCAGTTTAGGGTTATGGTTAGGGTGGTAGGGTTAGGTGTTAGGGCCTAGGGGTTACAGTTTAGGGTTAGGGTTAAGGGTTATGTTTTGGACGAGGTTTAACTCAGCTGCACTGAGTCTATTCTGGTTTTAGGTGGCCTCAGATCAGTGAATCCAGCAGAATCCCTCTCTCTGTAGAACATCAGGAAGATCTGAAACTGTTTTTCCTGTGTGCTGGATTTAACTATTAGAATTTTCTTCATATTGTCTAATAAGCAGATGGGTTTTGCATTTGTGCTGAATACAGGATTGATAATATAGACATGTTTTTGTTATCGCATAATAAAGGCCTTTTCTGTTTTTGATACTGACATACTGACACGGAAGTTGGAGATGTGTGGGAAGGTGGGAGGACACACAGCCAGCACAGGTGACCCCAACTGACCAAAGGAATATTCCATACTATGTGACATCATGCTCAGTATACAAAGTGGGAAGAAGAAGGGGGAAAGGGTGATGTGAGGGGATATTTGGAGTGACGGTCTTTGATGTTTGTCTTCCCAAGTCACCCTTATGCATTATGGGGCCCTGCTCTCCTGGAGACGGCTGAACATCTACCTGTCCAGGGGAAGCAGTGAATTAATTCCTTGTTTTGTTTGCTTGTGTGCATGGTTTTCGCTTTCTGTATTAAATTGTCTTCATCTCAACTGCTGAGTTCTCTGGTTTTTACCCTTCCAATTCTCTCCCCAGTTCTACTGGTGGGGTAGTGAGTGAGGGGCTGGGCTGCTGGCTGGGGTTTAACTACAACACCCTGTATTTGTCCCGTGGTATTCCCAATGGCCCTCCTGAGCTAAGAAGTGAGACGACTTAGGCAGGTCATCTCTGCTCTTGCAAACTCTTTTAACATGGCACAAAATGTCCAGGTTGATTTTGTTCTTCTATGATTTAGGCAAGCTTCTGGGGCGGAAGGGCCTGGAATCACAGCAAGGTGAACTTAGGTTTCCACACAATCCCAAACCCCTGCATAACAGTGTGCTTAGTTGTAGTTAAGATATGTTTGTGATGGGGCATATCACCCCTCTCCCCACCACAGGTGGCTGGTGCAGATAGGAGAGAGAACCCAGTGGGCAAGGCCCAGTGGGTATCATCTTCTGGCACCAAAAGGTCTGGCAGCCTAACCAAGAATCAACACCTTGGTATAGAGAGCAGATGTGGGAAGAGATAAAAGAAAAAACACAGGTGGCCAAAAGGCCTGTTTTTACACTGTAAAAGTACTTCAGTTTATCACAGAGGCAGAAGTCTCTTATGCACTCCTTGGGAACATGCGAGACAATTTCTCTCTGAAGCTTGGATGCAACTTCATGGTTACTTTTCCGGAAATTGAGGGAAAGGATTTCAATGTGTGTCCCTTCAACAATTTGGTGGTAAGAAACCTTGGATCCTAAGTTATATTATTTCTTTGCTAGCAGTAAAATTAATAGGTACCTTTAACCCTGTGTGTGTAATACTAGTATTCCTTTTCGTCTTACTCCTGTGTAGTAATATTTTGTTTTAAGTCTTATATCTGTTAGTTTTGTGTCTATTAAATAAATAATTAATTCTATAATAGACTGAATCAGCCATTATTAAAGAACTTAGGTGTTGTATAATGTATTTAAACCCTGTTGGTATGCACTAGCCAAACTTTCACTCAAGACCAGGATCCATACCAGGATCCAATTATTAATTAAGACCACCTCAACCTAAAGTACTCATTAACCTCCTACAAACAGCTGTGGCTGCAGGGTGGGCACAAGCCCTATAAATCAAGCCCTGAGAGGAGCCAAGGGTGGAGGTGGTTGTTCCTGATTGCTGAGTGCTGTGTGTTGCCGGAGCTCTGCGAGGAGAAATTATAATCCAAGAATCAGAAGACTGCGAGCTCCGGCACACTTATGAATGAGAGTGGGTATTGAGGTGCTGGCCACTTCAATACAGCTACTGCCTGCTGCCAGAAGCCTGTGCAAAAGGCAGGGACTTATTTAAACCCACATCATCCATTCATAGCAGTGTTGTCACAACACACCTGCTAGCAGTCTGCTCTTCAGTTGTTACTGCAAAAATGAAGTTTAAGGAATTTTATCAAAGTAATAATAACACTTGCTTTACGTCTATTAATGTGGAGTTTGCATGTTGATTTCTTTTTCAGAGTGAGTAACCATGGTTTTAAAAGCAAAGGTAGATGACTTTTTTCTTCATCTGAAAGGCTATGCTTTAGTTTCATTTATTTATTACACTTTGTAACACATTACCTCATGAAGAGAAAATATATTTCCTAAAAACATTTTGGTGAAATTATGAGAGATTACTTCATGAATTTTCCATGACTGAGAACAGGAAAGAGATTTTCTGAGAAGCTAAATGATGGGTTTGTGAGGTTCTATTATATTTTAATAACAGTGAATGGCCTCCCAGTGAGAACCATCATTTTAATAAAAGTTTCCAGCCAGATACCCACCTAGGCTATATAGATTTGAAGATGGGGAAAGAATGTTTTTTTCTGAATTCAAACCACAGCAACAGCTATTCAGTCTTGGGAACTAATTCCTATTTTTATTACTGCTATTTTAAATTTTGGTTAATTTAATGCTGGTTAAATTGTATAGTTAGACAGTACAAAATTGCCTGGCTTTTATTACTTTGTGCTATATGAAGTCGTACTAAAGAATTTCCCATATGACTTCAACTATATTTTCTTACATATTTCTTTGACAGTAACACTTTAAGGCATTTGCTGAGTTTGACCACATCTTGTTGAGATTTTTTTTTCCCTTCTTTTTCCTAAATGGAAAAGTGTAGTTCAGCAACACTTTTATGGCATCCTTATAAATTTCAACAAAAAGAAATCTCCATATCCAAAGCTAAAATTCTGGTCATTGGGACAGGTCAGACCTAACAGTAATTTATCCTGTTCTGCACTCACCTGGCATACAAAGGATTTGGACTCAAATTCCTGTCAAAAAAGGGATTTTTGGTTGTCTTCATCAGCATTTATAGACGTTTGTAGTGCTGTATTTCCCCACTCCTTTTCTTACTAAATGTCTGCCTTTCCCACATTGTCCTCCCTTCCCTCCCCCTAGTCCTGGCCGCACCCTCAGGTTCTCCCTATTGGTTCCAGTACCCCAACTCCGCCCATGTACTGCCTCTGTGCCCTGAGACCATTAGTCCATGTGCTCTCTCCGCCCCCCTCGTCCCCATATAAAACCCCAGGCTCCCTGACTGTGTGGTGTCTCTGCCTCTGGGAAGTGGCTTGTTGTCATGTGAATAAAGTTCCTCTGAGGTCCCCATGCAGAGACCTTTCTCGCCTCCTTTATCGCCACCGTGTTGTGGAGCCGACAGCTAGCCAGAGCAGGAGCGCGGGGCCGTCCGGAAGGACTACGGGAAGCGGAACAGCCGCTCTCCCCGAAGCAGCCCCGCGTTGTTCCCCAGGAAGGTTTGCGACTTGCTAAACCAACACAGGAAACTACGCACCGCAACAAATGGCACCCAATCTGGGGCATCTGTGAAGAGGTGCCCTGGAGAGCGTCCCCTGCAGCCGCTGCTGCAGGAGAGAAGTCACCTTTGGGAAGCCATTTCCCCGGCACGAGGCTTGCGTTTCAGCAAGAGGACCGAAGGGGCAGCTGGTAGCCTCCTGAGGAAAGTCGCACTTTCAAAGGAGGTTGGCTGGATGGTGGCGACCCACCCTGAGTGCTTTACGTCGACTCTCCGTGCTGGTAAGCCCCTGAGGGGAGCCTGCTGGAAAGCCCCTGTATGAGGGGAGGCTGGGATGGCCTGGCTGGCCTGGTATGGGGGTCACGTTTTCTTTTTAGTTTAATCCTTTTGGCTCGGGTTGGGTGGAGTGTTGGGGGTGGGTTCTTGTCGAGGTGAAGGGGGTTGCGCCTCATGTGAAGCCTCGGCAAGAAAAAACCCATCTCTAACAAGAGAAGATGCAAGTTCAGTACCCCTGGTTTGGAAGAAGTTTTTCTTTTAAAATTAGCTCTGCGTGAGGAGTCCTTGTGAAACAAAGAGTTTCAAAAATTAAGGTTTTAGTTAAAGGTTAGCTTTGTTGAAATTAGTTAAAATGGATTTAATAAGTAAACCCAGCTGGAGCTAATTAAAGAGTTAATGATTAGTTAGAAAGTTAGGCCTGAAATAAGCTTTTAAGATGTAAGTAACTGATTGCCTGTCATCTTATATTTCTTTAGCTGTGCCTATAATGAGAAACAGGAAACACTGATTAATAGATCTAAAGAAATGAAGACAATTACTAATTTTTCCATTTGAAAACCTATTCAGAAGTGTTACCGAGTCCCTTCTGGCTCTGTGGGCTCATATGCGTGAACGCACAGGCACAGAGATGACTTCAGTAACCTTAATGCGACAGCAAGGAGTGAGAAGGTTCCACAAACAGCAGTTTATTGCTACAGCTCGTGAAGGGTTCCATAGGCAAATGACCCCGAACATGTGACAGTCGATCTTAAGTACAGGGGAGTGGCTAACACCAAAGCCAACCAGGGAATTAGAACTGGGGTACATTACCATAACCGAGCAGGCGTCCCGGGAGAGGCTTCTTTCCCTCACCATAACCGATACATCCTTGGCACCAGAGACTGTCTTATCCAGAACACTCTCTGTCTCTTGTACCACAGGTCAATTTGTCACCACACAGAAGTAATGAAGGGAGGAACTGGAGGTCCTCCAAGGGTAATACGTATTGTCAAAAACCAGAAAGGTAGAAAGGTCAAAGCGAGGGAGATGAGTTTGACTTCATCATCTACAACCTCTCCCCACATAAAGGGACCACTGACTCAGTTCAAGGAACAAACCACGCATGCTTAATGACTTTTCAGCTAATTACCATATGAAGCGGAGAATGGGAGGTGTCAATGTTATAAATATGCATTTGTATTTTGAATATTTAGAACTTTTGTTGAATAAATAGACTTTGTACTGTTCTGTGATTTTGCACTGCGTATTAGGGAGTTATCCCATGCAGCTGCCCAGCACTGAATAAATGTACACTTTCTAACCCTGTTAGAGAGTCTTTGTCCATCTTAGTTGGGTATCGATATTAGATCAATGCCCATATTTTGGTAGATCACTTGCACACGAGGGATAAAGGGAATTAACCTTTGTTTTGTTTCACTTAGTTATCTGGAAACAGAAAACCCCCATTCTCTCCCTGATGACCACCTTTATTGCCCCTTTCCCTCTCCCCTCTTGCCCGGTTTTTGTTCCTCTGTTATTCCTCAAGACTACCCCGACCACGGGGCAGCAACCATTTTGCCGACTTTGCAACCCCTCTGTCTCTTCCCCCTTCCTGTGTCCCCTCTCCCTCTGACCCTCAGGAGAGATCGGAAGATGTTCTGACTCTTCTGTGTTTCTCCTGTCCCCTCACCGAGCTGGGACTCACGCCAGCCCGGACGCTCCCCTCACCCTCATTCCAACCCCCCAATATGCTGCTGTGTCGGCTCTAGGTAGCAGCCAAGATGGCGGCAACACGTGGCTGGCCGCGCCATAGTGCCTTCTACTTTGTATCTTCCCGCGCCCGCCATAATCCCTGGCCCCTCCCTAACTCCGCTCACTGCACTGCTGTGCGCCCCTGCATCGGTCCCACCGCCCAGGACAGGGCGTGCCTTTGTGTCGGTCCCCCTGCCGGGACGGGGCGTGCCTTTGCGTCGGATCCCTCCCCTGCGGCAGCGCGGGTGCCTGTGGCAGCCCCTCCCCTGCCGGCCGCAGGCTCCACCCTCGTCTACAGTCCCTTCCCCGATGGTCCCACCTCAGGCCACCCCCCCACACCCCGCTGGCCCCAGGCTGGCCTGCCCCAGGGGTAGTGGTGCGGAGCTGCAGCTCCACGCACTGCATGGCATGGGAACGGTGGCACAGCCCCCCTACCACCGCTCGCCACGCTAGCTAGACCAGAAGTGAGGCCAGGAGCATCTGGAAAGATGCCATGTTAGTAGCCCCAGCAGAAGAAAGAAGGCGAAGAAACTACAAAGGCAACTGCAGTGTGAGAACTCAGCTGGCACCGATCTCCAACGTCAACCCCAACCAGCCGCCTCATTAACTATTTTGCATTATTTTACCATTTTTCTGTTGTATAAAAATTAGCTGTAAGAGACCGTGGGAAAAGCCCTTCCCTCTTCAATTTAGTAAGAAAGGGGGAGACGTGCTGTATTTCCCCACTTCTTTTCTTACTAAATGTCTGCCTTTCCCATATTGTCCTCCCTTCCCTCCCCCTAGTCCTGGCCACACCCTCAGGTTCTCCCTATTGGTTCCAGTACCCCAACTCCGCCCATGTACTGCCTCTGTGCCCTGAGACCATTAGTCCATGTGCTCTCTCTGCCCCCCTCGTCCCCATATAAAACCCCAGGCTCCCTGACTGCGTGGTCTCTCTGCCTCTGGGAAGTGGCTTGTTGTCACGTGAATAAAGTTCCTCTGAGGTCCCCATGCAGAGACCCTTCTCGCCTCCTTTATCGCCACCGTGTTGTGGAGCCGACAGCTAGCCAGAGCAGGAGCGCGGGGCCGTCCGGAAGGACTACGGGAAGCAGAACAGCCGCTCTCCCCGAAGCAGCCCCGCGTCGTTCTCTGGGAAGGTTTGCGACTTGCTGAGCCAACACAGGAAACTACGCACCGCAACAGACCTTACAGACCTTTATGGGCAGATGAACAAGCAAGCCCTTTTTGTTGACAGCTAAGATACGTTAACATAATCTCTTATTTGCTGCAGACAAAAGCATGTGTGCAAATTTTTACTGCATGACCAACAGATGCTGTAAGTTCACAGTACACCCTCTGCTGTGGTAAATTGTGAAGCTAATTCTCAGCCTGCATTGCTATGATCAAGTTCATTTTTAATGACTGCTTTCAATGACAGTTTTACTGTATAAGTGAGACAAAGTGGTTTACAACAGGACCTGCCACTTAAAAAAAGAATTCCTACCTTGTCTACTCCATTCCAAGAAGGCCTGTAAGTAGTAGCCTCTTCAGGTCAAGTCAGTCTCTTAAATGCAAAAATGTCCATTTTTTCCCCCTATGTTTTAGTTCTTTGCAAACTTGGATTTGGTGTTCCATTCAGAGATGACCAGGGTCCTAGGTATTTAAATTCCCATGGGAAAGCCTGCATCAGAAATTTTCAGTCTGCAGAGAAGACACTGGCACTAACCTGGGTAAGAAAAATCCACAAGAAAGTTACATTTCTCATATGCCACCCATGTCAATGGGAAGACATGCGAAGCAGATCTAAGGTTGCGTTTCTGATCTGCTGATGTTGATGTTAAATTTTGATTGACTTCAGCAGTGTTAGGTTATCACTTCGGCTCGCCTAACTTCTAGTCATATACTCAAGATAGGCCAGTGGGAGGCACCAAGTCAGAATAACAATTTAATAGAGAAATTAAAAGGGAAAAAAAAAATAAAGGCAGAAAACAGTGGGTTAAACTGACAGAGTCCGGATACAACCTGACACCCGGTTAATCAGAGTGGCAGTAGCAGTCCAATAAGATGGTGGCTGCAGTCCTCCTGAAGTGATGGATGTGGCTCTGTCGAAGCAGTGGTCTGGTAGAAGGGTCTGCTCTTCCTCAGAAAAGGCCAGTGGTGGCTATGTATCTCCTGTCCTCTGGGAATCCAGTGGGAAGGTTCCCTGTGGTGTTCAGAATCTCAGATTAGATCCAGGATGGAATGCTTGGTTCCTCCTTCTGGGTGGAGCATCTCACAATGGGATGATGAGTCATGAGGCCAGGTGTTGATGGGCTCATTAACAGAAGATAGTCCAGAGGGAGTTATCTCTGAGTCATGTGGCAACACATTGATGGGCCATTAACAGAAAGATAGTCCGGAGGGAGGAGGCCAGGAAACACTGCCCCACCTGGTTTCAACAGTTCATGAGGATGATAATAGAATACACTGCAACCCAGGACAGGCAGCCACTAAATTTAAAAGAGACATCTCAAGAAAGGTATTTCTTAATGTTTCCTAGTGCATTTCATTAAATCTCTTAAACTAAAAGGTTTTAAAAAGTAATTTATCACATAAAAATTGCAGTAATAATTTAATCCTTTTACTTGTAGTCTCCTCGAAGACAGTATTGAGGGCAATAATTTTTTCTGTATTTTGATGACTCAGGAAAAGCATACAAATTCTTAACCAATCATAGTTGTAGAAGTCATTTAGAAGCTTTTCAATGTTGAGACTTTTTCTTCTGAGGAAGTATAAGCATTGTATCAATATCAGAGACTTACTCTTTTGACTTTTATAAATATGATTTGCATTAAATAAAAGGCAGAAGACTTTGTAGTTTTGCTTAGACAATTTTATTTTTTAATGCTCTTTAAATAAAATGTCACAAATCAAAAATAGCTATTTTTGATAGAAACAAAGAGCATCACTATTTTTATAGTTCTGAGAAATACTATGGAACATAAATTTGATTTACCAAGCTTATCGTGAACTGTGAACTTTAACATTAGAGCAAAAGGAATATTTGGTTTTGAAATCATTGATTTAGCCCTAAATGAAATAAAGTAATGTGTGAAGGGGAAAAAGTATATATATAGACAAACACTTGTAAAGTGCTATAAGTCACAAGATGTGAATATTCTTTAATTACAGAATTACAGAGGAGGAGACAAATTGGAGTCTGAAGTCCTTGAACAGGAAATCACCACTTAGCTGGGCAGAATTTTGAGAACTTATTTTCCTGTTTTTTCTGACTGGAGAGTGGGAAAATGTGTGTTGGTCTTAGGCTAAAGAAAGGTATATGATGAATCTAGATCTGTGTCCAGAAACAGGTACTTCAAAACTATTTTTTCAGCTGCTGCAAAGTCTTGTAGTCCTGTTGTTTGCTTTCAGTGGAGAGTTTCCACAATGCGAAACACAGATGTGCCACATCTAGGTCCGTTCTCATCTCTGTGTCTTTTCCTCAAAATAGAAAAATGCCAAGCAGAGGGAAGAGGAGACAGAACAGAGGTGTGGTATACAATGACAATCCTCCCTGGCAGTGACTGGAAATTGCTTTGTAGTGAGGTAAATCTTACCAGCCCGAGCTCTGGCACAGAGCACAAAAACATTCAGTACTCTCAGAAGAAGAGCTTAGGAAGCCTTTTTTTTCATAGCAGTATAATATTAATGATGAGTTCCAGGTGACATTTGCTTCCCCCGAATCAATGGCTTTCAGATTTTATAGTATATTATAGGAGTATCTCTTAGTACAGGTGCACTGGCATTCAGCTTTCATAAGCACTGTCATACCTTAGCCTGCTTGAACCACACCACTGCAAATGGGAGTGAGCAGCACATTTCCCTGAATATTGGGCTGGACAACTTAATGCTGAGCATATCTCACATCTAAGACTGCTAGCATTTCTGCCAGCATCTCAGATTATCAGGATTTGAGCTGTGCATCCTGCAAAGCAGCATTGTTAGGGCAATGGTTTTAGAATTCAGGCTGATATTTTTTGCAGGAAAAACTTGCTTATTTGGAGGGAACTTAGTACATTTTCAGTCCAGGGAAGCAAGCAAGTTGCTGATGAGTGAGCTCAGGCTTGCTGCAAAAAAAAAATCCTTGTTCTTTGCTAGGTTAACTTCCATCACAGCTGTGCCATTCTGTGCTCTTCCCCTGTGAAATTCTTTCTACACGACAACACAGAAAGCAATTTGATGACATTGATGCTCACCAGATGAAACATTGTTATGTATTCACAGACCTCTTTCTCCACTAGCAGATCCTACACCATACAAATGATCCTTTTTTCTTATCCACAATATATACATCTTTTCTGGCAGGCTGCCTTTGGGTTTGTGAACATAATGTTTTTTTCCTTTGTCTTGACTCCCCATATCTAATAAATTACCCACTGTATTGCGTATTGGTTTTGCTCTGTCTCCTATATAGCAGAGGAAGTTTTTTAACTGACTGAACTGTGTGTCATTTGCTCAGTTTCATCTATGGATTTGGCTTAGTGATTGCTTCCTAAAGATTGGAAAAGAAACTGGCAAAATTAATTTCATCCTTTACCAATCAAGTGAAAGTGGCATTTTTGTAAGGTGAAACATTATAACCATGCTGAATAATATTTCTTAACAGTAGAGTCCTATATTTAAGCATTCTTATATTGCACCAGAGAGATGAAAGAAGAGCTGAAAATACTACATTTCAGCATGTTCTGCAGACCCTTTTCTTTACCCACCCTGTGCAGGCTCAGCAGTACTGATCAACCCATGCAAACTCTTACACATGGCTTGCACCTTTGTTTCCACATGTCATGTAATATCCTGGCTTCCTGGCTGTCACAGCCTATATCTCTTCATCGCCTTGACACTGATATTTACATTTAAAGATCAGAATTTTATTTTTTTGAGCCAATTTGAACTCACAGTTGTTGTATGAAAGTGCTGTTAATTCTTATCTCCAAGTTTCTTCTTGGTTCAGTGAGTTTTAGCAAGTTTTAGCTATCTCTCTGTTTAAGAGGGCAGCTCTGTATTCCAGCTACTGTCCTTGCTCTCAAGAGGGATTTATTTTAATCAATTAAGACTGCAAGACTTACTCCTTTGTTATTTTAGTAATTTCTACTTTTCAGTTGAAAACTGATATGCTCCCTTTCCACATTAAGTAAAGCAGACCTTCCATTTCTGTCTCAGGTCTCAAGTGAATATTAACTGAAGCTACCACTTCAGTCAGCCCCTCATAATTACCACATTTTAATTCTGCTGGAGCACTTGCCTGTCCACTCTTTCCAGCCACCACATTTTTATATCCTGTGGGAATGCTCTTCTGTGCGTAGTCAGTCCATGGCTGCTCTGCCCTTTCTCAGGCAAGAGTGAAAGAACTCTGCCAGTCTCCTTGTAACTTGTCTGGTGTGTTAATGATATCCTTTTCTAGAGTTTCTGTATCTGAGAAGTGAAACACTTTAAAACCAGAGCTCCTGATTGAAGCACTACCTATTTTTGCAGTTGGTCTTCTCAGCTGTTTAAATAAGGTTGCAACAGGAGGGAAGGTCTGTCAGCAGAAGCCAAAGTGAATATCTGGGCTTTTTCTTCCTTCTTCTAGAAAGAAATTAAAGTTGGAAAAGAAAATTTAGCTCTTTTTAGATCTTTTGAACTTGCTTTAATGCTTAGTGATTTCCTTCAGTGCCAAAACAATGCAACTTTGTGGATGCTTTTCTCACCAAGTTTCTGGACTATGTGACTAAGGAGATCTATAGGAGTAGATGTTTAATTCAGCAGTTTCCAGCAGCAGAGACTCCTTATGCTGTGAGACATTTGACCAGGCCCAGAAAATTAAAATTCTTCCTCTCACAATCACTTCTCTATGCCATATTTCCATTACATGGTTTGAGAATGTCTTGGGGTGACTTTTTGATGCTGTATCCCCTATCACTTGCTCTATGCCAGATATGACTCCTGTGCCTTTCTATGCCTTTAAGCTGGGTCCAAGAGAAAGAGTCGGGGGGGAAGCCGAGCGAATTCTTCATCGTGGTTTGTGTTCAAGGACTCACAGACTCGCCCGTGTTCTCACCGCTGCAGAGCTGAGGAAGCACCTTCCTGCTTTCCCCTAGCTCTCGACTCCTTCTCTCAGAAGAGAGACGGAGAGTTACAATTCTTTGCTTTTTAGCTAGCTTCGTGTTTGTTAGCTGAAGCAAGAAGTTTTTCCTGGGACTGTGGTTTCTTCTCCTGGAACTGTTCAGCTCTGGTCCAGAACACCATCACCGGGAGGCCCCACGCTGTGGCCCGGAGGGGCCCACGCCGCACTCCAGCTCCGGAGAGAGCAGAGCCACACCTACAGAAAGGACTCTGAATCTAACCAGGTTTTTCTCCACAATGAGAAGGTTTATTTTGTCTTCATTATTCATTTTGTGACTGCATGCACTTTACTTGCTAAATAAACAGCTTGTTTTTCACTTTCTTCCAAGAAATTTCTTTCCGAACGTGTTAAGTGGGTGAGGGGCTGCTGAGACCTGCCTTCCATTAGAGGAGATGTTAATTTCAGTTGTTTTCCTCCCAATTTGTCTCAAACCGAGACAGAGAAACAAAACAAACTCTTAGCAAAAGTGAAATAATACCTCCACATTCCCTCCCTCTGTCAGTCTGACCCTGTGTAAAGCTATTTTTTTTTTTTCTACTTAAAGCAAATTGCAATGTCAAGAAATTGCATGTGTGAAATCCTACATGTCTAAAAATTCAGGAACCTACGAAGTATTCACCAGGAATAGGAAAAAAATTATAGATTAAGTTACTCAAAATTTAAAGAATTCTTTGCTCTGCACATAAGAGGTTGTTTTGAGGGGGAAATGCAAGGCGGCCTGTGAAACTGCAGACCCATCTTTCTACAAACCTGCAAGATAGCTGTCATCCATATTTGAATATCCCAGCCAGAAGTTATTCAGTGACCGTATTTAGCATGACATGAAAGGCAACACACAAACTTAGTGTGAGGAAAGAGGCTTGCTCTGAAAATCTTGACAAATACCTCCAAGGCTAGTGAAAACTGTGCTTCCCAAATGCTCTTGTTAGCAAGCAAAGAAGGGAAGAAAGAAACTCTACATAATTAAACGTAGGTATTATAATAAGACTCACAGAAGAGTAAATCACTGACTAAAATAAGGTGTCTCTGCAATGAGTGGGTCAGTTCTCAAAGAAAGATGTTGAGGAATGCAAGACAAAATGGAATAAATCACACAATCCATAACAGCAGCAATGAGAACTTGTGCAAAAGAAATACTGCTGATGAAAAAAGCAAAGAATTTGAAATTGGTAGTGATGCAGAAGCATTTGTTGGTTAGGATTCATTGTAGATATACAAGGAAACATTCTGCAATTAACTCATTTATTACAGGAGCACAGTAAAAGTAGGACCTAAAGTTATTATAAGTATCCATGGTTGGCTATGGAGATGGTAAAGGGCCTTGAGGGGAAGACATATGAGCAGTGGCTGATCTCACTTGGTCTGTTCAGCCTGGAGAAGAGAAGACTGAGGGGAGACCCCATCGCAATCTGCACCTTCCTCATGAGGGGAAAAGGAGAGGCAGACACTGATCTTTTTTCTGTGTTGCCCAGTGACAGGACTCGAGTAAATGGCATGAAGTTATGTTGGGGGGGTTTAGGATGGATATCAGGAAAAAGTTTTTGACCCACAGGGTGGCTGGGCACTGGAACAGGCTCCCCAGCGAAGTGGTCACATCACCAAGCCTGACACAGTACAAGAAGTGTTTGGACAATGCTCTCAGGCCCGTGGTGTGATTCTTGGGGATGGCCCTTTGCAGGCCCAGGAGTTGGACTTGATGATTGTGATGGGTCCTTTCCAGCTTAGAATATTTTGTGATTCTGTGAAGACTTAAAATTCTCTTTGTCCTGGATGCATTTTGCTTTTTCGTAGCAAGATGAGCTATTTTATCACTCGGCATCAAAATGTTTTCAAATTTTAGGCAAAACAATAGTTTCCTAGAACAGAGTCCATTCCAACAATTTTTACTCTTGGTAGACCTAAATAAGTCTGCCACAAAAAAGATTGAGGACAATGCACCATTTGAAGAGAACTTCTGTTTATAGGAAATGCTCTATACTAAGTTATCTTTAATGTGTCGAGGTTAACTTTGGCTCATTTAAGAAAAATAAATTGGTTCTCCTGTTGAGTAAGATTTTAATATATATTCAAGCACAGATTTACTTTTGTTGTAACATTTTTATTTGAGCAGTAATTGAATCTCTAAAAGCTGATTTGGTTGAAATATTAACCTGATCACCTCCATTTTTTCCACGTGCATTTTAGGATTTTCAGTTCAGCCTAAAATCAATTACATTCACTTAAATAAACAATATGGGGAAAAAATATGACACTGCTCCCCTGCATACATGCAATGGCTATTAAAGAGGTTTTTTAGAAGTCATTTCCTGATGATGGGCTTTGTGGACACTCTTATGTATCTCTAAGCATTACATTAACAGCTTATTTATGGACATGTGCATATGTATCAGACACTACAGTTGGATTTTACACACTGGCCGGTGCCTGTAAGGGTGTTATATGAGGTGATTCATGAGTCAATATCAGGAATGTTCTTTACTGTTGTTTATAGCTGGCTTATGAACAACAGCTGCTGTGTTCTCTTAAAACTCAAAGTGGTGTGAGAGGTACTTCAGAAAAGATTCTACCACGCTTTACAGGCAGCAGAGAAAATCAGAAATGTTTAATCTTCAGTGTTCTTAGGTCCTTTAGCTATGCTTCCAAAATAGCAAGCACATGAAGGAAGACAGACCCAAGCATTGCACTGCAATCTGCATATATTATGACTGTATAAAATTACATTCATATTAATGTTTTATTTTTTTATTTTGGATAGAGGGTTTTTTGTCATTGTTGAAATGTTTAAAAGGATTTCAGACTAAAGCAGCCTATTTAGAATACTGTTCAGTCATTACAAATAATGTTTTCTTCATATTCATTCTCAGGGTTTTGGGGGGTTTGTTTTTTAGTGATTTTTTGTGTGTGTGCATTTAAGAACAGATGGAGATACTTTTAAAATGGCATAGTTCTAGTCACAATCTAAAATTACTAACAGGGTGCACATGTTGCCCAATATTTATAGAAATAAATACAGATTAAGGAGATGTGCCAAATGTAGGAGGAGTTTTGTGCATTAAAATACATATTCAATGTTTCAAGAAAACCTCATTTAATGCATACACCGGAAAAAGCAGGAGACTACAGCTATCACATTATTTTTAACAGCTGCACTTTGGAAGGACTCTCATAGTGCAGATATTTAATCAACATTTAACATTATGTATATGGAAAATTTTAACAAGCTGTTGAATTAATCAATCAAGAACTCAAACCTCCAAAGCAGAGCAGCACCCAGCCAACATTACAGAAGCTATCTCAGTCTACACCCATTTACCACATGAGCTGAAAACAGCGGAATCAAGCCGTATCTCATTTGGATTTTACCTTAGTGCCGTCCTAAGCACCTACACATCAGTCATGGTCAATTGGACATGCTTTCCACTCTGGGGCCTGCATTAAAGACTGAAGGATGAATAGTAGTCTAAAGTTAAAGTACTTGCTTCTTAATTTCTTAATTAATTTCTGCTAATGAGGAAATATTTGTGTTAATCCCACCATCTAAGTATCGAGTAAAAATGCAAAAATACAAAAGTAGACTGGGATGTTGCTAGTACTGCAATAGGATTATTTTCAAATGTAATACTGTATTTTATTTGAACAGTTTCCAAGAAAGCATACTCTGAGAATATCTGTTATGTCAGGTCCTAAAAATCAAGATGGGAATTGTGGCAGTGGCCCAGTCCACCTTTGGCTTTCGTATTAATCAGGACATCCAGGGGGTGGATTTTCCTGCCCAGGATAGTGGGTCTGAGGGCGAGCCTGATAGTAATTCTGAGAGCGGCGCCGAAAAACAAACCACACCCCAGAGCTGCCAATCTTAGTGAGGTCTCCTCCCCCATGTTACCTCATCCTCATGTTTATTCAAATAGTTTCTAGAAGGTTCTGTTTTGTTACGATCCCCATTGGTTCATTTAAATGAGGTCCTCCCTAAGCACCTTGTTATTGGGGATCTGTCACAGCATGTCATTTTCCTATTGGTTTATCCCCTTGTTCCGCCTCTTTTTACTTTTTGTATAAAAGGTCATGTAACTGCCTTTCTGCGCTCTTTTTGTTGCCTTTCCTCGTTGCCTGTTGTTTTCCTGACCCTCCGGGCAGGGAATAAAGACTTGGATTACTGCCACAAAGAGTCGCTCTCTCTTCCTTTGCTTCTGCCATTTGCTACTATATCAACCGGCTGCTGCCAGCTCCACAGAGAGCCTAGAAGCAGACTGCTCCACCAGGAGCTTTCATCAGACTGCCAAGCTGCAGACTGTCCCGCTGCTGGGGCATTTGCTAGCAAGTCGCCTGCTTGGCCTCCGGGCGGTCAAGCGGTCGAGACAGGGAATGAACTACAATCCTGGCAGTTAAATATATATAAGCTCTGAAAAATAACTCAAAAAACATATAGCTGGGTGAATTTTAAAGTGTACAGCTAACTGCATGTTTAAGTAGAGTCTAAACCTGATGTTTTAACATTAAAGTGTTTGAACTCTTCTGCCCAACCCCAACCCCCCCAGCTAAGTCCTCTTATATTATCCTGTTTTTCAATCACTGGCTCAGTGGACTGATTAGACTTCTGGTGGGTCATATCATCCACACAGTATTTAGTTTTTGATGTTCAAGTAGAAAACAGACAAAAAAGAAAAAAGCCAAGAAATGTGTATCCTCAAGTTGACTAATAAACTTCTATGTAAATTCCAAATTATGGGTGATTTCTAATTTTTTTTTATAAGTTATCTGTAATGCCACATGTCCCGTACAGCTCTCCTTCTTTTCTCTGCTAAAAGTGCTTCAAGTTGCTTTTTCTCTTCAGTTAAATTTGAAACCACGTGTATGTACAACATTGACAAATGAAATGGGATGTTGTTTTAAACCTTAGCCGAGAATCAGAAATTAAGTCAGCACGTCACAAAGTCTATTTTCAATGAAAGAAAAGTAAGTGTTTTTCTTTCAGTAAAGTTAAAAACACTATCATTTTGTCAGGAACATGAGTAAAACAGGCGGGTGATTTTCAAATTTGTCAAGGCTTTGATTAGTCCTGACTGCTACAGTAATAAACTCCCAAGGGGCTGACCTGCCAAATATGAAATAAGATTTCTGGTCCTTATTTTGCCTTTCACTTATGTGAAAACAATTGCAACTTTTCTGTATTTACTTATAGAAATTTGACAATTTCAAACATGCAGTCTCAGGACCAGAAGAAAACATGATGTAAACTGGACAAACTTGTGTTTAGATAGACTCAGCCTCTAGAGACTATTTTTCCTTGTACATTACCATTTTTACTACTATAAATTTTTTCTCTAAATGGCCTACACTGCATATAAGGTGAAACAAGATCTTTAAATACCAAGCCCAAACAATCAGAAGAAATCTGATTTATGCAAAATAACCTCTAGTATTTCCTTTTTACAACTGCAGGCAGGGATCTCACTTCTTTGTCTCCAGTGCTACTTAGCCTAGCCAAAAGCACCCATAAAATGGAAACACAGCTACCACACAAAAACCTTTAGCACTGGTATGTATGAGAAACAAAACAAAATCCACCCCCCCCCCCCCCTTCTGTATTTTACTGCATGTAACTACCTCCTTTTGAAATAAAGCAGATAGTTACCAGACTCTGAGGTTTTTTCCCAGCTACTGGGAAATCTGTGTTTGGGTGAGAATGATGTGATCAATGAACATACTACAAAAATTCATCATTAATACTTACCAGTATAACTGTCTATAAAGTGGTATTTTAAACTTCATCACAATCCTCTTTATTTATGTTATACAACTCCTATTTTAAAAGCTGCATTTACTTCCATGTCAAGGAAGTATAAGGGGAGTAAGTGCAGTAGAGCATCTGTTTGAGAGTTGCAATTTGAGAGAATATATTCATGACACAGTTTAATTGCTTTACTTTCAAATAAAAACATGTTATAAAGCTAATGTGTTCCAGTTAATATTCTCCTTACATTTTTATTGAAAGTTACTACTTATAGGAGCACGGCATGAATATTGAACATTAAAGATGTTAATGTCTGGAGCCGAGAGCCACACGAGTGCTAAGTGCTGAAGCTAATGAATTTACATTTTAGGTCAAAGTTGTGTTCTATGCCATTTCTACATTTTTTTCTTTTCTTTTGTGCAGAAAAAACAGTATTTTCCGTTATTTTTGTATGTGATGTAAAATGTTTGTAAATGTTACTGTATTGTCTAATGGGAATCTTTATTTGTCACTGATCATTGCACTGTTGTCCCACTTAGTCCAAATCTGCTGACTTAGACAGTGCCTTCTATGTAATACCATGTTCTGTCTTCCTTAATCAATGTATATTGGGGTTTATCCCCAGCCAGCATCTAAGTACCAAGAAGTAAGTCAGTCACTCACTCACTCACTCACTCACCCTCTCATCCTGCTCCTTTGGTGGGATGGGGAGGAGAATTAAAAAAAAAAAAACAAAACAACAAAAAACCTCATGGGTTGACATCAGAACAGTTTGATAACTGGGTGCATATATTTGGGATTTATTAAGAATAACAGGAGTATTTGGAGTGAAGCTATGTGAACGGAGAGCACTGAAAAACTTAAGCTGAGTAGTATTTACAGCGATAAAACCTATGAAATCAACAAAGAACTCCAAAATAAATAGGTCGAGCTGAGCTCTATTTTTGTCATAAATGATAAAGTAAATGTGCAGAAAAGACTGTAACTTCTTTTAGTTATCTTGTTTATTTGTCAGACTGTATACTGAAAAATAAGCTGGAACTTGCTGTTGCAGTCAATACTGTATCTACAAAAACAGCCAAACTGGAACTACAATGTTCCATGACAGATCCTTTGCAGAGAAGCAAACATAAGATTTGAAATATTGTTAGGTATGGCTGGGGGCTCCTCAGCATAGTTTTAATAACTGTGTTATTTCAGAAGAAAATGTGCTGATTTATAATAGTACCACAGTCCAATACTCTCTGACTGTGTCCTTTTAGATATTCCACAGAGGGAAGGCTATATTTAATGTAAAATCTACTTATTTGAAGATGATGTTACATGGGATTTCTGTTTTACTAGATAACTCAAATGAAACAAAGTGATAAAACAATGAAACAAAATGTGCTGAAAACACAATACAAATGTAGGTTAGTCAGTCACTCCATGCATCATTTCATGATGCATCATGGTACATTCGTGAGTACCTTTGCCCATCTTCTGTGAGCCTTCTTCCATATTAGGGTTCTATTTGTCAGGTAACTGTACAGCTGGTACTGCAATTTTATTTTCCTACTTCCCTCTCTCACATTTTCTGGGAGGAAAAAGGTAATGAAAATAGAATGCACAACTCAGGCCTGCAACTTATCAACACAAGAAAAAGAGAGAAAAGGAGGTAAAATTGAAAGGCTATTTTCTTTAGTACATATATATTTCAGTGGAATTAGGCAAAGTAAGGCTGCTCCCCACCTTTTGAGTTTAAGGACTGTTGTGCTGGTTCAGACCATTGGCCAGTAACTTGCCTTCAGTAGCATCCTGCAAAGCCTGCTCTCCAAGGTTTGTTACAAAGTAGTGCATCTGCTGGTGTTCCTTCCCAGGAGTCAGTAGTTTCATGACATCCTGAGTCAGGTGATCACATTCATCTGTTCCCATGGACTTTCATTCCACTAATTGGCCTAATAATTTTTTTCAGATTCATTTGCACTTTTGGTATTAATAACCTCCTGTGGAAATTAATTTCACATCTGAGTGTTAAACACACTGTGAAGAAGAATTTTCCCTTCAAAAAAAGCCCAGAAAAAATGCTGCCGGCTCATTTCAGTGGGTGCCTGCCAGGTTTTTTTTGTGCTAAAAAGAGTAATGAATAATCTGTACTTGCCTTCTCTGTACCATACCTGATTTTGCAGGGATGTATTATCTGTTGCTCATATCCTTCATTTTTCTGGTTTTACAGTTCCTTTTCTTCTAAAAATTATGCTATAACTTCAGCCATAATTGTTACTCTTCTCTGCATTTTTGTGCTTCAGTATTTTGAAAAAGGGTTACAATGCTTATAGTGTTCAAGATGTGACAGTACAATAGTTATATTTTCTGGTCTATTCTTCCCTAACGTTTCCTAGATTTTTGGACTGAGCTGCCCACCATTCCTGAAAAATTGAGTAGTTCTGAATCGACAAACCAGAATCCAGGGTGTTTTTCCTTTTGTTCATCAATGTGCATTTTTCAGTTCTGCATGTCCTCTGTTGTGCTATCTCCTAGCCAGCTGGTTTCTACAACCATTTGCAGGAATCTTTGTTTTGTCTTTGGAAAATTTTGAAGCAGCAGCCACCTTGGTTCCTGTACTGGGTGCAGGTGCCCAGATGTTGGCAGCAAGTTGCTTCAGAGGCACCTCTGAAAGGAGAGAGTGAGGCTGCTCTGTGCAGTTCAAGCTGGCACCAGTGGGCCCCCTTTTAGGGCATGTCTGAGTCCTTCAGCCAGAGTGGTCATGCCTTTGTGGAAAGATATTTAAAGAAGGGAACAATACAGTGGGGAAAGAGAGGAGGAGGAAACAAAGTGGGAGTGAGAAACAATGGTGGGAGCACTGTGGTCAGAGAAGGAGGAGGCCTTCCCCAGAGGGACTGCAGCTTCCAGAGTACCCACAACAGCACGAATACGGAGCAGCAGCAAAGAAAATCCTGACCCCAAACACACTGTGCCACTCAGCAGCCTCATTGAAGGGAAAATGTGTAACCTGTGATGCTATCAGGGGTCAAGAGAGCAGTCTGGAGTGAAAGTGTGCTTGGGAGTATGGGGGATCTGTTTTTCTCCATATGTGTTTTTGTTTCCCTGAAAGATCTTAATCACTTTAGAGAGAGGATTGAAATACCAAACACAGGTGGGACAGCAGCCGGGAAACACCCTGTTGTGAAAAACTACATTTTCAGCTTTATAATTACTCCAAATCTGTTGTTAATACATAAGGAGATTGTCTTTCTACGCTAAGAAAGGTAAGTTTTTCTTAACTCTCTTTAGTCACGGATATCTTAAAATTTGCTTTAATATGGGAATAGTACATTATCTTGCTCTTCCTTTATTGCAATGATTTATCTTTTTTTGTTATTGTTATGTATTGCTATTTTGTTATTTTTTTGTCATTTCAGACCATTTCCCTAGTAAAAGGAAACGAGAGTCAACAATTCCCTACAATATTCTTAAAGCCCCTTTTAGGGCTGGTGAATATAGTTTTGTTTCTGTTCTGATGCTGAGGCTTCATGAAACTACACAGTAGCAAACTATGACTAATAATTTTGCAGTTCCATGTTTGAATTTCTTTCTTACTTTTGACTCTTCCAGTTTGGATGCTGAGGATTTGTTACTGTGTATTTCATTGATTTGATTCATTTAATTAATTTCATTCATTTGATGATGGCACTGATTAGATGTTCTTTTTAGGATAATGTGTTAGATTCTTTTCTCAGAAAAAATGTTTCCAAGGTGAGAACTTGTGAGGCAGCTCTCTAGATTATTCAGATACAGAAGACATTTTAAATATCTCACCCCTTCATTCTGATGCCAGCACGTATTCTCTGTTATCAATCCCTTCTCTAATGCAGCATAATGTCAGTGTGGAGAAACATTAAGTTAGACCATGTAGCCTGGAATATCCAAGAATGAAAAAATGTCTGTCAGCACACTTTACAGGTCACAGCCATCCTGGGTTATGTGGTTGGTCAGTTCTTTTGTTCACTGCAAAGCTGAGGGAACATGTTCTGCATTCATGATTTCTGCATTTTTTAGCTTTCAAGAGAAGAAATGCAGTCCTGCATTCTTTGAAGGACAGAAATGAAAATTCCTACCCTTCCTCCATGGAAGAACAATGAAATACTAGTGATATGTTGTCTTCAAAAATTGATAAGCACAGAGCTTACTAGAGTCGACAGATGACACACTACACAAAGATAACAGGTAAGCCTAAAATAAAAGGATCCTACAGCCTGAGCTCAAATTATTGAGTCAGAGTGTTGGATTACACCTGTTGTTTTAAAGTGGACTTAAACTTGCTCCCTCATTTATCAAATTTGGCTAAATCAACTCAGACAGGCCTAAAGAGAGTGGTAAGGACCATTCCCAGACAGACTATGTATCTGTCGAAAAGAAGTGGAGCATTCTTACAGGCAGCCCAGGCTTCTCTATGCATGCAGAGTTGGTACGACAGCTAAACGCAAGAAATTTAAATGAGAAAGGGGCAACTAAAATAATCTGGCATGAATAAACCTGCTCTAGAACTTTATATTCAATTCACAAGGCAGGCTTACAGAGTAGTGACAATACTAAGTTGTCATTTACTACATTCAGATCAGGATTCCTCTTCCATCTAAATAGGAGATGGAGAGCATCTGCTCTTAGTGTGCACAATGTACGCACAATATTGTACTTTTCTTAGTATCTAGTAATTACTTCATTGTATCTGAACAGCAGATTATTTGTGTACAAGAGCTACATTAAAAACAAGCAGATGATGCTAAGTGTATTCCAGCTAGAACTGATAATAAAAAATTACCAGTTCTGCTGTGGACTCTGTTAAAAACTATAATAATGGAAGATGTAAGAAAATAAGAACACCTGTGACATTAAATAAGGGATTATCCTTATTTGGGAGGAATCTAGCTCAGAGAAAAATATTTATAGCGTTAACATATAAGATAGTCATAAAATAATATTTGTAACACTAGTGCTTCAAAAAAGCTTCTTTAAACATAGCCAAATCTCTTGTCCATGTTTAAGGTCACACATGATCTGGTTCTAAGTATATATGCAAGATAGAGGAGTGTCATGACTTTCCATGCCCTGAGTATTTTCTGCACTTTCAACTCAGCACCACACAGATTTTATTTCTATTTCCAGACCAATTCTGAAGTTTGAAAGCTATATGGCTATGTGTATATGTGAATACATCTATACAAAATTACATACACATTTATATGTGTATAGATATACATTGCCTCTTAATTCCACCCCCCCCCAAAAAAAAAATCTCTCTGCAAGTTTGGGCAAATGCCTTCTTTCTTTCTGTTTGAATTTAGGCATGCTAATTTAACACACAGATTGGGAGGGAAAACATGCTTCTCTCAGTAAAAGCTTTAGGTGATTATCTTAAACCCAGCTAGCTTTGAGTTGCCTCATATTAAGGAAACTTACTTTCGAAGCTGTCACCAAGCTTTAAGATTCCAAAACCAAGGCAGGTAAGACCATCACTACTTGCAGAATTATGATGTATGTAGGAAATGTTTAAAGTAAGTTTAAACATTCCCCCCTGGTTAAAAAGCTGGCATCATTCTCACACCACTACTACCCATTTTTAGAGTTAAATAATGTTTTAATTTTTTGTAAAGCTGATTAAAATCTCTCAGGCTGTGCTCAAACTTGGTTGCATTCCTTTCCTAAAAGGAGTACAATTTAACAATTTTCTATTTTATTACTTCCTTGCCAATTTTCACATCTTCACAAGTTAAAGATTAAAGCAGTGATTCCAATACTTACAGAATGCAAGGGGCTTCCTTTGAGGTAAAGACAAGAAAATAACAAATACAGCTACTATGAGAGTGAGCCCCTGCAGTGATGATGTACTATGTATGTGAAAAGAGATTTTTATATATATATATATATATATATATATATATGTATATATATGTATATGTATATATATTTAATTTATCTTCCATTCAGTCCAAATCCCTCTGAAGTGGTTTTTCAATACAGAAATCCAAGTCCACAATGTTCTGTTACCAGGCAAATATTCTTTAATAAAAGCTCCTTCAAGAATTTCAGTTTACTAGTGAGAAATTGAAAAGAGTGATGATTGATTATATTTTATGACATTTAACAGGATATTAAAAAAATATAATTTCATTGCCTTCACACTTCATTTTATGCATGTACATATAAGTTGCACTTCCACAAAATAATGTAAAATATCTTCTGGAATGCTTTTTATGTAGTTGCCTGGGTTGGGTATTTTGTAAAGGTGGTTTTCTGGTTTTTTGTTTGGTTAGGTGTGTTTGTTTTTTGTTTGGTGCGGGGTTTTGTTTGTTTTAATTGGTTGGGGTTTTTTTTAGGGATGGTGGGTGGGTGGGATTTTGTGTTGCTTTCTCTTAGCCTATTACAATATATAAATCGTGCTATTTTTTGCATAAACCCATCAGAATATAGCTACATTCCTGCAAATGAAAGAAAATCAATTGAATGATCAAGCTACTAATGCCCATGATAGTCTGAAGTACTGTTAACCAGCCGTTAAGTTAGGGTCAAAACATCATCAGGCAGAGAACAGCTTTCAGCAGCTGTTTCACTGTCTTTTTCTGTGCCGGAGCTCGCAGTCTTCTGATCCTTGGATTATAATTTCTCAGCGCAGAGCTCCAGCAACACGCAGCACTCAGCAACCAGGAACAACCACCTCCTTTTTTTTGGCTCCTCCCAGGGCTTGATTTATAGGGCTTGTGCCCACCCTGCAGCCACAGCTGTTTGTAAAAGGTTAATGAGCCAATAATTGGATCCTGGTGTGGATCCTGGTCTTGAGTGAGAGTTTGGCTAGTGCATACCAACAGGGTTTAAATACATTATACAACATTTTTCGCCTCACAGTTATCAGTTGTTAGCAATTTGTATCATCACAGCAAAAATACTGAAATAATGTTTTCATTAGTGAGACAATGTAACTGTTTTTGCCAATGCAAGCACTCTAGGGCTCAGAAATACTACTGTCATGCTTGTCACACCTTAATTTAGTTCTCACAGTTCCTGGGAAAAACATGTTAGTTATTCCCTTACTCTTCCTCCTACTTTATTCAGTGTGTTCTGGTCTCATAGAGGACTGGAATGAATGAAGTAGAATATTTTGTGTGAGAATGGGGCAAGAGAAAGGCCCTCAACACTGCCCTGGAAAGTTAGATCCCTCTTCACTTGGGCCTGGGGTTCCTTCCAGTAAGGACCACCTTATTTACTGGGAAGTACAGTAGAGATCCTGTGTCCATGCTGGTGCAAAACATATCCCACTTCTCAGGGCTATAGCATGAGGCTACAGTGTTGTCATGTGTTAAAAGATTTCTCTTAAACCTTGTTGGGTTTTGGCATGGGATGACTAAGATTTGTCTGTCAGAGATCATTCACTGACAGTGCTGGGGATAGGTACCTGGGCCACCCTGGGCATCTTTGAAAGATGAGAAGAAGAGGAAGGGGGTTGGAGGGCTTTTGAACTAGGATTGCAAACCAAATAAATACAGACTCTGATTTGCAGTGGCAAACACTTCTGGAATTCTCTACTGAAGTCACCAGAGGTGTACTTTGTGCACAATGAAGAGGGAAGTCTCTGATCCTAGCACTTCAATGTAGGTAGCCAAATGTTTTGGCCAGTTCTGGTATCTCTGCAGCTGGGATTAGTGTCTCTCCCTCACCTCACAGCTATGCTGTGAAAATAATTAATTAATGTTAGGATATCCTAAGGATAAATATCACAGCAATTCCAAAAGTATGTTATTGACATTATCCACAGAGCATAGTTAGAATAGGGGAACATCTAAGTGAACAGTATCTGCTACTAACACTGAATGAAATGGGAGGTGCATGGAAAATGCGCTGTGTGCACTCAGTCAGACGAACTAAGTTTTCATAGTAAATACTCATTCTGCTATTTTCTAACTTTCAAGCAATTAATTCTGAAATCCCATTAATTTTCTTTTAACATTTTTGTGTTTCTTTAATAAGCAAGTGCACTACAGCTAGTACACTAATTTCAGTAGATGCATGCCAATTTGAGAAAAGGCATTTGATCAACATCTGCACTCCACAATTGTGAATCAGATTACCCAATTTCCTGAGTACTTAGTTCCAGTAAATATGCTTGATTCTTTTATTTGTTTTTAGACATGAGAATGTGTAAATAACAGAACTCATGCCTTACATATAAATCTATACCTATTCAGCTAAAGAAATCTGGAGAAGTTAAGCCTTACTCACAGCTGAAAAAAAAATCAGTTTATTTAAATACCTGGATTTACTGACCAATTTAATTAAGGGCAGTTAAAGATATTTAGTTAAAGTTAACAGTGAAAAGAAGAAAAGGAAAGTAAGAATTAATCTTAAATTAAAATAGATCCCTTTTGGAAAAAAATCTTGCAAAGTAACAAGACAATGCAAAAAGGCTTTTAATAAATAATTTTTCATAAAGTAATTTCAAGGTAAAACCTAGTAAATGCTCTCTTACTAAATCAGGCACTCCTTCAATATCTGAAGCCTAAGCAAATTAAAACATTGGACTGTTTTGTTCCACTAAATATCAAGCAACACTTTACAGTGATGAATTTGTTAAAGTGTGATGGCATATCTCTCTGTCTATTTTAAAAGTGGATTTAGGCTAGTTTCAATAATACTCAGCTGCTGAATCACAGGCCACTTCAAGAGGGTAATGATGTTATGATATACATAAAATACATGCACTGTTATAATGGCTATATGATAATACATTAATTTAAGTAGGCTATTACGTCCGTCTTAGTTTAAATGTGTGACCCACTAAACTTCTCAGAACTATGCCACCTGTTTTGATGTAAGCAGTCAATGTAATGTTAATAGAAAAATACTTTAAAAAAAGTTGAAATCAAAACCCAAATACAATTACAATGCATTTCAAGTCAACTGTAAAGGTTACAGTAGGAGTTTTGGAATCTGTCTCCTTGGAATTTAAATAGCGATAAATTCAGAGAATTATCATGGAGCAGATTCCTTGAGGGAAAATATTGTTTTGGTCAGCATTTTCTAGATAACATTGCATAGCAGAAGGTAAACTATGGCAGTAGTTTATTGAAAAGTGTCTTTCATGCATAGTTTGATACTTGAGAAATAGTCAGGTTTACTTTCGATATTTGTCCTCTGCCGACCAGCTGTTAACTGAGATCTATAGGTGTATCAAGCAGAAACATTTTTCCACTGAGCATCCTTTCCTGGTGTAATCCTTCTTGAGAAGCATCTAAAGGAACTGTACTTAAGGCAACATATACTTGTAAACAACTGTCGAAAAATGATGATTCTGAGCTGGTCTCTTGATCATTCTTGGACAGGCTTTGCCTTCTTCAATGGAGGCTCTGAGAGCCTCTGTGCTGGGAAAACCGAGCTTTGCTTGAAGACTACCTCATCCAACAACTGCTGAATTTATTTGTAGTAGATCAGTTTCAAGAAAAGAAATCAAGCAAGAGCCACCCCAGAAAGGCCACCAATATGCTAATCAGAAGTTATTTGTGATTCATATACTATAAATGTATTTCCAGACATTCTTTCATAGAACGGAGGGAGAATTGTAATTTTATGTAGTACTGTTGTAGTCTGATTTTGGTAGTGAAGTACCAGCTTTCACACAACATTTCCTGTTTAAAGCCCTCATCCAGTGAGATCTGGATTGAATGTCGTCCTCCCCTGGAGGAGATGAAAAGGATAATCTTGGCTTCTGCAACAATGCTCTGACAGTGTTACTCTGACTGACAAAATCTTTTTCTGAAACTGTTATCACACAGAAATTTTTATACCAAAGTCAATAGGACGTGCCCAAAAGCTCCATATAACCTAATCATTGTCTACGGCACGCATAAGTGTGCCTAGAAGTTCCACTTCAAATTTTCCTGTATCTGGCTGTATTGTTGGTGACTTCAACTGAACATTTCACATAGTGACAAGTAGGTTTCTTATATATAAAACACTCTAGGTACATTTTAGCTCCACTTCTGATCCCGAACAAGTTTTGACTCACTGAAGTCTATGGAATGCACCAGACTTAAAAGTGGTGAGTATTAGGGAGATTTTGATGCTCAGTTGTCAGTAAGTTCTAAATAAGAGCTTTCCTGCTGCTCAGTCTGGAAATAAAGACCACAGAAGTGAATGATCTTTGGTTGTAGAATGGTACTTCCAAAGTTCTTCTTATGGAAGACCTTAATACATTTAAATTGAACCCAAAGTTCTACTTTAAAATATTTGGTTATCAAGCTTGATAATACTGCAGTTCCACAAGGTAGGCAAAGTGCTCTTGGAATGTTTTTTCAAGGTCCAAAGTTAATTAAAAAAAGACTAACAGGCAGACTTTATGTTATTTTATATTGAAGATTCACACTGTATTCCATCCAGTTCATGGTTTGCATCAAGTAGAAATCTCTAGTGAGCTAAACACACACTGAATGACAAATAAATAACAAAGGTAAGTATCACATTCCTTTATCAATAATATTAACTTCTGTTTGGCTTTTTTTTCCTTTTATAAAAAGATTCAACTCCAGTTCATATTCTCAGGCTGCTTTTAAAATAGTAGTGTGGTTTAACCCCAGTCAGCAATCAAGTACCACACAGCCACTCATCTGCTTGCCCTCAGTGAGGAGGGGAGTCAGAAGGGAAATAAAACTTGTGGGTTGAGATGAAAGCATGTTAATAAAAGAGATAAAATTAATAACAACAACAGCAACAATAGCAACAACAACAATAACAATTGTAATGGCAAGAAAAGAGAGAGAAGGAGGAATAAAACCCAACAAAAAGAAGTCGTGCACCATACAGTTGCTCAACATGCACTGACCAATGCCCAGCCCAACCCAGGGCAGTGCTTGGCCTCTCTCAGCCAGCTGCCCCTAGTTTATGTGTTGGGCACGATGTCCTATGGTGTTGGAATATCCCCTCCGCCCATTCAGATCACCTGTCCTGGCTGTGCTCCCTCCTGGTTTCTTGGACAGCCCCTCACTGGCAGAGCATGAGACACTGACAAGTCCTTAACTCAGGGTAAGCACTGCTTAGCAAGAGCCAAAACACCAGTGTGTTATCAACATCACCTCACACTGAATCCAAAGCACAGCAACTCTCCAGCTACTGGGAAGAAAATTAACTCTATCCCAGCTGAAACCAGGACAAACAACATCCATTAATTTCTTCCTTGTTAAAATTTTTCCAGTATTATTTAAATGGTAGTAAGTTATATTGTATTCCTTGTAGGGCTACACAGACATACCTAATTTATTTTGACTCCAATACATCTTTTCATACTCAGGTGTTCTTAATTTTTTTTCAGACAAAGTAGAAAGTCCGAATTACCTTTTAATTTCTATGATTGTTTATTTTTCAAAAATTACTATTTGTATAGAATCTATCAGATAATGATACATTTAAAATGTTAATTTAAGAGTTCTCCAAGGCTTTAATTCTCAGGCTTTTCCTAGTAACTCTGCTACTCTATAGATGCAAAGACATAAATCTGGTATTCAAAGAGTATTAGCAGTGGCATGTGGCTGTAAGATCCTTTACTTATCTGTCAGTTGAAGAGATAGCTACAAACTTTTACTAGAAATTTTCCTTAGTCTAGTGCTTGCTTAGTTTATAGAGTAGTGAATATATTTAAGTTGTCTAATAAAATTCCTGCTGATTAATGGAGAACTTACCAAGATAATTTTTAATGAAAAATTATCCCAGGATGAGGACATACTTTTTTCCTTTTTTTTTTTTTCAAATGATATTTTACCTTAAGTTTTAATATCTTAAAATCTTTTAAAATCTTAAACATCAAATTGCTGATTGTACTACTTGAGAGCAGTGGAGGATGTCAATATTTTGTGTTTAAAATCCAGTTCATTCAGCAACTACTCTTTAATATCTGAATAATTCTTTGGAAGTGAAAAGCTATTCTTACCTGCAATTTTCCAAGCTAACATGCTCTTTATCAAATTTCCCTCTGATGAGATTTTTTTTTCTTTTTATTTTTCATTATGGTGTTTAGAAGCAGATTTTTATTTCACAAGGGAAAGATCTTCTCTATGCATTAAAATTATATATGCATGGAGGGTGAGATGTGCTTAGCCACTTACATTCTTCCATTATTTCTTTTCTAGTTTTAAGCCCATTGACCAATCAGCAATGTGCGTTGTCTTGGTAACACAATATTACTAACTGAAGAGACCACCACTTAGAAAACAGCTAAAGACCAAACTTAATTCTTGGAAGATTTAAGCAGCTAAATGAAAGGCTTATGCTAGGATTAATCACCAAAGAACAAAAATGTAAATAAAAACCAATCAGGTTTCCTCTCACCATTACCTCTTCATAAATACAAAGAAATTATCTAGTTATTTAGCACTATTGGTTTAAGAAGGCTAAATGCAAACTTATACGTTTGGGTCTTCAGCAGAATCTTGGAATGCTTGTCTCCTTGCTGTATCACAGACTTCTGCAGAAGTCAATTATGCCCAGATCCTCCAAAGACTATTTATTTGCCTATCACTGATCACAATATCAAACATACTTGAGAACACCAGCTTCAAAGAACCAGCAACAAATGGAAAAACACTGCAATGATGCATACTGGTGTTAAATATGCCACAGATTGGCTGTGGCATGAGTGGGGGCACAATGTAATATTTGTGAAGCATGTATAAATGAGTTAGAAAAAAAGATTGTTTTGGTTTTACACCTCAGATTGACCAGTACACATGAAGTATTATATATGTCCACATTCCTGAATTAAACTTTAAGATCAGAAAAGAAGATAACGTAATTGTATTCAACATCACAACACAGCATGCTGTTCCATTTTTAGGAACATGCAACTGGGGAACATATTCAGAAAAACGAAACCAAAATGAAACCTGTGTACAATTGCATCTATGAAACCAGTGAATTAACCTCATGTCTGAAAAGGCCACGCACAAGGTTAGCATGCATTTTCAAGCAGGCAGTGTCAGAAGTACTAAATACAGCACTGGTTATTTATGTTCGGTTAAAAGGGTAGTGACAAAAGTCACCTGCAGGTGAATCAATTGCACTGCAGCTGCTACAGTGTCTCTGGGAGCTGTGACAATTCATCCACCCTCCATCAGTTTCCCTGTGTCTAGCCCAAACCTGCTAGGAAGATTGTCAGGTTCTCAAAACAAAATTCTATAAGGAACTAATTGATTCTCCTGTGAGGAAAAGTGAACAATCATTTCCTAATTCCTTACCTCTTTTATCAAATTATAGTATTTATAATTAAAAATAAATATGTATCCTATCTTGGCTCTACTTTCAACAGCCTCCTTATTGGTCTGTCCTTAGCTGAAACAGACTAACTCAAAATGTCCATCTTCCTCTTGTCGACAAATAAATCTTTAACCAAATCTGGCTAGGCCTCTTGTCTCATACCAATTCTCAAGAACTGAATATTTGGTTCAGTTAATAGGAAAAAAGTGGTGTAGTTTACTTTCTGTGATTATAGATGTTTCCATAATTCCAGGGACAGTTCTCCATGGGGTAGGAAATTTTGCACCATTGTACTCTGTTAAAAAAGGGTGACAAATTACAGTAAGATTCCCATTAGTGTTCCGCTCCTAGATATTTAAGGATATGCTGGAAGCTCACTTGCTACAGTAGTTAACTAGTTACCAGATGACCATTATTGAGGCCAGTCATCACAGAGCAACTTGTGTCTGCACTGTTAAACTGTCTTTAAGAAGCTGTCACAGCTGCCCACTAGACTTGTTGCCCTACCCCACACTAACTTCTAACACATACACTGAAAGATGAGAGAAAGCCCTGATCAACACAGACCCTAAATAAATAAATAAATGAATGAATGAATGAATGAATGAATGAATGAATGAATGAATGAATAAATGCTGTTTTTTTCTAATCATTTAATAGTAGACAGAATTGAATTCAAGTGTCTGGGAGTTTCCCTTATCAGTATTGTAACGATATGATAGAACTGTATTGTCTTTGGTATTTTCAATCCTGCTACATCTCCCCAAGAAGATCTGCCTGCTTTGGAGAGAATACAGTGGCAAATTTTATGCCTTTAAATTGTAATGCATTAGCATTTCTTTATGTCTGTCAGACCCTTAAATGTGCACCTGGTAGCATCTAAATTAGATTTGTTCTCTGAAAGGTAATGCATTAAATTCCCTTTATGATATCCTTCATGGTCTGGAAGACTGATTAATTCCTTTATGTTTTGCAAGGATAGAGGAGATTACAGACCCTCTAAGAAATGCTTTAACAGCAATCTTCTGGGGTAAAAAAGGGTAGCTGTCACTAATGCTTTTTGTCTCAGTAAGTAGTTCAAAACAATTTTGTAAACAAATAATGAAATAGGGGTAATTTTTGTCCTTTAGAACTTCTCTCTCCAGAGGTGGAACTTCAACAGAAGCAGCTGGAGCTGTAGTACAGGAGGAAGTGCAAAAACTTCCAGTATCAGCACAACACCTGCTGGCGTTCTACAAGATTTCTAGGAGTACCGGTTAGAAGAAAATATTCCGGGGGCAGCAAAGGGATAGTCAAAGGGAAGAACAGAGTTTATTTCTACTCTTGTTAGCCTTAGGACTGAAAGCAGAACTTGGGTATACTTTAAACTAGGATTTCTACATTGACTTGACTGGTGGTACAGGACCTCTGACCCGGCTAAATGCACTCCTTAGGTACCCGAAGCAATGATAAACCATAATAGATGGGGATAAACTGGACCAAGTAGCCAGTATGGGCAACTGTGAAGCTGCTGGAAAATGTGCCCATCTTTTTATAACTCACATTAGACTGAAGCACAGACTGCCAGGTTTGCACTACATACATGCAGAATTAAGGTTTTTATCTCAAGTAATTGCCTACTCATAAAAAGACAGAGGTCTTAGCTATGACAGTTTTGTAGCATCCACAATATTTTGCCTCTGGAATGTGGGAGTGATCTTGGCCCACACGTATTCTGAAAGATAGTGCTGTAACTGGATGCTCTGGGATCTCTGGGAGAGGCCTCTTTAATTAATACAGAAAAGAGGAGTTGTGGTGACCGATTGACCTGTGGTACAAGAGACAGAGAGTGTTCTGGATAAGACAGTCTCTGGTGCCAAGGATGTATCGGTTATGGTGAGGGAAAGAAGCCTCTCCCGGGACGCCTGCTCGGTTATGGTAATGTACCCCAGTTCTAATTCCCTGGTTGGCTTTGGTGTTAGCCACTCCCCTGTACTTAAGATCGACTGTAACATGTTCGGGGTCATTTGCCTATGGAACCCTTCACGAGCTGTAGCAATAAACTGCTGTTTGTGGAACTCTATGCAAGGACCCTTCTCACTCCTTGCTGTCGCATTAATGTTACTGAAGTCATCTCTGTGCCTGTGTGTTCATGCACATGAGCCCACAGAGCCAGAAGGGACTCGGTAACAGGATGCTTTCTGCTTGTCATGGTAAACAGATGTATTAGCATTTCTTGGGAAGTAACAGTGAGCAGCTTTAAGTAAAGAGTTTGATTTTTGTGTTAGTGCCAAGTTGAAGTGAATATATTGTACACATAACGATCTCCTCTCTAGTATTAACTACAACCCATATCTCATGCAATGGTGGAAAAGGAGTTGAAAGAAAAGTTTACTGCTTTCTTGAACAAATATTTTATGGGGGTTTGTTTGTTTTTGTTGAGTTTGGGTTTTGGTGTTCTTTTGTTAGTTTTACATTACCTTGTTGCAAAATTGAGTGGATATTTTATATATTACACAAAAATATATTAAAAGTACTTTTGGCAGCTATGTCCTAAGATAAAGATTGTTTTGAATCCCAGAAGGGAAACAAATTGTTCTGTGGGAACAGATAGAGTAATTAATTAACTATGTCAGGGTTCATGTCAAGTAAAATAAATTGCTAACAGATGAACAGAGAAATCTTACCTTAGAATGAAAATGTGTAATCCTAACTCTTATCTAATAGGATTTTATTCATAATCAGAAGTCTAGATCTTCCAACAATCAGAAGAGCAGCTGAATAGTCCTAAACCTTGTTCATGGGCTTCCAGGCAGTTGTCACACTGTAATCTATCAGAGAAAGATACTAACAAGCTCTGAATAAGCCAGTCAATAAATACAGAACCAGAATGGCAAGAGTATACTTATTCTCACTTCACCACCCTTCATACGTACTTCATTCAACAATACTTATGTAAATGCTGGCTTTAAAAAGAATTCTTAAAATCATACTGAAAGAATTGAAATGGGCTGTATTTTGTGTTCCCTTCTTATTCATGAGCCATATCCACCATCTGTCACAAATGCAATACTGAGCAAGCCAATACCATCCTAAGATCACAAGAACTGATTTTCAATATCTATCTAAGAAAAGAAACAGAACAGCAAAAAGCAATCGTCACTGAATACGAAACATCCCATCCATGTTAAAATCCAGCTCTGAGCTGGATATAGGAACTGATGATGTGATGATTATAGTATCAAGTACAATGGCAACTTAAACGGGGTATCACTTGACAAAGAATTTAAAAATGCTAAAGAAATTACAAGGCAGAAAGAAAGCTAAAAAATCTACACTAGTCTATGGGATAAATTTACTTAAATAATTTGCAGCTCTAAGGCTAAATGGAGCACATTTCTTTAATATAAAAAATAAAATGAGTATTTTGTGCCTTTTATCTTTTAGAGTAAATATCAGATAAATAAATATATATATACACACCTCTTTTTTGTCTCATAACACCAGACATGGGGTACACAAGACACATGCTTAATTTTATGAGTTTTTAAGAACTTAAGATTGAAGGAAAACATTCCTAAATGCTTGCATCTCAGAGAGTTCTTGATTTCAGAATACCCTTCTTTAATATATATATTTGTATTTTATACGTATTTTTTTAGATTTTCACTTTATCTTTCACATTGTTCTGCTATAGTGACGCATCTATGTCTCTTGCCATATTGGAATTTATGCACTGTAAGCTCAGTCTTAATTAGTTTTATTTTGGTTGTGGTTATACTGTGAACCAAGTTCCTCTTCCTGCTTGCTAGCACCACTATGTAGATATCCAAAAGTTGAATTTAATATGGCCAAAGCCTGCTTGAGTTTAGTTGCATCATTGGTACTCTAGATGGAAACACTAGTCCTTGTGATAGTAAGAAATATACAAAGCAAATGGCCAGTCCATCACAGTATTTCTCCACAACTGCCAAGCATTTACAAGCTTCCAGGAATCTGGTTTAAAGTTTGCACCTGAAGGGATAAAAAACAATGAAAGGAAACAGATAAAATCTTAGCAACATGGTTTCTAACCCAAATATACTTACTTGATAATATACATTGTTTTGAGATAAAATATATTAATGTATTGATACATTTACGGCTCTGTCTGGTCTGCATAGCAGAGCAGTTTCCAATGACCTGTATCTGTGCAGTCCCCGATCTGGCAACTGAAGCCAATGGGCCAGGGAGCCTTATTGGGGGTAACATTTCTTGTAATAGACCCTTTTTGTTGGATACATAGCTTCCTTAATCAAGGATGACTGTTGTATCAGCAGAGGGCAGAAAGGTACAGCAAAATAATAGCATGAGATGGTGAAGTTGATGTCAGTTTAATTTAGGTATTATTTGTGATAGAACACTAACCTTGTGTAGTAAGTAACATAAATCAATGACTAACAAGATGGGGATTTTTGCTGCATTGTGGTGGGTGGACATACTCAGTCTACTCTTTGACTTAAAACATTAGGTACCACACACTGCTCTCAGGTAGCTCATCTGTTTCTGAGATGGGGATGCTCCATTTCCAGCT
This sequence comes from Lycocorax pyrrhopterus obiensis, assembly GCA_014706295.1. Taxonomy (NCBI): domain Eukaryota; kingdom Metazoa; phylum Chordata; class Aves; order Passeriformes; family Paradisaeidae; genus Lycocorax; species Lycocorax pyrrhopterus. Next base: position 63,194,789 of record JACSVZ010000014.1, read on the forward strand.
CTACAGTGTAACATTATAATCACCACAGATACACTGAGAATTTGTTTGCTTTATGACTGCCATAGTTTCAACTGTAGAAAGTCCTAAATTACACTAAAATATCATAACTTAATTGAAATTTTGCTTTTGAATAAGATTCTAGGATAGCCTTTTCCAGAAGAAGCACAAGTTGTTGCTGAAAATTGAGCTTGGGAACTCTGCCAGTATTGGATATTAATGCAGCTCTGCGGGCAAAGCAAATCTTCAATAATCACCTAGACCTGAGCTTTCCACCACCTCTCTGGAAAAAGTGGTTGTTTGAAAAGTTCCTTTATGTCATACACTTTGATTTAGAACACTTACACATTATTGAAATCAGGGACCAGATTAATTTCAGAGGGTGTTTAACGAAATCCATCAGTATTCCTGTTTCATTATATAGCAATTAATTTGACATATCATTCCAAATAACTTGAAAACGAAGGACAATTTTTGGTTTCCACTCTTCCTTTTCTTTTTGGATCAAGGTGGGGGGAAGAAATTATGTTGAAAACCTATGTTAGCTACTGGAAACTAAGGTGATTACATGCATATGAATGTCATAGTTAGTGATATATTCTTGAAATATTGACATTCCTACCCCTCTACAGAAAGTATATCTTTTTACAGAAAAAAAAAGAAAAGTCTTTATTGGACCTACATCTATGTGTTTTCAGTTTCTGTCTCCTGGATCTGAACAAATTTGAAGTGTCATATTTCATCAAGAGAAAAATGTCAGACAATCTGAAAATTACTCAACCTTTTTTTATTGCCTTCCTATTCTTTTATTATAAAAGAAAAAAAAATAAATACCTGGCAAATATGTCAGTTAACCTCCAACAAGTAAGTCTGCTTTCTCACAGAGAAAGCAAAATTGCTACACAGGGCTTCTGCTAGTAAACTGCATGTTCTCCAGTATTTGCTTCTGAACCAAAAAATGCTTCTACAAACATGTTGATCTGGTGAGTGGGCAGTACAAGTGGATGTAGCAAACCTAATCACAAAAAAAATTGAACTCTTTGGTTATGACAAGATGAATCTGCTAAACAAGCAAACAAACCCACCACACCAACAGAGGCGTCACAGAACATGCAAGACCCTATAGAGCCACTGCTCCTTCGCAGGGACAGCAATGAGGGTGGTGTGCCCTCCCTCACCAATAGTGAGCTATTTCTCATCAACCACGATGCCAGTTTTTATACCATGAGAGCCCAACTTGCTCTAGTCGCCATGCTGTTTATATCACCCCCAATTTGATCACATCATCAGCTCATTAAACAGCCAAAGACTTTTGAAAATTTGTGTCTGAGAGGCTTTGAAGCCTCAGTCTTGTTTTCAAAATTGATTTAGTTATTTGAAATCTAAGTTCCTTTGGCATGAAATGAGATAAGGCAGAAAGATGGATATGAAGTAGTGAGAGGTAAATAAGAACAATAGTCTGAAAGTTTGGTGTCATATTTCATCACGCTTTTTAAAAAATAAGTGGAATATTTTGTCCTACTGATAGGATTTGTGAGTTTAAAGAGGGAACGAATCCTAAAAATTCATTATACTCCTTGTTTCTACTAATATAGGTTCCCTGGGTTCCTGTCAAAAACATTATGTGTTTTTCTTCCCCAAATAGAATGTGCAGGTATTATATATTTTAGAACCTACAATTAGATTCACCTCTGGCTCTCCCAGTTTGATACGTTAATATGTGTATTTCTCAGGTATGACACCTCTTTACCCTATTTGTTTTCAAATACTTTTGTTTGTGCACACGCATAAAAGACTGAAACAATTAAAACTAGAAAAAATTTGTCTACCTGCAATCTGTGTCCATAAATATGTCTACCTACTATTGTTACCCAATCACACTTCTCTGCATAGTGCTTTCTACTCCTCCAGCTTGCTTACTGCTGTATAATGTGAATAAATACAAAGATGACGGTCTATCACAGGAGAAATTATGAGTACAGAAGAATTACTTTGAGGCGGACACTGGTGGGATATACCATCCATGAGGTTTGGTGGTGTAAGTGATTTTTGTTGTGCCAAGGAACAATCATTCTCTCAGTTAACATGGGAAGTCCAACACAATACTGGCAGCTGCCATATAAAAGCAGAAAATCTGAATCGTTTTCTCGGCCTAATTATGTAGCCTATGCATTTTCCAGTGTATTTCTATGCACTATAGACATTTATGAAGATATCTACATTTTTTTTTCCAAATTCCTTTACCTTCAGAAGGTATTTTATTCAACCCTAGAATAAGAACCTGTGATGAACAGTAGCACTACTTTCTGGATGTACCCATCTGCTGGCTACCGAAGAAATCCAGATAAATAGGTCAAGCTAGACACCTAAATTCTACACAGCTGCTACGCAAAAGAGATTGGAATTCTAAAGGATTTATACATGTTTTTCCTCCTTTTTCACTTGGTATCTATCATAATCAATACAAGACACTTAGAAAAGAGTGAACTAAATATTATCCCTTTCTGTACAAAAACAGGCTTAGTTGCACTACTGAAGTGCCAGTCAGTAGCATCTCTGTAGAATCAATGAAATAATTTAAAGCAATTTTCTTCTATGAGTTAAGTGAAGGTATAACTCACAACTCATTATTCTTGATCATATTGTCCTGAAAAATAGTGAGCATGGATTTATTTTCAAAACCTAAGATGTGACTGCATAGCATCAAGCATTAAAATAATATTGTTGAAAAATGAGAGATAATTAAGCTCAGCTATATCAATGGGACTGCTCATTTGAGCAGTTATTTGCAGATCAGTAACTGTTATAATTCTAATCAATTTCTGAGCTATTTCATACCTTATATCTTGCCCAGACTGTCTAAATATATACACACAGATAAAGACTTCACAAAATGAAGTAGAAGCCTGAATGTATAATGACTGGCACATAATAATTTTTAAATCGGCAATTTTTCAATCCTCAGTTATGCTAATGGGGTTTTTTAGGCTGAGAAACCAAGTAAAAATGAGAAACAAACTGGTCCAAATCTGATGTTGCTTGCTCTGGTGCCATTGCCTTGGCCTCCCACCCAGTTGCTCTTTCATTCTCCCTTCTTAACAGGATGGGGGTTGAAAATAAGATGGAAAAAGTCTCACGGGTTAAGATGAAGAAATGGAGATCCCTTACCAATTGCCATCTTGGGCCAAACAGACTCATCTTAGGGAGTATTAATTTATGAATATTGATAATTAAAATGGATTTGAATGGTAAGAAACAAAGAAAAAAGCTAAAACCCCTTTCATTCACTCTCTCACTTTTCCCCAAACCTAACTCCTTATTTCTGGTTTCTTCTATTAAAGAACACAGAGGGGTGGGGAGTCAGAGTTGAGGTCAGTCCATAACAATTCTTCCCTGCTACTCCTTCCCTCTCATACTTTTCCCTTGTTCCTGAGTGGGTCCCCTCCCTGAGCAGCATCTTCTTTCATGAAATATTCATCTTCTACTCCAGTGCGGTCCTCCATGGGCTATAAGGGACAAACTGCTTTAACATGATCCTCTCAGGCTGCAGGACAATCTGTGCCCTAGGGTCTGGAGCATCTCCTCCCTCTCCTTCACCACCCTTGGTGAATGCAGGGCTGTTTCTCATAGTTGTTTTCCTCACTCATTTCTCTCTTGTGCAGTGTTTTGCCATCTCCTTAATGTGTTTTCTCAGAGGCACCAGCATCTTGGCAGAGGGGCTCAGCTGTGCCTTGTAGTCTTGTTGGAGAAGGCTGCAATCAGATGTGTCTTGTGTTGGACAGCCCCAGTTCCTGACAATACATGGGCACCTACACCAGGTACATGAACCTAATTCCACTATTCCTATTCCTTGCAATAGGAATGTAAAATGATGAAAATCTGTAGCAGGAGAAAGAATTTTGAAAGAACGTCTTAGTGTTGCTGCCAACGACTCATATGAGACAGACTAAATGCACAAACTTTCTTCCTCTAGGAAAGGCTTTAGTTATAGTAGCTCTTCTACTGTTTAAGTCAAAAATTATGACTCCTAACAAGAACAAATAGGAAGAGCTACTGTGTCTCTCCCCGTGTATAATCATATATAATCTTTCCCCCGAATTTCTTAACACTGTGGTAATATCGCAGTGAAAATATGTGAATATCAATCACTCCTCCTTTGGCTACACTGCAGGTTCCCAAACTTCATCTGTCTTCCAAAAACTATTATTGGATGTGCTAGAAACAAATGCAAAGGAGTTCCAAGATCAATTTTCAAAAATTAGGGTATACTCCCATGATGTCATGTTGCACTGCTAAAGACCTAAGAGGTCTCTCCTAAAAATTCTTCCACAGAAAAGAAGAAAAATACAGAAATTAAGAAGGGAAAATGTGATTAAATAGTTTGCCCCTGTAAATCCTTGTCCCAAGTATGAAAATTCTATGTCATTCTATTGAGAATTAGTATTTACTGCTTGACTGCACATATGAATGTGAAGACATACTTAGTAATGAGATACAAACAAATGGTAGCCAGAGGGATGTAATCTCCAAAGTATGGAGACCAATAAAACATCTTGTAGGTTGTCAAAGGTCCTTCTTTGTGTAGCACATCAGGATTTATCACGTGCAATATTACAACATGAAATGTGCAAAATTTCATTGAAAGAGAGGCTACATCACCATATAACAAAAAGATATGTAAGTATCAATGTAAATTATACAAGAAAAGGAGTCCTTTTACCTCTTGTAACCAAGAAATAACTAATTCAAAACTGTTTGAATGATTATTTATTATTTTTGCGATATTCCACCATCTCAAGAGTACCCTATCAACTGCTATGAATGTATTTTGAGCCATTTATGTGTACAAAGTGCAGATTTTTTGGTTCTAATTTTCAGCTTAAAACAGTGTAGTCACTGTCCTTCATATTTCAGTGAATGAAAGTATTTAATCCATCGATACAAGTATAATCTGCTCTTTTTCCACTGTTACAAAGCAGACAACTTATTACACATATTTGGTTTGATATTCTCAAATAAAAGATATTCCTTAGGGTCACTCATCACTGTAAAACACCTGAGTTTGAATGAGATGAGGAAGGAAAACATAAAGAAAAAGACATAACAGTGAAGTACCATCACAAGCATATTTCAGCAGCTGAGAAAGGAAGACAAGCAATCAGAAGGAGTCTGACAACACTACAGTGACTCATCCAGCTCTGCCTCTCTCTTTTCGGCATATAAAAAGTTCAAGTATAAGTCATCTTTCAAAGCTTATTTTGAATAGTGCACAACTCTTACCACTGCAACATAGAAGCCTATGCACAGAAAAGAAAGGCTGGGAAAGATAAAGAAGCTCCAGCTACAGAATTCATTCAGCATCAGTTACTGTTATGATTTAGTAGCTTAATGTCATAAAGAAGTTTACTTTGAATTATATTATGTCAACATCTAATTAGTGAGAATGATGAAAAATATGATTAATTTTGATAAGGAAAAATTACTTTATATCTTCAGGCAGAAACATAGATCTGTTATCAACAACTATAAACACTCAAAGCACCTGCAATAGTCTGAATGCTAACTCACTAGTAAGCACTTCAAATAACTGAGCTATTTTAAACCATATTGTCCAAGTATTTAGCTTTTCTTACCAGAAAGATGTGGGATTCTTCTTTGAATAGTCATTGTTTTAAAAAGAAAGATGCATTTAAGTAACAAAAAATGTATTCCGCTGACCAGTTAATGACTCAGCTCATGCAAAACATACAAAGAAATAAAAGTAAATATTATACAAGAGTATTATTTTAGTCTTTCTCCTTATAATGGTAACATTCAAATCTCAGAGTGTATCTGTAACTATCAAATAATAGAGGCAAGAAACTATGTGAGATATGGGATTTTAACAGAATTTAGATTTGTTATTCCATGCCAGGTCTTAAACCCTGACAGCAGCTAAGTACTACACAGCTGCTCACTGTCCCTTGCCCTTGGAGGGATGGGAAGGATAATCAGCAAAAAAAAGTGCAACATGTGGAATAATAACAATTTATTAGTTGAAACAAATTTTACTAATAATGCTAATGATAATAATAATAAAAATACTGTAATATTGTAATGAAAGTAAGACAGAGAAAGTAATAAAACCCAAGAGAAGGAAGTGATACACTATACAATTTCTCACCACCCACTGACTGATGCCCAGCAAGTCTCCAAGCAGCACTTGGCCTCTCCCAGCCAGCTGCCACCAGTTTATCTACTGGGCTTGATTTTCTATGGTGTTGGAATATCCCTTCGGCCCATTCAGATCACCTGTCCTGGCTGTGCTCCCTCCTGGCTTCTTGCACAGCCCCTCACTGGCAGAGTATGAGACACTGATAAGTCCTTCACTCAGAGTAAGTATTACTTAGCAAGAGCCAAAACATCTGTGTGTTATCAACACAATTCTCACACTGAGTACAAAGCACAGCACTGCACCAGCTACAACTGGGAGGAAAACCAACTCTATCCCCACCAAAATTAGGACATTCCCACTTTTTGAGTATAATTACATATCTGGCAATGATTATTTATTTATTTATGGTCAGTACCACTGACTGAGACTGTCTTACGCATCTTCAGTAAAAAAAACATGGATTGTCTATAGTTCTGCAGGGGATGTCTAAGCTTCAGGAAGCCCACAACACTTGCAAAAAGGAAAATTAAAATTAAGATCGTTTATACTTTATAGGTATGGTTTGCTGAGCAGAAATAACAGCAGGAATACTTTCCTTGTGACAGTCCAGTCCCCTTCCTTGACTTTGCCAATCAACACAGGGAAAAGTTTTTGGGGAGTAGAGCAGCTAGTATGTCCACATGCTAGAGATGCTGCACATTGCTAATGTTACAGATATCCCCATGTAAATATTAAAATAAGTAAGAGTGCTCCTAGGAATAAAGCAAAGCTGATGAGAGTTTCCAACAGCACCAAGCTCTCTATGTCAACAGAAAATGCATGGGACTTGCACTTCAGTGTGTTGTAGCACCCAAAGATGATGCATTTTGATGTCCTGATCAGAAGAACACGCAGGCAAATAACTCTTAAAAATTTTCACACATAAGCTGAAAATGCTCCATTCTTTCTCTCCTTTTTCTCAAGACTCAGAATTTCCAAGAACAGAGTTAGCACCTTTTCTTCAAGTCCTTGTTTGCTAAGTATTACTTCTGAGACTTACCGACAACAGAATGAAATTTTCTTTGCTGTATTATTAGTATATGATTTCTTTTCAGGCTAATTCAAGGGCTGTCATCATCTATGAGCAACATTCTGCTATTTCACCCTTATATAAACCATGATGGTATAATGTCTTTTTCTGTCACAACAGGCTAAATTCATTCTGAAGACTATGTATTGCTTTTGTTGTTGGTATTTATTCACAGAGGTCTTAAATATATCTCTCATCCATGCTTAGAGAACATGCATAAAACAAAAGCAGTAATATATGATACACATGCCACAAAAATTGTTTGAGAGAAAAGTGACTAATGCAATCTATTTTTATTACTGTTTTCTTGGATACTTTAAGCAGAAGATCTGTGAAACTAGTTCAGTGGTCCATTGAAAAATCACAATGGAATGTGTGAGCAGCGGGCAAAGCAAAATAATTAGGTATTTCCTGCTGTAAACATTTTAAAACATTTTGTTTGAACTTTCAACACAGAGTAAACCAGGTGATGCTTCTAAAAGAGTTTGTAGAAAAGAGCCATAATACCAATTCTAGAAAGATGACTGAGTGCAAACTTAATAATGGAGAAGATTCACAGATGCAACCCATCTGCTTTTGCTCCTCTGGTTATGAAAAAATACCAAAAATGCATATGAAAAGAACCAGTTAAGACTGGACTTGCAATTGTAAGTGAAGTCAATTTGATAAAGTATAATTAGCATAACTTTCATGGAAGAAAAGTCCTAATATGGGAAATGTCTTAATAATAGATTACTATTAGCATTGCTTTCCTTAAGGAAGATGAGTATCACTATTTCTGATTCGGAGTTGGAGGAACTGAAATGTAACAAGTGCCGTGACTTGCGAAAACAAATGTGTTGGGTCAGTTACAGGCATTTAGATTCTCATTTCAAAGGCCAGCATAGGAACCCAAAGATTGTTGTTTAGATCTTTCTAATTCTACATGCAACATCCAAGTCTTATCAGGACTTAAATTTAAGAAATGCATCTGGTGGAAAAGAAAAAGTTTAGTACATAAGCATGGCCCAAGGTCTCCAAAGCTCTGTTACCTTAATAACATGAGTAGCAAAAGATGAAATTTTATATACAAGGTTTACTACTAACCATGCAGTTTCATATTTCCCTATAATAACAAAACAAAACAAATCAAAAGAAAACATTGTCTCTAACTGGAAAAGACAGACAAAAACCACACACAAATATAAAAAAGCATGTATTCAGATTAAGGAAGCTACCAGCGGGACTCCCTGAGTAAATACAGTACAGACTCCTCAGTAAATAACTTCTAATCTGGTTTTTTCAATATTCCCAGTAAGTTCAGGGTTCAAAAACCTGAAGGCTTCACTGATGGAATGCTCACATTTGGCCTTGACTACCAAGAAAACCACTGAAAATCCTTTTAATTTTATCACAGGAGGCAATGGTGGAACTAAGTGAGTAGTATCCTGCTTAAAATTGTGTGAAAGGAAGTCTATGATGAAATTTCCCCATTGATTTTATCAGTTCTTAGCCTGATACAAGAGTTTTATGAGTCTCATCTGAAATGTATGTGATAGGAGTATCTGTGTGTAAATACATGTGCATGTACAGTTACATTTAGGGAAGCATGACATATCACATTTCTTTCCAAGTTCTAATATGGTCTAGAAGTTATTTCAACATTCACTTATCTACTTCTGGAACAACATGATTTGGATCAATGAGATGGTAAATCATAGTACTCTCTGCCATCACTGGCCTAAAGTGCATATTAGAAGCATAAATATCAAAATAAAAGAACTTAGATCAGTTCAACAGCAGAAATTCTTGTGGGAACATAGATGTATTAGAAGAAGATGCTTGCAGGTCATTGGTTGCTTAACACAGTCACAATAACACAGAGGAGAAGGTTTCAAGTCACCTGTAAAAGACATTTTCAGTGTTCTCTGTTTTTCTACTGTAAGCAAATACAGTTCTCAAGCAAAGTTACTCTAAACAGAGTCATTATCCCATGAAATTTGACCACTCTCTCTCTATAAACTGAGCAAGGCAAACGAAGCTTAAAGTGGATATTGTCCTGTCCCCATGTCAACTATCATTAGCTGCTTCAACTGATGTTGCAACATAACTCTGGTCTATTTTCAGTTTAAAAGATATGACACTGGGGATTAGCCTATTGTTTCCAATTTCCATATGCATCGGTCTGTGCCTTGCACTGATTTCAGGTTATACATGAATAAATGAAGTGTTTTGTGTATGTCTTCAATAATACAAAGTAATAAATATAACATAAATGGAGAGAGAGAGATCTAGTGTGCAACAAAACCATATAATCAATTTAATAGTGAGCTGGAGCCCATACAATTACTGAAATGAAATGTTTTTTTCTCTGCTTATTTTGGTGACTACTTGACTTTTTGAAATGTATTTTCAGATCCTTTTCTCCTACTGTTCTGTGAAAATGTTCTTGTGATAGTGTTTGATAACTAAGGCTATATGTTCAGGAAATCTTACTTCTTATGTGATGGAAACAGGCAGAAAGTGTATTATAATTATTCTTTCTGCACACTAATTTAGAAGACGCAGGTTTCAGAGACTTTGAAATCTGAACTCTGATCCCAGTCCTCTCCACAAACTCTGTTTGGCTGTACAATTTGAAAGAGATTCATTCATCTCTAAATCTGTGGCCTGAACTTTATTAATTAAATTATTAAACTGAATCCATTTATGCCAATATTCCAGGCTTTTGAAGAACAGCTGATTCCAGAGACCCATGAACTGGTCTGTAATTACTGATCTCAGAACAGCAATCAGTGTAGGCTCTTCAGGAATGTTGTGTAAAATGTTCTTTAATGAGAAGAAAACCTGGAAAAGAGCATTTTAGCATTCTAGTCTGACTTTCATGCCTTTGTGAAAGGTAGCTTATGTCAGCAAAAATGTACTGCTGTTTCGTCTCATTGACCAGTAGAAACCAGACAGTATTTACAGCTATTACTGACTAGAACATCAAACAAGAAAGTAATTTTGTCATTACTTTGTAAAGCCTGGAAATGAAGGGTAAGGACAACTGCTGGTAAAGCCTATCATAAAGATAGAATATTCTCCACCTAGATAATAATGAAATTCCTGTATCATTCTTCAGTTCCTAAATCCTGGGATCCCTGTGTACTTCCTCCCTGGGCAGCTTAATTGTCCTTGTTATTGATGTGGAGATTAATTTGAACTGTACAAGAGGAATCAGAGAAATGCAGCCAGTCAGCAAAGCCTCTCCTCTGTCCTCTAACTTGCTTGTGAGTCACTCACAGTTCATGAAATAATGTTAATCAGTGGAGAAATTATGGCATCTCTTCTTCCATTTGTTTAAAACATTTTAGTAACAGCTTCCGATGGCAACCATGTATGCTGGATGTAGTGCTACTGAGGACTGAAAGGAGGAAAGAAATTGTGGTCTTCCAGAGCAAGCCATGGCTCAAGACTGTAGACAACTTTTTCTTTTTCTTACCCATGCTTTTCCTTTAACAAAACAAAAAAACCCAAACCAATCAAGCAAACAAATGTCTCTCCCCAAAAAATCAAACAACAAAACTGCCATCACCACCAAAACCACAACCAACCAAAAAAAAAAAACCAAACCAAAAAAAGAATTGCAGGACCACTATGAAAGAAGCAGCAAACTGGCAGCTTTACATCAGTGTAGCGTATTTAGATGTTGGCTGGCATCCAACCACTCTGTCAAAGGAGTTTTATCATAGTACCATCTTCATATACAGGTACTGTATACATAGATGCAGAAAATCTGTGATACCTGTGGAAATAACACATTTCCTCCATAGCACCTGGAACATTATGATATGGTATGTAGGCAGAATTCATTGTTAGGAATGATACATGTTTAGAAGATTCAAAACCCAGTTGTGTCCCATATGTATTTCCAGGATATTTCCTCAATGCCATGCTTTTTGCAGCATACTAATGTATTTTTAACATGCAAATGCTAGTAGTCTCTACAAATTGTCAGCCTATTAGCCATTCAGTCTCTCTCTTCATCATGTAATTTCTTAATACTTAGGAGAGGTCAACATTTATTAACAGCTTTGGTGAAGATGAATAGTGAGATATATTATGCTGTAACTTTTCTTTTTGATGAATCAAATGGAGTCTTTAAATTTGCATCCAATTTGATCCTACTTTGTTCATTATTAAATTTCATAAACATTCCCTCCAAACAGATGCCGATCATTAAATATTAAAATGTCTATGAAAAATTTTTATTCACAATTAAGAGAAGGATTATTTTTGTCATTCACAAGAAGTTCTTTCTGGACATATACAAAATTCATCAGAAATATAACTAAATCTTTAAATATGTTAAAACTATATGTTAGACATAGCTTACAGTTCTATCTGTTGTCCCAATAGTGGCCATTTCTGTAAATTCAGAATTCATTTCCTGTGTTACACAGAAGAATGCAGTAAAGTAAGAAATTTCACACATGACCTGTACAGGCTTCCACAGGGATACATGTCAGGAGTCTTTACATGGAGCGGTGGAAAAGATCAGTCATATCAGAGAGAGGAGTAGTCAGCATGCAGAAGTTATCTGGAGGCAGCTCCCACTTATGGTAAAACTTCCCACAGCAAACACGTTTAACCACCTCACAGCAAACTGATGCTTCTTGCCTTTCTTTCTAATGTTGATTTGTAACAGCACTAGATTAACTTTAAGCTAAAGTGAAGCACATAGCATCTTCAGGTGCAGGTAGTTCTCTTCAGTTGTATTTTCATAAAAAGCCCTTTATGTCGCCTTTTCAGGACAAAACTGTGTCTTTAAGTCATAGAGTCAGAGAATGGAAAGACCTTTATGATCAGATCACCAAGTCCAACTGTTAACCCAGCACTTCCAAATCCACCACTAAACCAAGTCCTTCAACGGCACATCTACAGATCTTTTAAATACCTTGGAGGGGGAGGGGTGTTGGGGAGGTGGGTGGGAGTGACTCCACCACTTCCCTGGGAAGCCTGTTCCAATGCAGTCTAAATCTCCCCTGCCGCAATTTGAGGCATTTCGTCTCATCCTCTCGGTTGTTACCTGGAAGAAGAGACTGACCCCCGCCTAGCTACAGTCTCATCTCAGGCAGTTGAAGAGACTGACAAGGTCCCCTCCCTCTGAGCCTCCTCTTCTCCAGGCTGAACACCACCAACTCCTTTAGCTGCTTCTAATCAGACTAATGCTAGAGACCCTACCCCAGCTCCGTTGCCCTTCTCCGGATTCACTTTGGCACCTCAATGCCTTTCTGGTCATGAGGGGCCCAAAACTGGACACAGGATTTGAGGTGTGACCTCACCAATGCAGAAAACAGGGGTACAGTCAACACCCTGATTCTGCTGGCCACACTAAACCATTGTTTTCCAGCTGCACAGTGGCTTCTAACTCCTCCTCTTTGTTGCCCATGCTGCATTCACTGGTGTAGGTGCACCCCAGTTGGGCTATCAATCCATTCACCTATGGTGACTGGGGAGTGGGGAGAGCATTTCAGGATCTTCCTTTGTGACACTTGTAATAAAGGCTTACTTATTTAAAAATACTTACTACAAGGTGCTATTCTGAACAAAAAGATCAGAATCCATCTTCTTCTTGCATTCTACTTACTGGCCATCATGGCAGAGTAAAGAGCCATTCTATTTACAGAGAATTTTAAGAAATACCTGAAAACATGCATGAAAGTGTGTGAAATAATAGTTTAAAATTAATTTGTCGCTGTCACAAACTGTAGAAACATGGAGAAAAAAAGCAAGTAGAGCAAGGGATGCCTAGCTGGCCTTAACCATGCTGCCAATGATGTCTAGCAGGACCATTTTGGACAATACGAGGGCAGTGACAGAGAATAGAATTTGTCCAAAAGATTGAGCTATAGTTACTCCTAAGGGACCTTTTGTGATCACCTTGTCTGACTTCTAGTGATGTCTTTTTCTGACTAGAAATGAAACAGCACACACTTTTGAGATAACATTAGTATAGGAGGTAATACAAAAGCTGGTCTCTGTTGGAGGCCTCCAGTTATGGAAAAATTTCCACAAAAGCCCACTCACACGGGGGTGCATACAGTTTTATAAGTTTGGTAAATTAGCATAATTGACAAAAAAGCACCAATTAGGAGCACAAGTGGTGATGCAATTCCTCCTCAGGTCAAGCCCCTTCTAAATCCTCCCCCTTCAGATGGAAACTGAACTTGACGAAAATGTGTCTTGAAGAGCTGTTTTTTGGCCTTGGTTCCTAAGGAGAACCAAGATAGGATACAGGCTTAGGAATATGTTTTGTCTTTCTGCCTATCAGGGCAGGGAAAAGTACTGGGAAAACTAGCTACCGATGCAATAATAGGCTACAGAGCTCCAAATATATGTGTAAAGAATACAGAGAATTTATAAAAGAAAAAAAGTCAAAAATCAACAAGCATCACTAGCTCAGCAAAAGCTCTAGGTTTTCATTAATTAATTGTTGCTGAACAATGGCAAAATGCCAGGAGAAAGCAGGATTTAAATTTTAGAGACAGAGTTGAGGAAAAGTCTTTAGCATCTGTGTTCATGATCTTTTTATAAGGAGTTAATAAGTTTTCTTTCACTCGCTTTACATTTGCTTTACATTATGCTTATTATTAAAAGACCTACAAATTTGTTAAAAAAGGTAATACAAATTTATTTGGTTCATGTCTGGACTAGTAATGAATATGATTCTTGCTGAATATTCTTCAGTTGATAGAGAATTTGAGGGCACCTGAGCTGGATGTATTACTTCAAAATAAATTGTACCTATGCTAACTTTCAAAATCTCACTCAAAACATTTATTTAATGTTCATTTCAAAACATTTTTTTAATTATCCTTGTGTGTCCAGGCTTTATAGAGAACACTTCACACTGATTTAGGATTATACACTTCAAGACAACAGAAACTACTTTCATACTTCCTGAAGTATCACCTTGAATATTGATATATAAGTGAATATTGTTTGCTTATTTTCAGATTACCAAGTAGTCCAGATCCACCAGTGTATCTGTCATTTAAATTTTCTCTCAGTAGTTCTGTGCATTGGGATAGCCTTTTTTATAATAATTATCATAATAATTTTATGTTTTCTTCTAAGGTACTGATGAAAATCAAGACAACCCATATCACACAAACATAAAGGACTCTGTTTTCCTGGGAAAAAAACCCAAAACAAAACATGAACATTTATAAGTTTTAAGCAGATTGTCTTTCTCATTATTTTTCTGAATTGAGTTAGCTCAGTATTTTGGTGAGGGCTATTTTCTCACCTAGAAGTCCATACTTCAATATTCTTGTTATTTTTCCCTCCTTCTAAGACGATTTCAGTGTTCCATGATTTATCAGTGATCCAGCTAAGCAGCTCTGGAAAGGTTTATTAGGATCTGCTTCTTAACATCCATGCAAGTTCTCATTACACTTGAAAGCATTGCAGTAGCCACCCTTCACTTCATACACAACAAACCCACAATTGTTAGACATACGTTTTTGTCAGGAGGTCTCATTAGGATATCACTGAAAGTTTGTTTCTGGTATACTTTCCAGAAAAAAAGAAGAAATTCTCTCATTCCCAGATGCCAATTTAATCTTAGAAAATTTATTTCCCTTGCTGATTTATAGAAGCTTTACCTTCTAATTTATTAATGACCAATCTTCTCCTTTTAGTTTCAAGAGTAATAGATTTCTTTTATGTTTTAGGAATTATTTCACTTCACTCTGCCTCTGAATACTTCTCTCCAATAGATAACTTGAAATGCAGTCTCATTACTTCCATAAGCTGCTGCCCAAGAGCCTAAATCTGGGACTATAGCCCTCACTGGAACCCACATAAGGAAATACTATCATTTATATATGTATGTATCTGATTGATTGTCAGCTACAGCTAGGAAAAGTGCAGAGAAATACTAATTTTCTGTAGCTATTACTGCTTTAGTGGCAGATTTTGTGTATAAGCTTGATTTCACTGCATTCCTTAACGTATTTTAGTTTGTGTACTCATATACTGACAAAATCCCTGTATTTTTAATTCCATGTACAGTTTTTAAGCTTCTGTGTCCAAGCTGCCATGAAATAATTGATGTATTTTTTTGTGGCTTTCATCTTTTTCTCAGAAGTTGCTGTAGTGTAGTGGTGGGCAAAGCGAATTACTGCAAGGTGTCTTTCAGGGCGAAAAGGCCATATAGAGTGGGTGCATAGAAATCTGCTTTCTCTTGCCTGCACCACCTGGGATGGCAGAGTATCTGCTGTCAGACAAACACCAAGTTAGTTGTCCCTCAGGGTCTCTGACTGTGTTATGACAGTTTTGGAAGGTAAAAAATACGTATTTTTTTACATATAGGTGTGTATATACATGTGTGTGTGTGTGTGTGTATGTATCTAGGTATACATATATATATATATACACACAACTGTTATGGTTGAAATAAGGTTTCTGAAGAACAAGACATTAATATTACTGGTTAGAGATGTCATTTTTCTTGGTAAGTATTTATGACTTTCTCTGAACATCCCCAATTTTAAGTGATTGGTTAATCTTTGTTCTGCATTACATACATTCTGCCAGACAATTAATGAAAATAAAAAATATATTGACTGTGTTAAAAGACTTTGATAGGTCTTGAGTTCTTTTCAGAATTTTTATGCTATGTAAGATGTATTCTAGTTTCAGGGTTTTTTTTCTCTGGGATATTGTAATTTCCCATTAAAAAAACCTGAATAGTCCCAAATCTATCTATGACTATCTTGCAAGATAGTGATGTATGCAGGCAGCAAAATAGCTCTAAAAACATGGAGAACCCAACAGCCAAAAATCAACACCAGTACTGTTCCTGAAAACCTGAAAGAATTACATTCACTGTTTCTATGTACTAGTGCTGAGTACCTACATCTCTACTAACCAGCAGGTTGTTGCCCCTCTGAGTGTCTACACTACCTCACACCTCAAAGAGACTCTTTCAAAATCTGCAGGACAGAAAAATTATAGCAACCTATGCACAAGACATGGACAGCAAAAAGCCATTCTTGTTAATAAGGCTATTTGATTGTCTGAAAGCAACACAGGATTAGGGTCTGGGAATCTAAGAGATATGCAGCAAGTATATCTCATCAGTTAGAGAGCAAAAATAGTAATTACTGCATCTTCAGTACCTTTATTTGTTTTAGTCTTGTCTCCTTCAGCTAAAGAACTCTTCTTGATTGTCTAGTGGCTGTTTCATGCTGGAAGGTACCCAAGAGAATCATAAAATCATAGAATGGCTTGGGCTGAAAGTGACCATAAAGATCATCTCCTTCCAACTCCCCTGCCATGGGCAGGGACACCTTCCACTTGACCAGGTTGCTCCAAGCCCCATTCAAACCGGCCTTGAACACCTCCAGGTTTGGGGCATCCACAACTCCTCTGGGCAACCGGTTCCAGTGTCTCACCACCCTCACACAAAATAACTTTTTCCTAATATCTAATCTAAACTTACTCTCTGTCAGTTTGAAGCCACGCCCCCTTCTCCTGTCACTACATGACCTTGTAAAAAGTCATCTTTTTCAGGCTGAACAATCCCAATTCTCTCAGCCTTTCCCCAGAGGAGAGGAGCTCTATCCCTCTGATCATCTTGGTGCCTCCTCTGGACTCGCTCCAACAGCTTCATGTCCTCCTCTGGGACCCCAGAGCTGGAGGCAGCTCTGCAGGTGGGGTCTCACCAGAGCGGGGCAGAGGGGCAGAATCCCCTCCCTGCCCCACTGCCCACGGGGCTTTGGATGCAGCCCAGGACACACTTGGCTTTCTGGGCTGGGAGTGCCCATGGCTGGCTCATGTCCAGCTCTCACCCCCAGCACCCCCAAGTCCTTCTGGGCAGGGCTGCTCTCGATCTGTTCATCCCCAGCCTGGGCTGGCAACAGAGGTTGCCCTGACCCAGGTGCAGCACCAGCACCTGACCTTGTTAAGCCTCATGATGTTCCCATGGGCCACTTCTCGAGCTTGTCCAGGGCCCTCTGGATGGCATCCCATCCTTCAGGAGTGTCAACGGCACCACTCAGCTTGGTGTCATCTGAGAACTTGCTGAGGGTGCACTCAATCCCTTTGTCTATGTCACTGATGAAGATACTAAATAATACTGGTCCCATCAGTGACACCAATTGTCAGTGATGTCCACTGGGACTCTGAGCCATTGGCCACCATCCTCTGGATGTGACACATCATCTCTAAGCGGTGTTTCAAGTCATGTTCAACCAAAACATGGCCCTGACTTTAAAAAGAAAAGGATTATGGCCATTTTTCCTTAGTAGCCGCTCTCAAGACTAAACATTTTCTGAAGAAAAGAAATTCCCTTTAAATAAGCCAAAGTCTGACCTGAAGATATTTAAACATTTATCTCACACAGGGCAGAAAAGCCTAACTGAATAGAATATACCTGAAAAACCAAGCAAAAGATTATTTCTTCTTCCTTGAATGACATGTCATTTTAGAAGAGGAGACTATCTATCAATGTTGTCATACTGACTATTTTCATTATCACACTGGGCCTACAACTATCACATCTATTACATGTCATATTACATCTAGTGTATGTAAGATACAAACCACTTACACAAGCAGCTGATCTTACCTGCTTGACACACAGATCATTGTTCTTTTTGGGTTTTGTGTTTGTTCCCTCTGCTGGTTTTTAAAATACCTTAAATTTCCAGTAACTTCTGTTTATTTTGCCTACAGCAATTTACAATCTTTGTTTATATTCCTTCCTCCCCTCCCTTACATATTACATATATTTTAGACTTCTTGACTGATCACCTTTTCACTTGTAAAGAAATACTTCTTTTACCATTGTATGTATTTTCTAACAGCAATTTTATGTGAAACAAACAAACCAGGTACCAGCTAGTATGAATGAACATTTCAAGGTTTATTTTTCCCACTCATTAATTGTGATGAATGCTTATCCTTGCAGCATGGAGAAGGCACCCAAACAGATATGTCTATATATTATTTAAATACTTAGACAGAAACAAATAATAGCATAATTTGTATGAACAAATTGCCTTAAATGCCAAACATTCTACTGACATTTTTGCTTGCCTGTGGCATGAAAGACATTAATTAATTTATCACCACAATCGACTGTAAGAAAACACATTATGTTAATTGGTTTCTTGAATGAGAATCAATGACTCATTAGTCTTAACCACAGGAGACTGCTAACAGTATTTTGATGAAAGAACAAGTAATATTACATATACAACATGCCACACAGAAAAAGTTTTCATCCCTGTTAACTCCACTCAGAACACATCTGCTTCCATTCTTGAGACTGGGGAGTAAGACTAATAGTGTAAATAACAAGGAAATTCACATCATACAGTGCATTTTTTGCTTTTGCTTCTTTCTGTAAATGACCTTTATTCATGTGGCCTTAATTATAATCAGAATTTTGTCTAAGCACCAATTATGATGGGAATTATACTGTGCTGATAATACCGAGCAAGGGATTTAACCAACTTTTACAAGGTAAAATTTGCGGTAGAAAAAAAATGTTGGAAAAAATTATTCACTTCTTTGTTCTCCTTTGATGTTTGTAAAGGGCTCTTCAGTGGCTTAATACCACCTTAACTGCACAGTGAGTTCACTCTCACTTCTGCAAAATACTAGAGATTATTTTATACTAATTGTTTGAAATGGTGTCTAACGGTTCATCTAATCTAGATACTGTTCGGCAGCGTTTATTACTGAAATTTTAGACTACTGGTCTAGATAAAGTTGTCCATGATGTCTTATAAACTAAGATCAAAGAACTGGAAAATTCACAAAAGCTTGTCCAAACTGCTAAGTCCACACAATCTTGCCTAGCTAATTCTACAAGAATTAGAGGAACTAGAATTAACCAAGGTACTAGAATTAACCCTTCCTACTCAGTCGCAGTGAGACACTGGGAAATGCCCAGTGCTAATTCATAGGGGGATGCAGTCCACTGTTCTCACAGAATCACAGCACCACAGAATGGGTAAGGTTGGAAGGGACCACAGAGGCTCATCTGGTCCAACCTCCCTGCTCAAGCAGGGCTACCCCAGAACACATGGCACAGGATTGCGTCCAGATGGTTCTTGCATATTTCCAATGAGGAAAACTTGCAACCTCTCTGGACAACTGTGAGGAGCCAATTTAGTTTTGATTTGTCTCAACACTGACTGTCAGAGGCACATAGGGGAGGGGGTGCACACATGGCACTTACAGGAGGCAGCTAGGAGAAGATGGGGGAAAGCCTTGTCTCTGGAGGGACTTTACCTGGTAACATCTCCCAGGGGACAGTCACTCAGCAGGAGACACTGTACCCTCCAGAGAGGTTCTTCAAGCAGATGGCAAAACATCCCCACCAATGGACTGCAGTGGGAGGTTGGACTGGGCCAATGGTCTCCTGTCAGCAGGAGGACTTTGGAAGGAGCCAGGGGGCATAAAACATAACTGCACCACAAGCTTCGGGGGCTTTTGAGATTTGTGGTGTTGGCTGGGGGCTTTTGGGTCTTATGCTTTTTGCTTTTTGGAGCTTGGTGAGCCTGGGCTCTTGAGACTTTTTGGGGGCGGGGCTCGCTTCTGCTTACTGCTGTTCGTTCCCCGGCTCGCTCACTTGCTCCCTCCTTTGCCCTGGCCCCAGCCTGTCTTTTGGCTCTCCTCACCTCACTGGCCCTTGCTCACCCTTGCACCTGTCCTCCCTCCCTGTGTCCCTGACCGCCACCCTCCTGCTTCGTCCCCGCGTCACTGCCTAAGCTACCCGCATTCAACCCTGCCACTCCGATCCAGCCCGCTGCTGTGATCCTCGCCGGGACCCTGGCCAGGGTCCTGGACCTCCTGTCCAAGCACCCACCCACCATGTGTCCGGTTGCCGGTCGCCGTGGGAGCTGCACCTGTGAAGCTGCCCCTCTCTGCGAGCTGAGCAGGCTCGTTAGCAGCCAGCCCGTCCACTCACCCCCACCGCGTGGATGCCAACGGCGCTCCCCGATCCACTGGTGGTAACACGCTCTTTTTCTCTATCCTCTTTCTCTCTCTTCCCCCCCCCCCCCCCAGTTCCTTTTCCATTTTCCTTCCTTCTTTTTTGTCTTTTCCAGCCCTCTTTCATTTGGGTAACTCCTTTTTCTTTTTGCTTTTTATTACAAATAAAAGGTTCTCAGATACAAGGTTTGTCTTGTTTGACTTAATTTCATTCCTGACCATCTAATGCTAAAACAACTCCTCGCAGTTTCCCTCAAGGGAACGCGGCAACAACCTGTTCCAGTGTGGATGTAAAGCTCTTCCTCATATTCAGGTGGAACTTCCCATGCATCACTTTCTGCCCATTGCCTCTTGTCCCATTGCTTGGCACAACCGAGTAGAGTCTGGTCCATTCTCCAACACCTCCCTTCATACTGACAGACAGTGATGAGCTTCCCTCTCACATGTCTCTTCTCAAGACCGAACAGACTCAGCTCCCTCAGCCTTTCCTCATAAGAGAGATGCTCCTGTTCCCCATCTCTGTAGCCCTTCACTGGACCCACTCCGGAGCTCCACATCTCTCTTGTTTTGAGGAACCCAGATCTGGACACAGAACTCCAAATATGCCTCAGTTGGTCTGAGTAGAGGGGCAGGATCACCTTGCTTGACCTGCTGGAAATGTGCTTCCTTGAACTTCCCACAAATTCTTACATTTATCACCGTATTTTGATAGAAAATACTGGTATGATTTTTAAGAAATTTGCAGCAACAATTTATGTCAGAGGAATTCTTCAGGCCTATGACTGTTACTAGAAGCCATTTCTGTTTGTAAAACCAAAACTGGTCAATACTGTATTTGATTTTATAACAATTTGATAATAAAAGATTTGTATTCCTTATATCAAAGTTTATTGTGAATGTTTAACCATTTAGAAGGAACATTCTTGCATTAAATAATTCTTTTTCTTCCAATTGTATAATATTTTGAATATATTATTTTAACCTTTTATTCAATTTATAAGTAGAAACATAATGAAAAAAATATTTTAATCGAGAGGTGTATAATGACTGAGAAGATCTGATCTGACTTATTAGTAAAATTTATTCAGAAATCAGCACATAAGAACTACTGAGTTTGTGCAATGAAGATGAAGGCAGAACTTTCCTTTAATCAGATCTTCTAAAGGTCAAAAAATCTTTTGCCGATAGTAATTAACACACACACACCTGGAAATAATAATGTCTGGTTTCTTCAGATCTGCAGTTTGAACTTATTTCCAGCAAATAATCCCTTCCAGTGCATAAATAAGTTCAAGATGCTAAACATCTTGAGATACATTCAAGAGAGTCATCTTAGATTTTAGCATCAGAGCCATTTTTTGTCAAACACCTTACCATGACAGGGAGAGATGCACAGACATATCGATGGATTCTATTTCATTGCCTAGCTTGTTATCTGTTACTACTAATCAGAGGTACAACCTCTGTTGCTATCACGTATCATGATTCCTCACTCTAATGATAATTTCATCCAAATAGCATGTTTTTCAAATTACGCACATGCATATGTGAACCCGCAAACTAAGGTGTGTTTGTGTAATATTTACTTGCAGTGCTGGCTGCTTGCTCATTCGGCATCTGCCCCACAGCAAGAAAGAAGAGAGAACAGGAGGAGCAGAAGTGGGACAATTTTTGGATCAAGGAAAAGACAGTGTACTACCAGAAGGAAAGGGGAAAACAACAAGCAACACAAAGGAAATCCCTCATCACGTGCCAAAAGCAGATCAGTGCCCAGTCAGTTTCTCAGCAATGGCCATCTTGGAAGACAAAAACTCCCATCCTTCCTGTCCCAGGTTTTAATGGTGAGTGTGACACTATGTGGCACAGAACTCACCCTGGGACAGCTGTCTCAGCCATGTCCCTTCCCATCTCCTTGCCCACTCCAGTGCACTTGCTGGAGACATGAGAGCAGCAGAAAAAATCTTTATGTAGAGAAGACCTTGATGCTGTGCAAGCACTGCTCAGGAATAGCCAAAACAGCAGCGTGTTACCAATATTTGTTTAGTCACAAACCCAAAGCAAAGAACCTTGTGGCCTGTTATGAAGAAAGTTAACTCCATCCCAGCCAAAGTCAGTACTAAGTTGCATTAATAGTCTCTTCTGGTCCACTACTCCTACAGCACAGTAAGAAGTGAGGACTCTACATGGATGGTGTAGAGGATATTTAGAAAGTGGGCTAATTAGAAACAAAGATAAAATTGCCTGTAAAGAACCCAGGCAGTCTGGATTCTTTGTAAAACCGCAACAGATAATACTGTCCTTATTGATTGGATGTGAAGGACTCAAAAATCAAATGTATATCCAGACCATAAAACTACTTTTCTCTAGCCAGAGGCATTTAATTTTTATCCAATCCCAAATGCTAAAGATATACTAAAGCTAAATTTTACCAAGTTTTTGTAATGAAATAGTCTCTTCTTTCCATGGTTTTTTTTTCCACAGACAAATAGCAGCCTGCAGCATTTCGACTGCCACTGTTTCTGCTCCAGCTGTAGGATATGCCTCAAAACTGGAAACTGTATTTGCCCCCAGGTAGCTTCAGCAGTAATTAAGGATTATTGTAAAATTCAGTCAGGTCTGTAATGCCTGAATAAATGTTTATGGGATGAATATTTTGAAGAGCAGAGGGCAGGCTGAATATTCAAATATTTTATGAAAACATAGCAAAAATGAAAAATATGACAGGGGCAGCACTCATTATTTGCCATAATGAGCACAGCCCTGTGAATCCAAAATTCCAGCTGCTACCCACTAATTTGGATGTCCTATTGCACTACTGGCTAGAACCAGACTATTCTTCTATCAGTAGGTTAATTAAGAGATGCAGTACATGCTGTCAATAGGAATCTAGCAAACATTATGATCAATCAATTTGCTAGTGAGAAATATTTAATTATAGTTTACAGCTAAGAAAGGCATGAGCATTAGAGAAAAATTCAAAATATATAATAGTTTCTCTCGTTTCTTCTTTAACAGACACTTGCAAAACCACACATGCTTCCAGAATACACAGATACTTTTCTAAGTGTTACATAGAGAAAACAGAATTTTCCCCTTCACATAGGGTTGTCAGAATTTCAGAGAGATGATTCATGTGACACAAATACTTACAAAGCGAAGGACCACTATAAAAGTAATTCATTACAGTAATACATCAAGAACAACTCATGATCAGACAGTGTAATGAATGCATCTATGTTTATACATAAAATATCTAAATATCTATACTTAACATGTGTATACTGTGATGTCACTATTGACAGTTAACTAGGGAACTGTTTATGCTCTGATACCAACAAAGCTATTGAGTGTAACTACTTCACCTTTTCATAGCCTTTTCTGAAGTTGCAGCATAGACCAAGTGTTGGTATTAATCCACTCAATGCTCCAAAAATATTAGCAATGTACTCAGTTATGCAAGTACCTTGGGATGCCCAGTGAAACCTGCCCCTGGATGTATTGATTCTATGCTTGAAAAGGTAGGTCTGACCTCTGAAACTTCTGTGTCTTAGTTCACTAACAACACGGAGAAAATTGTGGGAGTATTGTGAAAATGACTTCACCTTGATATGGTAACACTGCCATGATGACTTTATAAATATGGTAGGTATGTTGATAAAAGCCTATATGACTTTAAACTAGCAAAAAAAAAATTTACAAATTCTATATGTATATACTGTACTGCAATAATCTAAAAATATTATTTTCCATTCAAGGGTTTCATTTTTAAAAACAACAGAGTTCTATGTATTTCTAAAAAGGCATAATTTGCAACTCTGTACAGTTACTATGCAGCACTAAAAAATTCATATCCAGTGGTGGAAACAGACACATTAAAAAAAAAAAAAGCATTAGAATTAGAATCAACATATGAGTGGATTTACCATTTCAATTCTACTGCTAAAATTATTCTCACAGTTTACCTAAAAATATGTTATAATTTTAGATATCTTATTTTTCTCTTATGATACTTACCATATATCTAACATACAAAATGGAGTGCCAGCTGTGAATTCAGTAGAAAATGCAGCCTTTACATTTTATGATTTTAAATATATAGCATGGTATTTTCTCATGGGAGTTTGCCCACAATAAAAAATTCTATTACTTTTAAATAAAAATTTCTTTTTCTTTGTGATGAGAAAAAAAAAATCATAGGGAACAATCTGGTATCAATAAACAGATAGGATTAAGATTACCTGACCATATTTGTTGGTTGGGTTTTTTAGCAGTTTCAATTTTGAGAATATCTGTGAAAGCAGAGGGAACAAAATTTATGATCTGCGGTCTTCTCAACAACAGAAAAAATAAAATAAAATAAAATAAAATAAAATAAAATAAAATAAAATAAAATAAAATAAAATAAACAAATAAATAAAATAAAAATAAACAAAATAAAATAAAAGATGGAAATATAATACAATGAAAGTAATACACTTCTTAGTACCAAAATGTCTTTCCAAATGTGAATGTAGACCTATGGAAGCTGAAGTTATAAAACCAACCTGACAGAGGTAGAAGAGATGTCATGCAGTATACGATGGCATTTTAGAGAAGCAAAATTGAAATCTTTTCTAGGCTATAGCTCTGGCACACAGAGGTGTCCTGTTGCCTAGGACAACTACAATTCTGTTTGACAAATGTTTCTCTCAAAGTGAACGAATTATTTTTGAGATTTTGCAAAAAAATATTTACAATATGCAAAAAATTTTTACAAATCCAAGAAAAAGATGTGAAAACTAGCATCTTTGCTCCTCATTAAAAACCATGATCTTACCAGCTGAGAGGAAATTATGTTTTGGTTTTGAAAAACACAGCTTAGAGAGTGCCAAGAACATGTGTAAAATTGCACCATAAAAGCCTAGTGTAGGCATATGATGATTACAGGACTGCTAGTCTGCTGCACCTCATTTCTTCTGTGGTTCATCATGCTGGATGTGATGCTGAACAGTCACAGATTAGGCAATTCTTTTATCACCATTACAATGTCCTGCAAGTCCAGAACATAAGAAACACCCATGATGAAATTTGGAGAAAGGTATCTGAGTCTCCCCTGTTCCTACCACTTCATGTGTTGTTGGATAATTATATATTTACAGCAACTATAACAAGAAAAAGGCCACACTGGAAACATTATCCTTGTTTCTGTTAAAACACAGATATTCCAATGGGAGATTTAATTGTAGGCAGCAGTAAAGCAATATGTTGGGAATGGACCACTGTTGTAAATTATGAATAAAGAAATAGCATTTAAATGTCTAAAGAGAGTTTGTATACTTGAATATAATTATAAGGCAAAACAGAAAACTGAGACCTCCTGTTTTGTAGGCAAACCATTCAAAATCTTTTTTGCCAGAGGTTTTGCTTTTTTCGCCAGAGGCGATAAGTGATTACTTAGATGTCAGAAACCTATTCCAATAAGGAAAACGTTGTATATCTAATAGTTTTGTTTCAGATGAATTTCACCTTTTTGAGAATTTTGTCCACTGAAGCAAGGATGATACTACACATTAGATGAACCATTACACCTCACAGCATTACTGTTTACACACTCCTGACTGTTGTCCATGACCTTTTCAAAATGCAAGTATTTATTCAGTCATGGCTTTTGTGACTGAACTTTGACCAATAAAAGCCATATTTGAAATACTACTCAGGCCTGAAATATCTACAAGGTAGTTCTAAAACCTCCTTTGTTTTTAAAAAAATGAAAGTGTTTTTACTGGTTGTTGAGTTTTGAAAAATGGAAACCTTTCAAATGCATACATTCCTAACCAACTTTTTCCTTCAGAGTATTAGCTCCAAGATTCAGATCAGGCAGAAGCATAATAAAAACTGATTGTGCACCTATTGGAAAAAAGTAGTTGTAACAGTGAAATTAACTTTCCTTCATTTGCATTACACTCAAGATTTCATGGTGTAACAGCTGTTCTGAGCTTCCCTCTAGCATGGAATCTAGAGTTCACACTAAAATCCCTGTTCTGCCAAAGATAATGTTAGCTTGACTATGGCTTTAAAAAGTATTGCTGTTCATGAGTGGGACATACAGACATGCCTGAGGTGGTATATGAATGCCTCTTCAAAAAGTGGTTGATTTAAGCAAAACTTCACAAAGTTAATCCTGTACCTTACTTTTTTATTTTCTAGTAACACTTCCAAAAATACACAGAAAAAAATTAAGTAGTCTATAATTAATTGGCTGGTTTTTTTCTCATTGTGATCACACAGATTGCATTTTTTGATAACAAGAATATTACAAACTGAAAAGGACACATCAATATAGAAAAACACATATAGAATTATCCTTGACCTAGCCTGAAAAACCTGAGATCTAATCTGCAAAATTTTGCATATATCATTCTTGATATAATCCCAGGTAAAGAAGATTTTTTTTAGTAGAAGATATTGGAAAGAAAAGACTTTAAAGAAAACAGACTACATTTCCTGAATATAGGGCTAGCTTAAAATAGTTGCTGAATTTGTATTACTGATGACCCTATGGATGAAGAACAGCATTCTTTATCCACAGAATAAGGTCAGGATATATGAGGTTTCACTCAAGATTATGTCAAAAACCAGGTGTGTGACCTTATCTTCTCAATATTTGCAGCCTTTAAAATGGGATAATAATTTGTCTTGGGGTGACTAGAATTGCTGCAAGGTTACAGGACTTATTTTATTAACATGAGTAGGGAACTTCTAAGATTCTTGGATAAAATGTGCAGAAGTTTTTTATTGCTTTTGCTGAGCTAAATAGCTGAACTTTAGCCTCTAATATTCTATCTAGTAATTTTTGAAGTCACTTGTGAGAGTAAAGCGAAAATAGTCCCTTTGGCTAAATATTACCCCTTCTCCAAACAGAGCATTAGCAAAACAGGATTTCTACATTTTAGAGACTCTAGATGAAAAAGGCCAGTAGTATGTCATTCGTGCTTCTCTTTCAACCCACATCTTCTATGTTCAGGACTATGTATATGTATGGAATCACAGATTCATCCATGCTTTCAGGTCAGAGGAATGAACATCTCTAGAACATTGACTAAGTTAATGACTAAATTATAAACGAAGGATGATAAGGCAGAGTGGTCAACATCTATGTTTCTGCAATGAAAAATTCTGATGGCAGAGTTTCGTTACTTTCTTTCATTACTGTGCAGAAAACTAAATCCAAACTCCACTAAAGAAAGTAAAAGTTGCATTATTATTTTCAATAAACAAGTCATCAGCCAAAATTTTCATGTCTCAATAAAAAGATGTTAATAAAAAATGCAAGACAAGTATCCTATGGGTTCATTAGGTACTGGTTTCTGCATATTATTTACTTTGGGTTTTGATATTGTTTTTAACTAGAATGCTCACTTCAAGTAATTGGTGAAGCAAATTCCAGCAATCAGACTTTTAAAACTGCAGATACAGATGTTTTGGAGTCTCATATCTGCAATTTTATTGTATATCAGTTAGGAATATCAGTTTGCTGATCTGTCACAACAGTACAGGTCAGGAAAATGTAACATAAAGAAAAAGAATTGTGCTTATTTTTATTACTTGCGGTCCAGAATTAATGGAGAGTATAAATGCACAATATGAATAATTTTAAAGAAATTACGTTGCATTAAAACACAATTTTAAAATATTTAAGAATAAATTTCATACAGTGTACACTCACTTGCACATTATGACCTACTGGTTTTGTGTTGCAATCATACATGGAAGATTATGTCATTCTGATTAGTGTGTTCCAGAGGAAAAAACCCACCTTTTTTTTCTATTTCTGTGAAGCTGAACACCCTTAAGACCTGCTATCAATTTTAAAATATGTTAATATATTTAAGGCTAGGGCTAACAGCTACCTAAAATGTGAAACTGATTACTTATTCCAGAAGGTATTACACTGTGACATTTTGTAAATGAAGCACAATGTAATTCCAGAGAAGAGCTTTAGTTCTGGGTCACAGCGAGGAATTTACCTCACAGTGTATATTTTTCATCTGCATATTGAGGAAGTTGCATAGAACGTGTCAGGTTTCTGAAATTCGTGTCAACATGTGGTAAGGCACAAACAAACAGATAAAGAACTAAAAATTTTTTTATGGAGACTGAAATGTTATGTAAATGGTGCTGTTATTCACAGTACTGACCACTAAAAATTTCTTATAATACTTAATGTTATATGAATTAATAAAGGAAAAAAATAACCAGAAAGATTGATTGAATAATTCGCTTTATAAAGGAGATCAGAAAAAGATAATGTTTTTAAATCTTTGCTTGCATGTAATTTATTAATTGTTGGGACATGATTTCATTTTATGCATTCATTTGCTAATTCACTAATATATATGTGATTTTGTATCACAGATTGGTGAATGCAATTTTCACATCATGTGACTTTTCACCTTTAGGTGACAACTGTCATGACAGTATTGTTCCTTAGATAAATATTTTAATGTAAAATATTCTGCTTTTTAAAATGTTGTTGTCCTTTATTTCTAGCTTATCATGTCCAAATAAAAATAGGAGCTTTATAAAATGGTTGTAAGAACTTCGATTCTGTGAAAATTTATGACAGTTATCTCTAATGCTCTGTCTCACAAACAAATCTTTGTTTATATAAACCCTTATGAATAAATATTAATATTTTTGTGTTTGGTTGTGATTACTTGTATAATATGACTCCCCTTGAATACTGAGAATTAATTAAAAATATGTAATGGAGAAGTCAGTATGGAACAACCACAGATAATTATGCTATGGGGTTCCCGACAGTGAAAATTATTGCCTGATGGAAGAAGGAGCACTTCTTGCTTTGTTTCACATGGTTTAGCAAGATGCCTTCTCACCAAATCCAAAACAGGATAAACAAGAATATTGAATCCTTTAAATATTGATGCAAATATAAAATCATATAAATCTGCTGTCAGCCAACATGCAGAGGTGGAAAGAGGGAGCATACTTCACACTTCTATGAAAAGACGTGTTTGTCATGCTGGAAGGAACTTGAAAATGTTTGCAGTTGGAGACCAAGATATGAACAAGAACATTGCCTGCAAAATGTGAAGCAGCCCCTCTATATTCAGTGGCAGGATTCAGTTGCAGTACAGTTTCCAGTATGGAAATAGCAATTCAAGAACATTAAGACACTAATGAAGAAGTTCCAGGAAAGATCAAAGAGAAAGAGATGAGACTTAAGGAACTTGACAAGGGAGAAGAGCTGGGAGTTGCTTAATGTGATAAAGGAAGGCTCTAGATCATGCAATTGTGGCCTTAAAACACTCAAAAGTTGTAGCAAACAAGAAAAGTACAGTGTGTTCTCCATGTCCAGAGTGGATAGAACAAGAAATAATGGTCTTCAATTACAGTAAGGAGGATTTCGTTTCAGTACTGGAGAAGAACTTCCAATGGTGCAGGTAGAGACCAATGGAATAGGAAAGCTACTAGGTTACCAAGCCTGGGTAAAACTGTTAAGTCTGGCATAAATCTAAGTGAATAATTTGAGCTAGGACCATGAATTTGATAACTGAGCTCTTGAACACCCTTTAGCCATATGTTTCTATGATGCAGAACTAGATGTAGGAAAAGGAGAAATACAAACTTCTTTTAAAATCCTTCTATGAGTTATCTCATTTCTTGTCATAAAAAGTTTTTAGGTGAAGTTGACGGATGACAAAATTATACAAAACCCTTAAATTATTATGACTTACAGATGCAGAACTACCAAACACAAATCTAGACTAAGTGCTTCTGGTCTTGATAGTCTTCCTGCCTTTTATTTATACGACACAACAGGAATAACATAGCATTTAAAGTAAATATTACTAGGGAAAAAATAAGAACTACAAGTAATTGTCCCTAGTAGTAATCTAAGTCTATGGATCTGACTAGAAAAAAAATCACCCTTGTTTTTTTCTCTATCAGAGCTAGGTAAAACTAAAGAAATATAATCAAAGATTTATTAGGATACTGTTTTAAAGAATTGTTGGAGGCCTATTAAAAAAAAGAGGAGAAAACCAAACCAGTGCCTGTAAAATTGAAGAACACAAAAAATATAGGGTCATAAAATAAAAACTGCTATGGACTACTAATCTATGGAGTTTCCTATTATTAATTTCCTATTAATTAAGGCTATTTTCAGATGTTGAGTCTGTGACTCATTTACTCAGAAAGCTGTAACACTAGATACTAGAGAAATCTTCATTAAGAAAGCAGTGGAGACAAATAAGAAACAAAAAAATGCTTACTGATCATGAAAATATGAATTTCTAACTTCGTTTTTTGAATATGAATAATGAATTTTGAATTTGAATAATGAATACAAGAAGAGTTAAAAACTAAATTGTGTCATGGATGATACTTAAGAACTGCAAATGAATAAAATATGTGGGTTTAAAAGCCTAGTGTGTTGTGGAAAGTGACATTAATGAATAGAAATGCAACTCATGTCACTCTTGCTAATAGCAATCAAGAATTTCAATGATTCCATTTTCCAGTGCATCTTAGAAATGCAGAAGGTTTTCTGCTGTATGAAAGTGAAGAAACACTGTCAAAAGCAATTTTAAAAGTATTATTAATTTCATGTTTGGCAAGACTGAAAACGTAACAAAAAATAAATAGTGTTATTACCAATCTTTTTTGAGTTTTTCAGTATAAATACCACTACTAAAACTTTAAGTGAGAGAATAAGTACAAAAATTCAAATCCATTGCTTAGAAAACAAAACTACAAACCAATGCTTCCAAACAGGACCATTATTTCTGCATTAGAAATAATATTTCTGTTTAAATATAGATCTCTGGCATGTGATTTCTATTTAACATTTACATCTGTTTAAGTGAAGCTTTGCTAAATGACTCACCAGGAAAGGACTCACCAGAAAAGCTGCAAGCCTTTTCATTTAGCAGTAGCAGACCTGTCCGGTCGTGTGACGGCTGGCGATGGAAGAGACGGGGCAGATTGCTTGGATGCAATAAGCTGATTTCATTGATACAAAGCTGAGTTTTTATACCTTTTCAGCAGTTACTAAAAATAGATCCTTATATAAGCAGCAATCACTAAAATAACCATATCTGTGTTTCTTAATAACATTGCAAAACTAAAAGCTAGCACTAAGCGACACAGGTACATACCAAGCATGCCATAACGCAGCGTTAGCGCGTCCGCTTCTGACATGAGTTTAGCAGTGCTCTCACTTCTGCTTTCTAGCTGTATCTCCACGCTGTCCTAGCAGCTAATGTTGCTTAACATGCCTTCAGCTTACCTCTTAATGTCAGAAAATGAAAAGAAACAGAGAAACTGAACTCAGCACCAATGTGGATGCCTCACATGCAGTAGTATTGACCTGACGTGTATTGCAATGATAACCTTTTCAAGGATTGCTGCTTCTTGTACCCAAAATAAATTGCAATTTTTGTCATACAGATTACAGGATTTTTATTTTCAAAATATTTAAATATCTGCTTTCCAGCAGATAAGGGCTTAGAAGGAATGGGAGCTGCCACAGCTAAAAGTAATCAACTTGCAAAAATTTGGTTCTGGTAGGTACCTGGTAAAACCAAAAAAACCAGATAACCAAGCAGCTGCATAGGCCAAGTGATTTAACCTCTCAGGCGGGTCTAGTTTATGTGAAACACATGTTATTTAAATGTGCTCATTAATTTGGAGATCCTGCTAATAAAAAATAATTTTGAAATTTTAAAGGGTTTTGAAAATAAAAAAGAATTTTGAAATTTGAAACGGTTTTGAAATTTGATTAACCTCTTGCTGAACTTGGCAGCAGAGATGCAAAGATTACCTCATGCTGCTGGTACTGAATTCCCACAATCAAAGTCTTGGCATTTTTTTACAGAAACACACAGATTCAATTGCAATTGTCAAATGTCACAGAAGTCTACATTTTCGCTTCAAATTTTAGGACAGAATAAATTACACAGAATAAAATAAGCAAAATGTTATCATGGCCAAGAAGATAATCCTTTCCTGATACACAGGTGGTGTCTCTATCTTCATTTTAACAAAATTGTTCAGCTGTACAGCACAAGTTATCCACAGTTTTCAGTGGAGTGAGTGTTCGTAGCAGAGCAGCCTGGAACACATTCATTTGCAGCAAGGTACTATTTTATAGTCCTGTGTTAATCACCATGAAGAAAAAGGATCTCATCCTACACCCACAGCATGCTTTCCAACCTGTATTAGCAGGAGTTAGTGGGCCATTTTGTAAAACTGACAAACTAGACATGCAACTGTGTCACACTGTAGTCCTTTATTCTGAGAATTATTTTCTCCTCCAGTCAGTAATGTGTCAAATATATATTCAAAACACACTTACTTATTCTGTTTCTGAGCCAACAGACTACAAAATCATGCACACTCACCAGTGAATTGATTGATATAAATGAAGGTTGCCACTGTCAATGCCATCAAATCTAAACATACACGGGCAGTCTATAAACTCATATTTACAAATATAAATTTAAAAAATATTACAACCTCAGGTCAGTCTCTGGAGAAGTAAGGGCTTAAGAGGTCTTATGCGATATCCCAAGTAAACAAAAGATGTTCAAACGGACAATAATTTGTTCTTAAAAAGCATAGAGAAAACACCAGTATGTCCCCCAAGATATGTCTGAAATTAACCCAGGTCATATATAAATATATATATAACCCAGTCTGTATATGGACAATGAGATATTTCCACTCAGCAGTCCTCACTGGAAGTACAGTTCAGAGCCATCTCTGCTGGCTTTGCATGAAGACTGTTAGACCTTCCAGTATGATTAGTGCCTGTGCCTCCCAGTAAAAAACAGCTGGAACAGCTGTCTTGAAATCAACACGCATAGCACTGCTTACTTTTGAACAGGGAACTATCTCTGCATCTACAGCATTTTATTTAATTTAAATAAATTGGCTATAGATTGCTGAAAGTTAACTGTACTTACTCTGGGCTGTAATATTTGACCCTGAATACTGTGGCTGACAATAAACATGGATAGTTTTGATCCTAAAAAACTTCATAGTTTGAAGATTTTCAATTCCCCGTCTGCTTGAGAAGATTCTATAAATTTTATAGTTCTGGTGAAATGTATGGAATTGTAAAATTGCAAGATAAGAAACCTGTCAGTAGGATTATATTTCCTTTTTCTCCAGTCTCCATCAAGGTTACTTATTTGTGTTTCATTCAATTACATGCAACAAAGTTACTCAACAGTTAGACAACTATTAATGTATTTTGCATTCTGTATTTGAAGGGGGGAAAACTGTTTCTGCACAAAAATCACCACAAAACTGTATACAAGAAGTTCTCTTTTTCCTTTTTTTTTTTTTTTTTTTACATTAGGAAAGGTCACACATGAAAATCATTAGCTGCAGCAGCAGCTGCTCAAAAGTCAAAATGGACTTTTTTATGGTGACACAACCCTTACCATGAGAAGAGATTTCGGTAGGGTAAAATATGAAAACATCCAGGCAGCTAATATTTCCCAGATCTGAGTGTATTACTTTGCAACTAAAGCTACTTCCCTGCCCTTGCTCCTGCAGAAGGAAGTAGAAGATGCTTGATGGCATTCTTATTCTCATGGAAAAGCCACCAATAAATAAACAAATACTAACCAATACCTACAAAGCAATCACAGTTGGATAGAAAGTAATTAATTCTTTCCCTAGTATAATTAAAGCCAGCTTTCATTTTCTTAAAGATCACAGAAAAATATATTTATAGACCGTAAATCCCACCTGTGGAAGAAGCCACAATATGAGCTCTATCAGTTCTCCTGCAAAGTTTAAATGCTGCATGAACAATGTGTCACCCCTCTGCCCCAAAGGATTTAAACATCATTTTATATTACAGGACTCAAAGCAAATAGGATTTCTGTAACTGAATTAATTTAGTGGTGATTAACAGTTCATCCAATCAAACAAAAAACTTTTCTGTTTGCTAGGAAAAGGGCATGTGAAGGACAGAAAAAGACCTTTTAGGGGGGTTCCATTAGGCTTGCAAAATAGTCAGATTTGTGTCACACTAAGCAACAGAGGATTCTTGCATGGAACCAGCATGTTATTAAAAATACCCATCTGATGATGATCTTCAGTTACATTTCCCTCCAAATTTGCTGTTCTGCCTTTCTCTACAGATAGTAGAGAACTTTTTGCCATACGCTGTGTCCTCACTAAATATCCTCTTTACGCCAGAGTGGTCAGGTCGCGGCGTTCTCTTTGTGTCTTCATTCCTTGTTCTAGCCTTGAGCCTTATCTGTCCCACGGCTTTCGCTGTACCAAGGCGAGGAGGTCGGCACAGCTATCGGCTTCCGGCGCTGTCCGGCCCCTGACAATAGGTGGCAGGGATTACTTACATAAAAGGCTTTGCAAAGGAAAGCAAAAACACAGGACACCGCACACCGCCACTGCATTTTATTTTCCACT
The DNA here is from genome assembly GCA_014706295.1 of Lycocorax pyrrhopterus obiensis. NCBI lineage: Eukaryota > Metazoa > Chordata > Aves > Passeriformes > Paradisaeidae > Lycocorax > Lycocorax pyrrhopterus. The sequence continues at coordinate 63,229,432 of JACSVZ010000014.1, forward strand.
AGATAAATCAATTATTTGCATAGCTGTTCTGTATCTGAATGACAGCATTAAAATATTGGTGTGTACAGATTAAAAAAATAAAATCTTGATTTTCACCCTGTTTTTCCCAAAGCAGTTAATAATTTTGGCCAAATGTTATTCAGGACAAGTACTATCAACATTGGCTACCAAACTGTAATTCAATAATCCAGGACCTTCATCTTAATGAGAATTGGCAGCATTGTACTGTTATAATTCTGTCATGAAGAGCACACAAACTGCAGTATGAGAACAAGTATTTATCTTTCCAAAATTCAGCTTACTTCAAAATAAATATATCTGCATCATTTTGGCCATCATCCAGGAAGTATAATAGATTTGGGGTTTTTGTCCTACAATTTCAAAGACAGGGGTCATCTCTTCTTCTCCTGGAAATTTCTGTTTATTTCAATGAGTGATAAAGCTATAGATATAATATCTCACAGACGGAAATGCATAGAATTCACAACTGGTTTCAAGAAATTGTCAGTGTCTGATCAGGCATAAGCCAGCTAGTCTTGGGACATGCGAAATGTATCAAATACTTCACCAGAGTTCACAGGGGTCCATATTTAATAGGGAGCCACTGAGTAAAATTTAAGAAACAGTAATGAAACCACAATACACAAACCACAGAGTGGATTTGCATGTCAAGATTTCTACAAGGAGCAAAATGCATTAGAAAGGAAAAATGAAAATAAACAACGTTCTCATTCTTTCCTCTTTCTGATCCAACTACATCAATCACTAAATCAATCAAATAGAAAGACAGAAATTATTGATTTGTGAGAGCATGTATCAGAAATAGATTTTAAGGCATAATATGAGATGAAAACTTTGATACCACATTGAACAGAATCAATTACTAAAGACACATTTTGTCAAATGAATAGATTATTTGAGGTACAGAAGACATGTGAATTTTTTGTGACATGGAGCAGAGTGGATTAACAAGATTTGGAAAGCTAATGCAACAGACGTAGTTACTTCCACTCTGTCTCTGCAGTTTTTTAATATTTAACTACAATAAACCTTTCCAGTGATATTTTACAGGAAATTGTAAGGATGAAGGCGCTTAGTATTTATATTGAAACAATGAATACAATTAAAATTTAAAAAAACACAGTTGTATTAAAAGACTGGCAAACTTGGAATTTTTAGGGTTACTAGGAAAGGGTATCTTCTATAGTTAAACCTTGCATACGTACTTGTTAAATAATTATTTAAAAAGAATATGGGTGACATTTTCTAATTTCAAGAAACCCATTGAATTTCCAGTTATATGACTACTCATCAAGGTATTTGACTGTGACTGATCTTTTATTAACCACATAGACAAAGGCAGTGAATGGTAAAGATCAAAAAACCTGTATCAAATATTGTCATTGTCTAAAATGTATTCAGATATTGTTTCATCTTGTCTTTGAGAACAGCTGAAGATAATTTCTGTGTAAGACAGAGAAGGATTATTTCTGTTGTATTTTCCATATTCTGTATCAAGAACGCAATTCAGGCGTTAAAATATGGGTTTATCACATGCTGAAGCTTCGTAGGTTGCTAGAATTTTTTATCATATTGAATGCATAATGATCGCTTTCATAATCTGGAAAGGAAACCCACAATCATTTCAACATTCATATGTCAAAGGTATAAAAAACGGAAAATATATAAAGGAATATAGTGTTCAGCAAAGAGACAGCTGGTGGGGTCAAGTTCTTGCATCTACTATGTATAACTGAGCCTAAATTTGCCAGCTCAGGCTTATTTCCATGACAAACACATAAAATATACTGATCAGATAGGCACTAATTGCCATGCATGTGCCTTTTAATCACTAGGATTAACTCTATACTGCCTAGAACAGAATGAATGACAAAATATCATTAGACTATATTAATGAATGTCTCACCACAGAAACAGTTAGTCAGAAAAAAATAGATGAGAGTGCAGTAATATTTTTATGCACTACCCACATTCATAACAGTACTTTAGTGCATTTTTAAAACAAGTTTACATTTTATTCTGCTTATTCTCAGAAACTCTCATGTCTGTGGCTGACTAACTGTACAGGCAGAAAACCTATGTTTAGTACATGTCATTCCTTTATGTGTGTAACACTGAGGCAGCTCTTCCCTTTGCCATGTACCCTGCATGATTTTAAACAGAGTATTAATTTATAGAGATCCAACAAGGGAAATAACTGAAGGAAAAATAGACTAAGGATTTAGTAACAGTCTGTAGAAGTTATTAGATCAGACTGCAGGAAGAACAATTTAATATTATTTCTTGTCCCCTGTAAGGGAGTGAAAATAATTCCCCTGATACCTGTCATATGATTGTTCAAGTTAATTGAACTTGTGTTTAATGTAAATACAAAATATTATCCTTGCTCTAACTCATCATTATATTTCTGGCTTGTCTCCTCAATGCTTACTTTGCTGTTTCCTGTGTTAGGAAAGACTGCAGTTAAATTCTTCCAATTACCAGAAGACTAAACATTTCATGAAGGGAAATATTCCAGTAATAGGAAAGAATTATGTGCAGATAATGCTATTTCTTTTTGTTACTAACTCATGTCATCCTTACTTATAGCATGTTATTGCAGCAGGTATCAAAGTGAGAAAACATTGGCAGGGATAGTCTTGTCTTACTTCTATTTCTATGAGTTTCTGGCTGTTGAGGATAATGATCCTATCTTTCCAGTGCCTAAATGCATAAAGTCACATGAATATGCAGAAATCTTTTTATTATTTATTGATGCTGTCTATTGATAGCATGCAACATATTTATTGCACAAATCCCTTTGTATGAAGCGTTGATTTCAAAAAAGAGAAAGGAGTCACTCTCCTCCCTTCCTACATATATATACAATTAGAAATAAAATGTGATAACAAAAGGCCTATGCTCTTAATGAGGTGATTACTCTCAGTAATTCTCTGTGAACTCTTAACAGCATACACGTTATCATTAAGGCTGTCACAGAAGTGGACTGAAATAGAGGGAAAGTTTAGATCTGGTACAACAGTGTTTAAGTGGGGTTGCAAAACGATTTCATGAACTAACAACAGAGTAAAGGTACCCGATAAAACTGTTCATTCCTAGCACCATATGCTTAAAAAAAGCTTTCAACATACCTAGATTTTTTGTGTTAAGTATTCCATTTTCTGGCCAAAGTAGGGATTCCAGTGTGGAATCAGAACTGTTCATGTAATCTTGGGTTTAATGATTTTTTATCCTCTCAAATTCAGAAATGCAATTAGGACTCACTATAAAGAAATCTTCTTACTTTAATGAATTATTTTAATTGCTAAAAATATAGCTTTACATGCAGGTTAAACGAAGAATAAAGGAGGAGAGCATTCTTCTGAAATCAGGAAAGGTTTTAAGGGAAAAAAATACCAGTTTGAACCACATTCAAAACTTAAGTAGGAGTTTTATTTATCATCTTATACTTATCATGGATACTTTCCTTTTTTTAAAATTTGTTGTTGTTGTTGTCTTGGTTTTGTTTGTTTGGTTGTTGCTGTTGTTTTTCCAGTACCTTGTACCAAATTCTTAAATTCATACATCCAAGAGCATTAGGTTCTGTCATGGTGCTCATACTAAGCCCTGTAATCCCCCAGTAGTTCTGTGTAGTGGTTCTACTGGGCCAGTTTTCATTACTTTTTGATAAACCTTTGAAAGCTTAATGAGAAAAGAACCGTAAAGTAAAATGCTCCCTTTTTATGCTGTCACTGCCTGCAACACACTTCCTGCTGCTGGATTTGTGTGTAACTTGTACACGTGAACACAGTCCTTTATCATGGCAGTATAAAAAAACCAGGAACAGGGTGAAACTAATTGCAAGAATAAAGTTTTAATTATTTATGGAAAGTTCTTTATTGGTTTCCTGCTTTTAAGACAAGAATAAGTTATTTTGCTGGAAGTTCAAAACACAATCTCACAGTATTTTACTCAGAGCATTAAAAGACTATAAAGAGCTGGGATCAGTTGGGAGAGGAGCAGGAGCTCCATGTCAGTGCTTAAGGAAGGTATGTGTTTGGGGCATTGTAAAAGGAGTTGTTTATGGGTAATTTAAAGTCAGAGAGGAAAATGTATAGAGTGAAGAGCTTGTTATGGTAACAGGCTGACTTATTTTGTGGGAATTGTCATTGGTCATCCTAACAACCTACCCAATTATTTTAAATAGTGATAAATGAGTAATTTAAACTTTATTGTTAGCTAATACCATGTATTCAAAAGACACATATAGCTGATGCTTTCCATCATCACAAGTTCAACAAAACCACACTTATTTCCAGCAGGAAGCCCACAGCTTGGTGAAGCATCAGAAGAACTGTGAGACTAACATAGATCATCTGGTTTAACTGGAAATTAGTCACGTTTCACCTTGTCTTTGAAATACTCTGAAATGGACCAAAACAGAAGACAGCTGTAGGTGCAAATATCTTGATTCAATCATGCTGTTTGATGTCATACCACCATCAGTAGGATTCAGGAAAGTTCTAGTCCTAAGTATCTCAGCAATGCAGGTGTAACAGCTGAAACTAGAGCAGACACGCAGGTAGGACAGAGGTGGCAACACACCTGGGGTTAAAAAGCAAGCTGTCATGCATCTGTGATGATGTTCTATTTTTCTTCTTCTTGCAAAAAATTATGGAAGATGAAATGCAATGATTTTGCCTGGTGTTTCAAATGGGTCCAGGATGACAACCCTTTTTATTAGTATAACTTCTATAACTCCGAAGAGTTATGAAACCTGCAAGGAGCACCATTGTAACACAGTTCAGTATTACTGCAGGTTTTTCCAAAAGGCAATAAAAGTATCAAGGTTAAGCTGCATACAATACTCTATGATTCAGTATCTAACTCTAGGTCCATTTTTTGCCCCAAGACTGCCTTTCTTTAAGGAGCTCAGCAAGGGGTTTGCTTTGCTTTTTCACACAGTATTTGTACAAAACTGATGACATGATTCCCTTTCACAAGCTGCTTTGCAAAGACTTTTGAAAAGGGGAATATGAAAAGTAGGGGGGCATTGAATGCAGTTGATTAATTATACTGGTAACAGTAATGTAATTAAGTGCATTAGAATCTCTTTACTATCCCTTCCTTTCCCTAATTGGGAACACTGGAAAAAAACACAATGCATAAGGAAAAATGGACTGTAACAAAAACTTGCTTTCAGGAATTATTCTGTAGCCTTTAGAATAAACGGTGAATATTTCTTTCCTGGTCATTAAAATGTAATATGCTTTATTAAAGACCTAAAGATAGGATGTTTGTTCTATGCAACACAAACCTTGATTATATGAAAAGGTCAATATTTACTAAAAATAACATTACAAATATAAACTGAAATGAATAAAAATAAGGATTACAAAATATTTGTGTTTCCTCAAGCTGGTTTATTTCTGGAAGCAGTGAGTACTACGAAAAGAAAGCATCTTAAAGGCCTTATTTGTTGGGGTGCCTCGAACCACTTGGGGTCCGCCCGCTGTCCGTCACAGCATGCCGTCCCAATGGGCAGACGACTCAGAGAGCGAGGACCAGTCCGTGGGCGAGACCCAGTTCTGAGCCCACACCACTTCTCCAGAAAGTTCTGTTAAGTTCGGTTGTTAATAGGTTTGTTCTGTAAATTCCCTCCTCTGTAACCTGGCCACTGGTTCTGTGTCCCCGGGATCCCCCTCCGGGCTTACCTTCTATTGGTTGTTTGTTCTGTACCACCCCTGTAGAAAAGCACAGTGCCCCTGGCTCTCGTCGGCCAGTTCCTCCCCTTTGCTTTCGGGGTAATAAACCTTGGAAGATTTCACGGACTGGTCCTCTCCCTTGCCTCTTTCGCCCCCGGAATTCCTGAGAGACTGAGACCTTCGGGTCCCCTCGCTTTTGGGTGCGCCTGCTGACGCAGAGCCAGTGCAGCCCATTCCAAGCGGCCACCGAGACTCGACACTTCTCAGTGCCACTGCGGGAAGGTCACTGTAGCCTCCTAGGTGGGATGAGTACCCCCGAGGCCGACCCATCTCCCAGGGCAGTGACACTTATTGATTTACCAAAATATGGGCATTGATCTAATATCGATACCTAACTAAGACGGACAAAGACTCTCTAACAACTTGGGGTTAGAAAGTGTACGTTTATTCCAGCGCCGGGCAGCTGTGTGGGATAGCTCCCTAATACGCAGTGCAAAATCACAGAACAATACAAAGTCTATTTATCAACAAAAGTTCTAAATATTCAAAATACAAATATATAACATCGACACCTCCCATTCTCCACTTCGTATGGTAATTAGCTGAAAAGTCATTAAGCATGCGTAGTTTGTTCCTTAAGTTGAGTTGGTGGTCTCATTATTTGGGGGAAGGTTGTAGATGATGAAGTAAAACTCATCTGCCTCACTTTGACCTTTCTACCTTTCAGGTTTTTGACAATACATATTACCCTTGGAGGACCTCCAGTTTCTCCCTTCGTCACTTCTGAATAGGTTTCCAAATGAAAAAAAATTAGTAATTGTATACATTTCTTTAGATCTATTAATCAGTGTTTTCTGGTTCTCATTATAGGCACAGCTAAACAAATATAAGATGACAAACAATCAGTTACATCTTAAAAGCTTATTTCAGGCCCAACTCTCTAACTAATCATTAATTTTTTAATTAACTCCAGCTGGGTTTGCTTATTAAAACTATTTTAACTAATTTCAACAAAGCTAACCTTTACCTAAAATCTTAAATTTTTTTTTTAAACTCCGTGTTTCATTCAGAGTGAGTATTCAGAAATAACTAAAATTGTTATGAGACTATATAATTTTGTTTATAATCACAAAACTCCAAAACATTATACAGGACATCACAAGTAAAAGTCCTCTATTAGTATCTTAATAAAATCTATGTATTGCTTGTAATTGTGTCTTAAAAACAGACTTGAGAATAAAAATTCATACTGATATTCTGCCACTCTCCAATTGATGTTCTTCCTAATTTTGCTATTTGTTAATTTTTGTACAGCTCTGGTGAAAGTGAGAATATCTGACAGAAATTAAAGCTGCCTAATTCTACTTGGAAATAAATGATACATTCTGTTTCATAAATCTCTGAACATTTTTAGACACTAATTTTATTTTTTTAATATTACCTTAAACTACAGATCTTCCTTCAAACATTAAAAACAGATTGCAAGTACTTCTTTTGGGTTTATATCATAAGACTGATATCACATGGACCCACCTACAACATACAATATTTTGCAGTTTTGATGAGGTACTGGCAAAGGCTTTCTTTTTAGTATTTACAGTCACCTTCATAACCCTGCTCCTCTGAAATGAGTCTTAATGACTGTTGCATTCTTCTGTGAAATTATTCCAGGAAATTTCAAAATGTGAGTGATTGTGTCTAATGATTTATGATAACTGAATAATAAGAAAATAATGTATTTTAACTGCACTGTTGCTTGTTTTTTTGGTATTCTACTATATTAGTTGGTATCCCTTATATAAACAGACTATTCAGTTGACACAGGGATTTTTCAATATTTCAGGTCATTCCATCCAAAATTAAATGATTCAGATGGGTAAGATGAGTCCATTTCCAGAGATTCTTAGTCTGTGCCTTATGCAAAGGTTGTATGTAGAAAAGAGTTACAGAAAGTACTTGTGGGTTAGGAAAAGCCTTATAGCAAAAATCTTTAATGACTTAATAAACTAAGCTTGTGAATATATTTAGGAAACAGAAGACTAGGATATGATAATAAACTGCAGTGTCTTCAAAGATGGAAGATCTCAGATGCTTAAAAATACGCTCTTGTTGAGAACAAGTGGCTAGGTATCAGATGCATCCATATCAGAAAAAAGAAATAGACATCCTTTTCAGAAGCTAGGATCATGAACCTCTGGAAGATCTTAACAGAGGAAGCCAGTAGTTGTTTGTTTCTAGACTTCAGTTTTCCAACTAAGTGGGCATATTCTGAAAGAATTTTTAGTATTCTAATATATTTAATAAAAAACCCCCATTTGTCACAGTCTTTATCTCTAGTCATTTTTTTCCCTGATGTTTTCCTTTCCCTCTGTGATTTTTTCACACTTCTGTTTTATCTAGCACCTTCCTTTTCCCACTTGTTCCTTTAACATGCTTAATTGTTTGCTTTAGAATGCATATTTGGTCAAAATCATCCCCTTTTTTGACTACAACACTGAAAATTCATACTATATTTTCTTTTCGGTACCTGCCTCCATTTACATTGACAATAATTTCTTTCCCTGATTGTCAGATCAAGGAAAACCATTAAGACTTCCTTCTAACATTTTTTTCTTGGAAATTCAAAATATGTCACCCTATTTCCACATGTTGTGCTATATTCACATCTTCACTTCAGCAGTGAAGTTTTATCAAATGACCTCATAATTTCAGCTGTCAGCAGAAAATATGACCCACTTTAGGAAAAGTCCCTATGAAAGTCTGTATCTTTTCACGTGCTAACTTCAGACATACAGGAGACCAATGCCTTTAAACAAAAGATGATTATCACAAAAAAATTCCACTTTCTCCACCCATCTCCTGTTACGGTTCTACATTAATGCATGCTGCTCTATTTTTCTCCACACCAAGAAGCACTTCTCACAAGCTTCACTGAAACTGACATAAGGCTTGTTTTCTCTTCCCCAAGGTTTCCTATTTTTTTTAGTACAAAGTGCTTCTAAAATTCTTTAATTAGAATCACAAGTTAAATGGCTATACTGATACACATGCTTTAGAATTTAAAACTCTAGATCCCTATACTATTTTCCATAATTTAAAAAACTGAAAAAAAATCCCTGGATAAGCATGTGTTTATAAGCTATTAGAACTTGAAATTGATTGAACATGTAGGTATGACAGATTTGGATAAGATACTCTATATCTTTTGCAGTTGTGAAAATTTTCAGCTATATTGTGTCCTTTGTATCCAGTACCCTCACAGTGGTTTTGATTTGACCTTTCAATACAAGAGAACTAAGCAACATTAAAAGATGGTCCACAATGTCATCATTTATCAAAGCCAAAGATTTATAATCTCAAACTTTTCATGCACAACATTGCCTTTATTACATTAGTTAATAGACTGAGGTATATTTTAAATCTCATGGTGGATGTTACTGAAAATGTCAGGCTAAATGATATATTACTGCCTTTTGGCTCTAGATGATACAAACAATGTACTGAATTGTGTTTAATACCTATAAAGATTAAGCAATTATTTCAATGATTTTATAATTTACAGAGCCTTCTAGCAATGCAGACTAAATGTTGAATACAACAGTGATTTTGAAAATGGATTTGAGACATTTGGTATCTTTTAATTTTAAAACAGAGGAACATTCTTCTCTGCTCAATATTAGATAAGATATACCTATGCCATGCTCAGAAAAAAACCTTGTCCAGTGGAAAATAACAGTATGCCCTGAGAAAGGTGAGGGAAAGATCTGGAGAGGTTATATTAACCACTATGTAAACCACCAGCTAGCAACAGTTAAAATTTCAGCTGCTGTATATAGAGGAAAAAAACCAATGCAACATCTCTTGGGATCATGAAAACAAAATGCTTTATTTTAGTGTAGATAGATAGATATGTATAAATACATGTATAGAAAGAATGAAGTATTTTAATGTATGTTTGTGATGTTATTCATGGGGCTAAGAACTGTTTTGGAAGTGATGTTCTGCCAAAGAGAAATGTCCGTAGAAATGTTGATAAAGTAAATAAGTTTAACACAGACGCCAACACGAACCAGTTTCTTAGCTTAAGGAATGGGATTTTCACCTGTTTTAATATTTCATCAGTGCTGTTAATCAGAGAATTTTCTGTGATCTAGGGATTAAAGCAACTGTGTTATTCTATTTTTTTAAAAGGGTTAATGCCTCTACTTTAACTGTTCTTGCATATTGATTAAGACTGATTCTTCCTTATTTGTTAAAATGGGTTTGGTCCACCATGTTTTTAAAGAATAAGCAGGTTTTAAAAAGGTACTTGAGGAAAAATTGGTAATGGTCAGAGCAGAGAGAGAAAATTCAGTTCTAAACTCAAGGTCAGGGGATGACACGCAGTGCTAACCACAAATGTCACTGCAATAAAAGTAGAAAAGGGAGCAGACCTCTTTTATACCCTTAAAATGTTCTCTGGATTACTTCAGCCGAAGATTATCTTTGTTCTCTGACTTATCTACCTCTCCTAACCTCTTATTAAACAACTGCTAGAACTGGACTATTAGCTGATATTAATTAATTTGCTATTTTAGATGATTACATGGTATAAGAACCTCCCCCACTACAGTCTGGATCATCACAAGGACTAATCTTTTGAATTAGTCCTTTTGAAAGAGGAAAGAAAGACAGAAGTGTTATTGAACCTGAATATAAAACACAATTTTGTGTGACTTTCATTTTCCATCTGTTTCAGGCAGTACTTTCCAACTTCACCCACCCCTCGAAACCTATTGCAGAGCAATAAAATAAAATAAATCCAGAGCAATCATGCAATTAAATAATTAATGCTAAAGGTTCTCTGGAAGAGACAGACTTTTAAGAGTACTCTATCAGTGAGGCTGCAGGGTTTATGCCAAAGTTTGGAATCTTCAGCAAGTTTATTATCAACGTACTTGCTTGATCAATACAGTTAGTTTTTCTTCGTCTCTTCTGAAAGGGAAGAAAATGCTTAACATTTGTTATTTTTTCCAATATATCTTTGTAACTTTACCATATGTGCACCTCCAAGTTTCTTGCTCATCTCAATAACACATCTCTAGATGCTCCTTCTATTCAGTCCCTCCCCTCTGCATTGCTCTGGTCTAGGTGTTTTTAATTTCTAAATTAAGAACTTTATCTATTATAGGATATCATTAGAGTAAAAAATTGTAACATTTGTATTGCCACCCTCATGGCCGCTAAAATGTTATTTTTTTCTATGTCAAAGAACATATCTACAAATGCCAATTCTGGTGAATTTCTGAAAAAAAACCACATTAATGTTTAACAAACATAAACCACCATGACCTTACAAATCCACATTCTTTTGCACTTTTTTCAGGTGAGTTGCTTGGTATGTAATGAAAGCTTTACATCTGAGAAGAGAAGGTTAATGCTCATCTCTCTGGAATATTTGTTTGTGGATGCCGGTGAGCCTGGTAACGAGGGAACCACAACGGCCCCCTGCAAGGATGCGCCCTAGGGTTCTATTAGGTTAGGGTGAAAGAAAAGGGTCTCTCCCAAGAGGCTTTGTGTTAATTATGTTGATATACCCCAGTTCTGTTCTCCTGGTTGGCCCATTGGCCTTCCTGCCCCTTTTTACCCTATATATCTTCCCTCTAGAAAGTTCTGCCTTCCTGGTTCCCCCATTGGCCCTTGACCCCTCGCCACTCCCCCCGTGTTTCCTCACTGGTCCCTGTATCCTAGCCTCACCTAGGCTCCGCCTCTGTACCCTCCAGCCATTGGGCCCTGGTACTCTTTCCGCCCCTATTCAGCCCCATATAAAATCCCTGGACTCTCCATTGTTCCTTGTTCTTCGTCCCTGGACCCCTTCACTTGTGAGACCTCAATAAACCTCGCTTGTGGAACCCTACACGAAGAGCCCTTCCCTGCTCCTTGCTGTCCGTCTTTCTCGTGGATTACAACTACCCAGCATGTGTGTTGTGTGTGTGTGAAGTGGCCTACTGAGTGGCTCCCTTGCTGGAGGCGCTTCTGGAAGGTTGCAGCACTTCACCATCCGCCTTCGCCGCAACATTTGTTAAATAAAAAAGTGTTTAAAGGCGCAAGATGAGACTTGATGGAATCATCATAAAAACAGAGCAAAATCATACATGCATTATTCTCTGACTATGATATGTTTTGCTTTAAAAATTTTTCAGGTGCCAACTAACATTTTATCAATGTCTCCATTTGAAACTGGATGCTGATGAATCAAAATTCTGGGTTTGGCTCACAAAGCTAATCCATTGTGAGGAATTATTTATATGCTGTCATTTAGTTTTTTTAAGTATAACTCCATATGGCATGCACTAAAAATAATAAAGCTTAGACAACTTATGCAAGTTTGTTTTGCTCATCTGATAGATTTTTTAAAAGGTTAAATTTATGCCAGTTGCACTAAATATCTTAGGAGGTCTCCCTTTTGTAGACTCATCTACAGTATTTCAAATTCCTCTGATGGAAATACTTCAGATTTCTTACTTCTGAGTGAAAAATCTGAGCAATGGAGGCCTCAAATTTAGTACAATATTTATCTGTTCAGGGACTGGACTACTACATAAGATTTTTAAGGAAGGCCTAGCATACAATGAAATAGTCTCTTCTGGAGGGGCCAAGTTCTATAGGGAAACTTCTGAGTCTGTAGATTTCTCTCTCCATACCAGCCAAGGACACCTGCCCTGGACCAGGATACCCGAATGTAAGAGACGGTCCAAAAATCCCTCATCTGCCTCACGATCATCGACTAGGACAGACACTGAAAACCCTAAAACCCTCAAAAAGAAAAGAGGACTTTTGCACAGGAGTCCTGGCCTGGCTGAGGTGGGATGTTTGCCAAGTGTTGCCTGCAGGTGCGCCCACTGAGGACTGGTATGCATTCCTGAAGAAATCAGTATAGGTTGCGCTGGCGCCATTCTTACTGCCTAGGCAGGAAGGACTGCACTGAACCGAGAAGGAATGACCTGTCCTGTACACCTGCTCCTGGCCTTACAGCAATGGTTGTAGACTTCCTCACCTCTTGGCCAGTTGCCTCCCGCTTTTGAAAAAGACTATAAAGGGACTTTCTGAAATAACCCTGATGAGATCTCCCCACGGACGCTGGCGAGTCTATTGGCAGAAGACCACAAGGACTTTGTCTCATCCGTTAGTAGCTATTCCCCAAGCCCCTCTCTTCTTCTCTACTTTGTTTCTTTATATCTCTCTCTCTCCCCTCTATCGCAAAATCACGTTGTTGGCACTCAATAAAGGTGCACTCTTTGATTAAAACTGAAATCCCCTTTGTGTCTTTTGCATTCTGAGATGCGTAAACGATCCATCACAACTCTCGCTTGTATTAGCAGATCATGACACCGAAGGCAGTTAAATAATGTTTTTTCAGCTTTGCCTCATTGGAGAGATGCTCCAGTCCCTTTATTATCTCAATGACCCTTCTTTCCTGGACTCTCTTCAGTATGCCCATGTCTCCTGTATTGAGGCACTCAGAACTGATTTCTAAAGCAAAGTCCAGCCTGGCTGTGCCACTTTGGAAGGATTCCATGAAGGACCAAAACTAATTTCAGAAGAAATTTCAAAACATGGCAATAACAAGACTTAGGGACAGTGATGCCTTAGGTTTTAACCTTTATATTTTTCAAATCCTGTACTGCTTCGTGTGTAACCTGTAGCCTGTTAATTTGTGCTCTCTCGTGCTAGTTAGACATAACAAAGCCTCTCCAGGCCTGCTCTCTGAGGATGCTCAGACAGCCCTACGCCCAAAAAGTATAAACCAAAGACTCTAAAAGGGGGGCAAGCTTGGGGAAATTACATCATTAAACTGAAGCTTTAATTGGAGAATTAACCCTGATATGCAAATGAACCAAACCTATAAAAGTGTGAAGAACTCGTGACCTGTCACCCATCTTGGGGTCCATCTTGGCAGTGGCCTCTGGCTCCCCAGGGTGTACCTTTGAAGGACTTTCAAATAAATACCTACCTTTATTCAGTTATTCTGTCTAGTCTCTGTGTCTAGGATGCCTCTTCAGGCATCAACAGAGGTCCAATGTATTGCAGATCCTGACTTTTCCCAATCTGCAAAGTGTATATCATTGTCCCTTCCTTTCCATCTACTATGAGAATCCCTCACACTTGTTTGTAATCAAAAGCAATTTTGTGGAAATACAAGGAAAGGTAGGGGGAAGGCATATTGAAACAGGGCGGGTGGAGGTGGAACACCTTTTGGATCTGCATAAGGGCCAAATAAAATAAACAAATGCAATTCAACCAAACCAACTAGCTATAGTTAGCTAGCTGAAGAAAAAGCGTTCAGGAGTAGATTTATTGATAGCATAAATGTCCTAAACTTGTGCCAAATTCTTTGTAAAGACAGAAAATGATGAGGAATTGATGAGACATTCATGACTGAGTAAAAATCGTTTGAATAATTTCAAAATTTCTTTATCTATTAAAGCATTTCCTTCACTACAAGAAATTCTCCAAATAATGGAGAATTTGTATGTTGGATTATATAACAGCATTATTAATTCAGTACAATAGTTGCTAAAGAAAACACTCACATCATAGCAAAACAAAAAGCCTTGCTCAAACTAACAAATTCAGAATAAAACTTAAACCAGGAGGAAAAAAAAAACAATACAGAAGTAAAAAAATAAATTATTATAAAAGGCTCCAAAATTCTATGTGTAGAAAGTATAATTTAAATAAATGCTGCTTTAAAACTCAAAATACTTATGTAAAGTGGTTTCCCTTAAATGGAAATATCCAGGCACTTTATTAATTTCACAATTCCAGATAAGCTATTTGCTTAAAAGAAAAACTTACTCAGTTTAAAATTTACTGTGATGGTTTAGAATAAAAACAGACTACTACATAACTCTCCACTTTAGTAAACAATAACATAGAGATTGTTGGCAGTTTTAGCAGTACTCTAAAACTTATGTGACTCTGTAAGGTAGAACTCTTGCTTTATTATTTTAATTTACCTAATTTTAGACACTTACGTTCAATTTTTTTTTCCTGTGAGACCATGTGCATCAAGACCAAGCTACCCAACCCACCTGAGCAACATATGCTGGTGGTCTGTCATCCTTACAATGAAAAGGAGCTTAATGATGTTCAAATGGAAACTCCTGCATTTCAGTTTGTCCCCATTGCCCGTAGTCCTGCCATTGGACACTACTGAAAATGGCCTGGTTCCTTCCTCTTTGCACCCTGCCTTCAGGTATTTGTGCACATGAATAATTTTCCTCCTGAGCCTTCTCTCCTCCAGGCTGAACAGTCCCAGTTCTTTCAGCTTTGCCTCACTGGAGATGCTCCAGTCCCTTTCTTATCTCAATGACCCTTTCTTTCCTGGACTCTCTTCAGTATGTCCATGTCTCCTGTACTGAGGAGCTCAGAACTGAGCGCAGTACTTCAGGTACCTCCACTGAGCTGCTGGCAATGGTCCTAATGCAAACCAAGATATTTTTAGTGGTAAGAATAAACATACAAAGATACGCTGAGAGCAAAGTTATTTTTTGACTTACTGTTTCACATATAAGTCATATATACTAACTTAACAGGCACATCATAGGGGCATCTTAGCTATTGTTAAGACTGCCAAGAACAATACTGACAAGAGCAATGATGTATTCTTAAATTTTTTTGTGTGTGTGAGTTGAACAAAAAAGAGTATTATAATTCAGTCTTAAGTGACATTCACTCAAAAGTGCCATCAAATCTGGAAGGAATTACTTTCCACTAAGACATAAGACATAACCAGAGCTATCCTAGAAACTTCAAATTGATTTTTTCATCAGAATGTAAACATTCACACACTGAGAAAAGAATACTTTTCTAAGAAAAGAAAAAAAATGTAGTATCAGTGGAAAGGATGATTAGAAATTAAATTATCAGATGGGTTTTGTTTTGTGTATAACTAGATATTACATAGGTGTAATTAGTAAGAGACACCTGTAGAGGGGTAGATTGGCTAAAATCGACACTTATAACTGCCACTAGCTGAAACTCTGGGGTAGTATTGAGAGCGTTTCTCTCAAACTTTCAAAGTTATTGTCCCATTCCCTGTGGGGAACTGCGAGTTCTTTTAAAACAGATGGTCTAGGACAAAATTAAGTCAAACGAGACAACACTGCATCTTAGAAACGTTTACTGGTAACAAAAAAAAAAAGTTGCCCTACCAAAGAGGACTGGAAAAGACAGAAAAGGGGGAAGGAAGCTGAAAAAGAATAGGGGGAGAAAGAGAGAGAGGAGACAGAGAGAACAAGCGGGCATTACCACCAGAAGGCCGGGCAGTGCCGTCCATGTCCGAGTGTCAGGGGGTGTGTGCACGCTGCCCGCCGGGAGCCCGCGCAGCTCTGGGAGAGGCCCGGCTCCACAGGCCCGGCTCCCGCGGCGACGGGCGGCCGCACACGCGGTGAGGGGCCGGGCGCTCTGGCAGCAGGTGCAGAACCCTGGACAGGGTCGCGGCGGGGACCGCGGCAGCGGGCTGGGTCGGCGATGCGAGGTTAGAGGCAGGCAGGAACGCGGGGACAAAGCGGGCAGGGCGTCGGACAGGAACACAGGCAGGCAGGACAGGCGGCGGGCAGCCGGTGTCCAGCCAAGTGCCGAGAGAGAGAGGACGAGTGAAGGTAAGCAAGGGCTAGTGAGGGCGAAAAAAGACAAAAGCAGGCTAGAGCCTGGGCAAAAAGCAGACAAGACCAAAAGTCAAGACCTAAAGGCCGACACTCAAAAGTCCACATTTAAAAGTCGGAGCTCAAAAAAAAACCCCCCAAAAAACAAGACTCAAAAAGCCAAAGCCAAAAAACCAGAGAGTTTGTGACTCAGTTACTTTTATATTGCCAGGCTCCTCCCAAAGTCCGCTTGCTGACAGGAGACCATTGGCCCAGTCCAGCCTTCCACTGCAGTGCGTTGGTGGAGCCCTTTTTCCATCTGCTTGGAGAATCTCTCTGGAGGGCACAGTGTCCTTGGTGGTCTCCTGCTGACTGCTTATCCCATGTGAGATATGAAGTGGTTGCCAGGCGAAGTTTCCCCAGAGACAAGGCTTTTCCCCATCTTCTCCTAGTTGCCTCCTGCAAGTGGCACATGTGCAACCCCTCCCCCACATGCCTCTGACAAACAGTTTGAGACAAAAATCAAGATTAAATTGGCTCCTCACAGTTATACAAACAATAAGATGCTTGGAAAAATTCATCTCCTCCTATGCTTATCCACACTTAGAGTCATAAGTCAATTACAGAAACTAGTCCGTCAGGGCAAAAAAGCCCTTAGATCAATGCAACATAAAATTGTTTAGAAATGAACGTCATAAAAACCCAAAGAATTTAGGAAGACTAGAAAGTTTAAGACTTCCTGTTATAGGAATGACCAGAGGTCAAGTCAGCACAGTAAGATGACTTATGTAGAGATTTACCCAATTCAGCACAAATTGCTTGACAGTAGCTGTTTATTTTAAAGGAAAACACCTCCTGTGGTACAAGCATGAAGTGCTGCGTAGTAACTAGCCCAACTCACAGCCTGAGACCCAGTTTCAGGATTCTGATTTCATAAGATATCTGGATAATTATTTCACATGTGAGCGAGATACCAAGATTTATTTTGGAAGATATCAAATGAATAAATATACATAAAAAGCCAAATAAAATTAAATTGGAGACATTGAATCATTATTCAGATGGGTTAAACAGTGTTAGGCTGTGACTGGTGACTTCGCATTGCCCACTTCTGGAGGTTAAAAAGGAGATATCAGGCCCTGAGAACTGTTTCAATTGCCTACATCAAGGCACCTCTCAGATTTAAAATGCAAGTGTTGGACCTTGGTCACCTCGGCACATGCCCATTACAGACTCCAAGCTGTTTCAATTCACTACTAAGAAACAAAATTCCATCTAAATCCCTGCCTACCTTGTTTATCCAAAGTTATCTAATAAATCCAGATAGTGCAGAGTTCAGGTCAAAGCATGCATGAAAAACAAACAAAATCATTTTATAATAACAAACAAAGCCATAATGTCACATGTAAGAATTTGATTTCTAAGTTTGCTCGAATGTGAAGTAAGCTCAATCCATTCCCAGTTGCAGAGAAGTCCTCTAGGGGGAAAAATGAGTAGATCACGCTCCAACTTTTTGTTTGAAACTGAGCCACTTCACAGAAGGAGAGGTGCAATCCTACTGCTAAAAGAGAACAAGGTAGAGTTAGAGCTAAGGTGGCATGTAAGTCCACACTCATCCACTCACTAAATCACTCCATCTGTCTCAGCATGATGGGGGAGAGAACAGGAAGGGCAAATATTAGAGAACTTGTGAATGAAGGGACTGCTTAATAAATAAGAGGGAAAAAAACCCCAAATCCTCAAGGGATGCAAAAGCAATCACTCACCACCAGCACACTGTGCCCAATCAGTCCCCAGGCAATAGTTATTTTGCCATAACTTCCACTTCAGTTTCATTGCTGAGCAAGACCTGACATATAGAATATTCCTTTGGTCAGCTTGGGTCTGCTGTCCCAGTTGTAATCTCCCAGGCTCTTGATCACATCCAGCCTACTCACTGGTGGGGCCACAGTGAGAAACAGAGATGTTGTCCAAGCGCTGTTCAGCAGTACCTAAAACACTGGTATATTACCAACATTGTTTTGGTGACAGATCCAAAACATAACACCCTGCAGGCTGCTATTGAGAAAATTGTCTACATCCCAGCCAGATCCAGCACACCCATTCTTAATGAATAACTGTCTACAAACTTCTTGGAGACCACACTCAGGGCCTACAGTCATGCTTCCAGTGCCATTCATCAACTCCTGAAATATACAAGCTGAGAACACAGGGGATGTGTGTCCTGTCCTACAAAGATATTCCTATGGACAGGCTCTCAAATTAATTGCTCTATG
The DNA here is from genome assembly GCA_014706295.1 of Lycocorax pyrrhopterus obiensis. Classification (NCBI taxonomy): domain Eukaryota; kingdom Metazoa; phylum Chordata; class Aves; order Passeriformes; family Paradisaeidae; genus Lycocorax; species Lycocorax pyrrhopterus. The sequence goes on from JACSVZ010000014.1 coordinate 63,248,041, forward strand.
AACTTCCGAACGAAAAAAAATCTTAGTATTAGAGCTTTGATGAAAAACAAACAAACAAAACAACAACAACAAAACCCCAAACAAACAAAACAAAACAAATCAAAACAAAACCCAGACAAACCAACAAACAGGCTTCTGAAATATAATGACTGTTTATATGAGTGTTTTGTGTGACAGGATTAAAATTAGGGACCTAAATACCAATCATCCCATGCAGTGCTGTGGTGCCTTCTGATGGCACATGCTATTCCTTACTTGATAAACAATGTATCTGGCAAGGAAAAAAGCCCGATTTTAAAGTCTCATCTTTGCTTCTGAATACTGATTAAGGACTTCCTAACATTTTCTCCAGTTAGAGAAAACCAGTAGAATTCTACATTGTATTTCTAACAGGGCTGGTGTTTTGCAGGCAACAAGCATAGAGTATATCTCAGTTTAGGCACAACAGGTTGCTGCCCATTTTGAAATAAATTTCCACAAATATCAAAGATGCAAAGTGAAAATCTGAGCTGTTATCTTTTTGTTTAAGCTAACAATTCACCTTCCCAAGGAAAAGATATTGATTTGCTTACGGCAAGTCAGCGTTTTTTAAAAGCAACATTTTGAAAAAATGTCTTTGATCGTGTTTGCACATGAAAGGAAATACGCATACATAGCAAACTTTTCTGGCTTACCCTACTTAAGAAAGTGTGGGTCCCTTCCAACTCAACATATTCTATGATTCTACGAAATTATTTTGTTAGTCTTCTACCAAAGAAAAGTAAACATCTCATTGACTTTCTGGTGCAAAGCATACAAAGTCTAACAGAATAAATATGTTTTTACTTTACGTTTACAACTTTCAAAAAGAATTAATTCTTCTGGTGTGTCCCGGTTTGAGACAAATTTGGAGCAACGTCCAAAATGAATGTCCTCTGATAGAAGGCAGGTTTCAGCCATCCCTCCCCCACCAGGTTCGGGAAGAATTTTCCTCGGAGGAAAGTGAAAGGGAAAAAAAAAAAACCTATTTATTTAACAAACACAATGCACAATGGGAAAAGAATAATGCTAGATAATAAAACCTCTCACTGTGGAGAGAACGTGGTAAATTCCCAGAGTGCTTTCTTTGGGTGTGGTCCGTCTCTCTCCTCTTCGGAGCTGGGTCAGCCGGGGCCCCCGCCGGGCCTCGGTGGAAAGCTCTTCTGGTGAGTTCTGGTGTTCTGAACAGTTCCAGAAGAGAAGAAGAAGAAGCCAAAGTCTCAGGGGAAAAAAAACTAACTCTCTGTCTCTCTCTGGAGAAAACAGAGCAGAAAGCTGGCTGAAAAGTAGGGAAAGGGTGCTTCCTCCGCTCTTGCTGCTGCAGAAGCACACAGAGGAGTACTGTGACCTTGGAGCACAAACTGCTTTGGAAAGTTCATCTGGTTTTTTTTCGTTCTCTCGCACCCGGTTTTAAAGACACAGAAAGGCACAGGAATCATGTCTGAGCATAGAGCGGCGATAGGGGATACAGAAAGTCACCCCAAGACGTGGTGTTTGTCAGGCCTCTATACTGAAAGAAGACATGTTGTCTCTGATTTCTAGAAAATCAATGCAGCAGCAGGATATTTCTTTTCACAGTGCCAAAATGAGGATGGGAATAGAACAGTCTGATGGTACTTCAGCTTCTTTAATAAACCTTGCTCATTCTTCAGTATCTGCTGATTTTAAATTGCTATATACTACAATGTGACAGCTCCCTGAAAAAAGAGAAAAGAAGGCAAATGACATCACAACTTGCTTACTTTAACTAACCTCTTTTGGAAAACTACTGCAACATTAATGGTCACATGAGAACATTCATGTAGGAGACTGCTGCACTGGTATGTATTACATACACACCTCAGAGGCACAAGCAATTTCTGTCTGGCCATTCTTTTTACCTTCTAAACAGAATCTGGAACTGGAATAATAGTCTGATTCTATGTTCTACCTTAAAAAAATTATTGTGTCATTCTTATACAGGCTACCCACCTCTCCACCAAAAAAATTCCAGAACCACTCAAAACAGCAAAATCCATTATTACCTAGATTATACAGCAGCTCCGTGATAGAAAAAATGTCTAAAAAGCCCATCTTTTACTGGTAAAACATTGGAAAAAATGGAAATAAATGAGGATAGTTAACATTTTCTTTAGCATCGGAATTTACTTAATATTTGTTTATTAGAAAGTTTTGAATATGTACTAGATGCTTCTCTGAAATATTCAGTGTTTTGAAACCACCACTAGGTATGTTGTATTATAGTGCATTCTTCCCAGCTTCTTTTAGAGCAAAACCTAATCAAAACCACCCGAGTTTCATTTATCTCACTGGACAACAGGACTAGTGACTTTCTAAAGATTTCACAAACTTTAATACATTCTTGTGTTCCTCCAGTCTGTACTGTCTTCACAAGTAGTGGGCAGATCATTATTTTCTTTATCTCTACAATAGTATGAACAATAGTTTTGGGGAAGGTGTTTTTAAAGAAATATTCTACTGTGTTACTCTCACCTCAAATACAGGATTTGCAACAAAACACATTCCATGAGACATAGCTGCTAAGGGAGCCACAGGGCTATCAAACAGAACTTTGACTTGACTTTTCAGAGGAACAGAGCACCTGTGATCACCTTTGGGCTAATGTCAGACTGTGCTAACACCCATCAACACCTTGGGATGGGATGTGCAAGAATACTACTTTGTTTTCTTGGCTGAGAATATTATTTTTGACAATCCTTCTTACCATATGGATTTTTTAAATCAACCTCAAGAAAAAAAAATCTCGGCAACAGTGTCATTTGGCCCAAGAGGCAAACAGGCACAGTAAAATAGGTTGGTCAAAATTTTCTTTTTCTAGAAGTATCACTCTTTGTTCTAAAGGGCAAGTGTAATGACTCTAAATGCTTATATGGATATTTTCATGAGGGGAGGAAGAATTTTCTGTTTCACTTTCTTCTGACTTCAACAAACACTTTAGAATAACTATATTTTTTAATATCTGCTCATTCATTTAATCAACAAGCTGGTAAACATAGGCACTTGACATAATTCTAATGAGCCTGTATGTGGTTTTAGACATACAGACCATAAACACATGTGAAATTAAAATATCAAGTTTCCAGAGTTTGTCTCAATCATTTCTGTCCATTTTCAGTCCAAAGCCTCAGCTCGAGCAAAAGAAGGTAAGTGTGAAGGACAGTGTAGTCAATGACAAAGGCTCATGTTGTCAAGGGCATGATAAGACAGAACCTGGATGGACTGCTCACATATCCACCTGGAAGTTAACATTAAAAGCTAGAATGCTGAGTACATATGAGCAGGGGTATAGAAATGCACCTGTAAGAAAAACTGAATAAAACAGACATATTAGTGATTACCAGAACAGTATTTAGCTCTTGTAAGTGTACTCTATGTACTGATGAGAATGATCATGGACATTGGTCAGATACTTCATTTGCCCAATTCCACGTTCTGAAGCAGCGTGATCCTTCTTCTTAATGGAAATGGTCCAAAGAATTGCAAACACTTCCTGTGTTTCTTCGTTCAATTTTATGTAGACTTGATCCACTTAAAATACTAATTTCCTTTTTCTGCACAACCATCTTCCAAGGTGAATCAGTCCAGATGGATAATTGATCCAGACTTCCTACTGCCCTGCACTTACAGAAACTTTTAATTCCAGGTAGCTCTTGATCTGTACAAGACCGTTACACAAAGTTTTATTCTAGGTCTCCCATACTTCTCAGAATTAATTCAGAGCTGAAATTCGGAGGAAGAGGGTCTCTTTTGTTCAGCCTTTGAGTGAACTTGAAGTTTCAGGCAGCAAATCCATCTCCAGTCACATGTATATATGTGTGATTATTTAATTTCTAGTGTGTTTTAAAAATCAACTTTCAAGTACTGAGGGTAGTGGGACTGTTCAGATTTGACATATGTAATAGAAAATCTTTTTCCCTGTCCAAAAGATGCACAAATAAATGTGATCTCTCAGAGGTCTTCTCTTATATATATGTCCCATGCTGAATCTTCAACCCTGCTTTATTTTTCCTAGTGTTTCTTCCAAACTGCAGTCCTTTCTTCTTATGGCCCACAGCATTCTTTAGAGAAAGGATTTACAGTATCTTGCCTATTCATCTGACTCTGTTTCTTCTGAAGTTTAAAATGAGCTAAAATTCCCTCAGTGTTCTACTAAAAATGTGGGGTTTTTTACTGTTCCTCATTAGTTTCAAAACCAAACTCAGTTCTGCCTTTCTCTGATATCTGCAGTATCAGTCACACACAAACATAATTTTTTTTATGCATAGAAATATGATAGCAGTTTGCTCCACTATCCACTACTGGGATCTTCAGCGTAACTGCTTAGCAAGATTAAAATCTTAGGTGACTTTTTCAAGTAGCAAAATGGAATTACAGGACCAGAACAACCACTCAAGTGTTCTGAAAATGTTTTAATTATTCATATTAATTTAATAAGAAATTAGATTGTTTTCCAAGTCAGAACTCTCTCAACTTGAACATATTCTTGTCTGTAGGCAAGTGCTAGGAACCTAACTAGAAGAAAAGATAAAATCACAGCTAGTGGAAATAGCAAATATCTTGGACAATTGTCAAAAATCACTTCAGAATCAGTTGCAAGCAGGAATCAGCTGCAAAGAGGGCATACAAGAAGCACTATGCAGTTGCCATTTATCCAGTTCCATGTAAAGTTGGCTGTATTAGATTAAACATCTAAGTAGTTAATAGGGTTATTAATTTGTTCCGAAGTGCCCAAAGTGGGCCATGTTAACATCCAATTGATACAGGGAGACCAGGGGCTATGAGACACAAATAACTTCAAATGGCACCGCCATTTACAGAAGTAAATAGAATTCAATGAACTTATAAAAATTGAGTAAATACCTGTAAAGATGAGAACAATACTATTATTACGGACTGCATTGTGTGCGAATTGTAAAGGCTGTGTGAATGCCTATTTATTAGCAAGAGCAGTAAGACCATGACACACTTCTATTATCTCTGATTTGATTATAAGTTCTTTTCTATCACACAGAGTGCTGTTATAGTAAGCCAATGTACACAACACTGGATGCTTATCCTTTAGCAACAGCATGTTGTTAGTCAGTAGCATTACTAAGAACATCAGAAGTTCACACTGAAAATCACCTGCAGCCCTGAAAACCAGAGCTAAATAATGAAAGTGCATATGGAGCATTTAAATGGTGAGTGAAGATAATGCAGTGGATTCCATTTATTGTTTCCCATATTTATTCTTCAGTTTGGTTAAATACAACTCTAATAAAAAATGCAAGTATAAATAAAGAATTCAATTTCAAATTTTGCTGGTTACTTGACTTTGAAAAACTCCTATCATAATATACTTAAAAATTTCTGCTTGACTGTGCTGAAAGCCTGGGACTTCTGAAATATTTTAAGAAAGAATTCAGCATAAAATGATGAAGTTAAGTAGTATCCTTAAAATTCACAGAATCATACAGAATGAGTAAGGTTGGAAGGGTCCACAAGTGAGTCATATGATCCAACCTCTCACTATTATTCGCAACTGAAAAAAACTATAATTCAACTTCAAGAAATCCTTCTGTCAGTATCTGGCCTGTGATGCAGAGTCCTAAAAACTGCAGTGGTTCATGTAAGGATATGTGGAAATTGCGGCTGTTCATGTAAGGATATGTGCTCCTTTAAGGGTAAGTGGTCAAGGGTCTTTTCAATAGAAAAATTTTCAGAAAAAGAGGAAGTCATAAACAACAATGCAGACACAAAACTTTCAGTCCAATAATAAGAGAGAAAGGAAAAACAAACCTTGTCCATCACACTAACTGGTAAGGGTATGTGGAGTGTCTTTCTACAATTTTATGACCTCTGGGGTCTGCAGCAGTCTCCTCACATCACTCCGGACAATCTTTTATTTCAGATGAAAAGACCTATTTCCCTTGCTTCCACCTTTTGCTTGTTTACTCTATTGACAATGTATTGCATGTGTTTTGTATTAGGAACTGCTTTTTCCAGTCTTTATGTTGCACAAGCAGACAGATAGAAAATTATGGCATGTTTTAAGTGTATTGTCACTGGTCTAGCAGTTGATTGACTGTAGTTTCACATAATAGGGTATCACCTGTTGAAAAGTCCAGATGACAAGTACACTGCTTGTAATCTTTCATATTTCCCTTCCACTGATATGTTCATATTCAACTGTACTGTGTGTTCCTGCAGCCCGGAGATGTTTATAACGTCTAGCAATGCATTACATTTACAATCAATCAATTATCAAAAGGTTAATTAATTGAAAAATAAAATCAGTGAAGGAGACTTCTCAGCAATTCTTGGACAAATAGCAAATTATTTTCGCATACAGCTGTCATGAGTAAAAGACAGTTTAAACATTTTGAGGGAATTTCAAATAATGGAATTTATCAATTTACAAATTGATAATCCAATTCTGGCATTGAAAGATTAAATGAACAAGCATTTTTGTAGAACAATGCTTGCTCCTGGGAAACATCTTTACTCTCTTCCTGGTCCACCATCTCCTACTGCAGGTTACCTCATCCCTTCAGGGGAGCAATGGGTACTAAGGATTGGGTATGGCAGAAACACTCTAATTGTGCTAAGATCACACTAACAATACAACTATCCATAAATAAATCTGGGTTGTAATGCCTGTGCACACTGGTGCCTGAGCACTCTATTTTAGGACCACAGAAATGGGTTCCCCAGCAGAAGTCCTGCTTCTCTCATACATCAGTTCTTATCCACTGCACTGAATTCCCAGGTGAGCTTCAGGCAAAGAGGAGACACTTGCCCATGGAGGAGTGAAGCAGGACATGCACACAACAGTGAATTGAAGAGGTTCGAGGCATTAAGTGCTGCAAAAGACAATCTCTGAAGTACAACACAAAAAATGAACAAAAAGTCACAAGAACATTAATGAAGGAAAAAAAAGTCAAGTAAAATTATAAAGTAACTCAAAATTTGCTTTCACCGATCCTAAGAGGAAAGAAGGAATTATATGGCTATAAATACTTGGAAGCAGTAATGATAATTTTTTTCTGGCCAGAATATTAGATAGCAAACTGTTCTGACTGCCTTAGAGTTAGAAGGGCTGGCAAGACAATCTGTTTAGTCTTGAGATGAAAGCTGAGATAATTATTAAGATTGTTTTGTCTGTGGCATGTACAGACTAAACTGTAATATTTGAAATTTCTTTTTCTTTATGTCCTGAAAGTTTTATTTAAAAAACCCAGAACAAACAAACAAAAAAACCCAGCCAACAAACAAAACCAACAAACAGCCTTTCTCTGGAGTACTGTATATCAAAAGTCTTTCTAAATACCTCAATTGCATTTAGTTTTGTTATAGTGTTTGTTGCAAATGGAGAGGGGAGTTTTAAACAAGTTTCTGCCTCTGCCCAGGCCTCTGGCAGTAAACAGTAGCTTTACTGAGGTGGCCAGCACCCCAAAACCCACTCTTGTTTGCAGATTCTTAATAATGGCTGATTAGGTCTATTACAAAATGAATTATTTATTTAATAGACACAAATTTAACAGACATAAGAATTTAACAGATTACTTACTACACAGGATAAACAAAGAAACACTACTAGTAGGTAAACAATTCTGTGCATGAGTGAGGTACCTATATTTTTACAGCTAGTGAAGAAATAGTGTAGATTAGGATTCAATGTATCTTACCATCCAATTGCTGATGGGGCATACATACGGTCCTTTCTCTCAATTTCCAGAAATGTATCCATGGAGATGAGTCCAAACTTCATGGGAGAAGTCCTGCATGTTTCCAGGGAGTGTGTAGGAGGCTTCTACCTCCGTGAAAATTTGTATAGCTTTTATAGTGTAAAAGTAGTGCTTTTCAGTCAATAATTATCTCTCTCTACATCTCCGTCTTAAGGCAAAGATGTTTTTTTTCAGATGGGGGTCTCGCCCTCTTGGCACCAGAGACAGTCCTCTGCTGGGATAATCTAGCCTGGGTTATCTCATCCATATGCACCAACTGATGGACAGAGCCGATAAGCTTTCTGTGGTGGGGGTGGGCGGGCGGGGAGGGGGGTCGGGGCGGGGTGTGGTGACCGATTGACCTGTGGTACAAGAGACAGAGAGTGTTCTGGATAAGACAGTCTCTGGTGCCAAGGATGTATCGGTTATGGTGAGGGAAAGAAGCCTCTCCCGGGACGCCTGCTCGGTTATGGTAATGTACCCCAGTTCTAATTCCCTGGTTGGCTTTGGTGTTAGCCACTCCCCTGTACTTAAGATCGACTGTAACGTGTTCAGGGTCATTTGCCTATGGAAACCTTCACGAGCTGCAGCAATGAACTGCTGCTTGTGGAACTCTATGCAAGGACCCTTCTCACTCCTTGCTGTCGCATTAATGTTACTGAAGTCATCCCTGTGCCTGTGCATTCATGCACATGAGCCCACAGAGCCAGAAGGGACTCGGTAACGGGGGGGATGACGGACACGTCCTGCCACAGCGTTGTGTAGCATTGCCACTAAAACCTCAGATAAAAATAGAAGTGTTGCAACATTTTAACACCAAGATCAGTTTGAATAACAAAGCGTTTAAGTAGAAAACATCAAATTCTGATTTGTAACCAGAGGATTCTGACTGTAAATGCTATAATTTTTGCATAATGAATTTTATTGTTATAGGACTGTATCTATTAGCAGTACTAGATAAGTAGTTACAGATGTCTAAGCTGCTTTCCTTAGCAAACTACAGAACTATCTTTCTTTCAGCAATTTTACAGTGTGATGTGTAAAGTATAAATAAATAAAATATATTTATTTCTCCTCTACTAGTACTAATCTACGTAAATCCATGCAAAATATTAATGAAACAGAACATTTTACAGCATTTTAAAAATACTCAATAAAATAAATGCAAGAAAATGCTGTAAATCATGGTTCCTTTATGGAACGAATGTTCTATAGCATCCAAACTGAGCCATAAAATGGTACTATCACTAAAACTGAAGTGTTTACCCAAAGTACACTTCTAAAATTTAGCACTGAAATAAAATGTGTTTGCTGGGAAACCTGCATGAAATGCACTAACTTAAACATTTGTTTACTAAATAGGAGTAAAGAAAAAGGATGTGTCTGTGTTTGCTTTCTTACATGCAGCAAGTGGAATTGATCAACACAATATTTCTAAGTCAGACTTTTTATATTCTAAGCTTAATGTAAAATCATTTGCTTTGTGTCTGTTGCATATTTTCATTAAATAACATCAATGCTATTTAGGAGCATGAAAAACCCAAGCAATAACTGATATAAAGTAAAAATATAGAAATAAAATAAGGAAATGTTAGAATTCTCTAGCTATTCAATTGTGAGTAGATTATACAGAGATGGACAAATAATAGATAAAATGCAGATTATTATTATTTTATAATTAGTATTACTGGCTATCTTTTTGCTTACTGTTTCCATGCTTTATCTGCACTGATGCTTTTACACAAAGGTTCATCAGAGATATTGGTTTTATGCAAGGTCACTTCTACAAGAGGCATGCTGAATACAGAACAGTCAACAGTACCATTGGACTTTTTGTTTGTGTGTATACTCACTGGCAAAAGCCACTAGCATAGTGCTAACAAGTTAACATATTGCATTAAGATTGACAAGTGGAACTGAACTAAAGTATACACTTTCTTTTTCCTTTAAAGACAATTTTTAAACAGGAAAAAGCCCCACAATGACCAAAAAATCCAATCCATTTCCCCCCCAAAAAACCCAACACCAAACAAACAAACATCCCCCTCCCCCATCCATTTAAATTTATAAAAACACTTGAAAGACTTGTCTTGTGTATCAGATATCAAAGCTACTCTGCCCAGTACAAAACCCTAGAGATTATTCTGGGTTGTTTGATGGGGAAAGAACATAAAAAAAACTATGGCAATAACCTGGAAAGACAAAAAAGGCTTTCTCATTCTAGAGTGATTGCCTAATCATTTAAAGAATCATCAACTGTTCAGATTTGATGTTCCAACTGTAGAAATGTAGAGCACCTTTCCAGATTTATTCTCCTGTGTCACAGAAAATCTTCAGAGGCACCCTATATTTTCAGCACCAAAACACCATGGGAGAGATATCATACTGCCACAGGATATCCTTTTTTTTCACCATTTTGGATTTCTGTCTAGCAATCAAATTTTACGTATTTTCCCTAGCCTCCTCTAAGGCTTGGGAATGATGAATGTATGACTCATATTTCTTTGAAGAGAAGAAGAATATATTTCAGATATATTTTCGTTTGTTTGTTTGTTTGTTTCTGGACAAGTATAAATTTTGAATAATGCTCATTCATTCTTAATCCAGCGTAAGAAGTATCTATTGATTAGACAGAACTAAGTTGAAGACACACATTGTTACAGGCTTAGGTGAACAAGAAGGCATATACAGTACAATTCTTGAGTAAAACAGCCTCTCTACGACTTGGGGAGAGGAGTTCACTCATTCTTTTCTCCCAGTTGATTAATTA